>BKCH01001655.1:0-35701 GCA_008635985.1 Ficus erecta
TTAAAGTAAAATAGGATTTCTAAAAACTGTACTGAAAACAGTAAATTCCTGTACAGGATTTTCTGAAAAAACAATGCAGGAAAATGGTATTTTGTGCAAAAACTGATAAGTTGACTATGGGGACTGTTCCAAGGTGTGACGCCCCGACTTCCCAAGCCAGGTCGACACCATACGTACTTGTTCTTTACTTGAAAATTTGAGATAAATTTTTTTTTTAAAACATATTCATATAAGTTATCTTGTAGAGAAAAACTTGTCATACATACAGACTATACTGAAAGTATCTTCTTGTGTCTTCAACTTCGTACATATAACAAAATATAATTTACTATTGAAATATTAACATATTTTCTGAAAATTGGATGCGAAAAATTATGCGTAGTGGTATCCCACACCGCCCTTCACCCGCCGCATCGTCCGCATAGCCCACCAATTAAATTGCAGGCTTCTTACCTACAGTATGAAATATAAGGGTGAGCTTTCGCCCAGCAAGTTCAAACATAATCTCACAAAAACATTTCAAACATTTAAAAATTATGCCAATCATCATGTAACTTATGCATGAACCATTTATGATTGATTGAATGTCTTATGCTTTATTATAGACTCAATCTTTAATTATCTTGTCTCAACATGTGGGCCCATAGTGTCCGTACCAAAAGCGCGCAGCCTCCAGATAAAGCTAGGGTTTGCAAGGCCCTAACAGTTCTGGGAATTTTAACTTGACCCTTCACGATCACGGATTTCGATCACGGAAGGTAATTATCACCACTAAACATGTAGCCTCCTCGATTAGGGGAGGTTGGGTACGACATCTTACTTGATTATCTTACCATGTGATTTAACATTAGTGAACATATTTCATGATGTCACTATGTCATATCATACATAACATTTGCCATAATATGGCCTTCTTGAAAACATATTACTTCTGAAACCATGACATTTTTGTAAACATAGCACTTTTATAAACATAGCACTTTTATAAACATAGCACTTTTGTAAACATAACACTTTTATAAACATAGCACTTTTATAAACATACACTTTAAACATAGCACTTTTGTAAACATAGCACTTTTATAAACATAGCACTTTTATAAACCTAGCACTTCATAGCTATAGCATGGCATCACACATCATGGCATAACATAGCATGTATACTTGAAAATAGTCTTTACTATTTTCATACCGTAGGTGAGGTTTGATACTTGCCTGATTTGCTAGATTCCGGTTTTTGTTGTCTTAACTCGGATTGCAATTGCAGGTTCCTTCCTGCTATTAAAAGAATATAGGATAAGAATCCTATAAAAAGTTGGTAACCTTTCCAACATTTTAGTAATATGTCCCCCCACACATGTCTTGGTATCCTATAGGATTACTTTGGGTAACCCTTAATTAAACGTTGGGTTAAAGTCAATATCTGATCAACTAATGGTCAACCTTGGGCTTTGAGGCTAAGCCCAGTAACTCGGGTATAACTCCCGGTTACCTTTCGTAAACTAGTCGCTTGCTATATTCTAACTTGAAAAATTCATTTCCCTTACTTGGAAAATTTAGGGAAATTAATCCCAAAACTTCATTCTTAACTTATAAAAATCCTTTACTTAAATCGTAAAAATCCAAACTCTTGGTTTAGTGCTTTATAAAATTATTTGAGGTTGAAAACTGCCTTTGGAACAGTTTTTCATAATCAAAACAATAGTTTGTAGTAGAAAACAGTTTTCTAGAAACATTTGTAAAACTAGTGGTGCAGGAATTTTCGGATTCCCTGCGCACCCTTCGAAAAACGATTCTAATTTAAAATCGGTTCATAATCTGAAAAAGTTTTCTTCATAAAAGTTGTAGCTCTCGAAAAATACTAAAACTTTTGTGTTTTGCAAAAATTCCAATTCGGCCTAGATTCGTCCCAGTTTTTGTTTGAAACTGGCTGACCCGAAAAAACTGAGTGAAAACTGGGTCTGGGGATCAGCCACAGGTTTTGGGGTAAACGGAGGCCATTGGGGCCTTATTTTGGGAAACGGCTCACGTAGGTCCTCTAGGAAAAATCGTTCTGAACAACTTTCGTGTTTTAAGTTTCACCAAATTCAGCCTCTAAAGGCCCCAAATTTCACTTTTCCCGGAACTGGTCAGGTTTTACCCGAAAATGGCAGTTTTCGGTTTATGGTTCGTTTTACGTCCTAGACGTGGAACCTAGCTCAACCAGCCACCGCGGGAGCTCTAATACACACATGCAGCGGTTTCTAACGTTCCAAACCATCATTCTTAAACGTAATTGGGGACATACAACGTATCGAATACCTAGCATGCGATTTAACAAAATCGATCAAGCATAAGCATAAAACTATGCAAGCTCATAATTTATACTTATAAATCAAACCACCCTTATTCTAAATCAAGCACAACCCTAAATCCAACTTAGGCACAAATAAAATTGAGCTTATGCTCATACAAACTTGTTGGAAATACACATAAATTTCTCAATTAAAACTTAAATTGAGAAGATTAGGGTTTTAGAAGAAATTACCTCAATTAGGATTAAGGGTTTGGCTAGGCTTCCTTGGTTTTTCTCCTTTCCCCTTGTCACCACCAAAACCGGCCTCCTTGGCTTGTTTGGCTCCAAATTTTTCTCCACCACCCTAGCTCTAGAATCCGGCCACTCCAATACAAAAAAATCCGGCCACACCCAAATTTTTTTCTCCCCCCTTTTTCTTCCTCCCACAACCGGCCTTGAGCCAACAAATGGGTTTCAAATTTTTCTTCAAATTTTTGTTGGTTCCACACAAAAATCTAACTATCCTAACACTTTAATCACTCTTGGTTTTGTAAAATTTCCTTTCTTTCTTGCTTCCTAAATCCGGATTTGGTGAGGGAAAAATTGGGCATAATCTAGCTAAGGTTTCTAATTTTTTGTGAACAAGAGCTCACCTATTTATAGAGGTTGGAGAATTCTTCAAAATTGTAAATTGACCCCAAAAGAAGCAAACTTTTGCACAATTGGAAGCTTAGGTGGCCGGCCCTTAGAGGTGAACTTGGTGGCCAAGTTTTGATTTTTTTTTTAAGCTTATCTTAAGTTAATTATGATGTCATAATTAAGGATAAGGTGATGTCATTCACCTTATGCCTTGTTTGGCTACTTCCTCCAATAAGAAATCCATTTTAAGCCAATACAGATATTTCTAATACTGTGTTTACTCAAACACAGTATTTATTTAACTAAAATTTATTTGTTAAAAAGAAAACGGACAGTACAAAATTTTTCTTATTTTCCTGAGTCCTTTTTCCATAAAAAGCCTGTTATGGAGTCTCATAGTTAATTACCGAGAATTCAACCTCATACTGATAAAATCATGAATCTTGTATTAATATTCATAATTTTCATAAAATTACACATAATACGAGCTTTAGATTTCTTATATACAAGAAAATCATGAGTTCGTAGAAATTTTGGATATTACAATCTACCCTCCTTAAAGAATTTTCGTCCTCGAAAATCAGAACAATTCTGGGTAGCTTTTCTTCATATCTTCCTCGCGTTCCCATGTTGCCTCCTCGACCTCATGATTTCGCCATAGGACCTTAACTAAAGGTATAACCTTGTTCCTTAGCACCTTCTCTTCTCGTGCCAAGATTTGAACCGGCTTCTCTTCATACGTCATATCCTCGTGGACCTCAATCGGTTCGTGGTCCAATACATGGGATGGATCCGAAATGTACTTCTTTAGCATCGACACATGAAACACATTGTGTACATATGCTAATTCTGGAGGCAAAGCCAACTTATATGCCACATTACCGACTCTTTCCAGTATTTCGAATGGCCCTATGTATCTTGGACTCAATTTCCCCTTCTTTCCGAATCTCATAACTCCTTTGAATGGAGCAACTTTGAGAAAAACCAAGTCTCCTACTTGGAATTCTAGAGGTCTTCTGCGTTTGTCGGCGTAGCTCTTTTGTCGACTAAATGCAGTTTCCATCCGTCGGCAGTATGAGTTTCACGGCCTCAGTGGTTTTCCGAATAAAATCCGTGGACACAAGTTCCTTCTCTCTTGTCTCATACCAGTGAACTGGAGATCTACATCTTCTCCCGTACAGGGCTTCATAAGGAGCCATTCCAATTGAAGCTTGAAAACTGTTGTTGTACGAGAACTCAATCAAAGGAAGCTTCTTATCCCAAGTCCCTTTGAAATCCATCACGCATGCTCGCAACATGTCTTCTAGGGTCTGAATGGTCCTCTCTGATTGTCCATCCGTTTGAGGGTGAAAAGCGGTACTAAAAGTGAGCTTTGTACCCATGGCTTGATGTACACTCTTCCAAAATTTAGAAGTGAACCGTCCATCACGATCCGAGATAATCGATTTCGGAATCCCATGGTAGCGAACGATCTGCGCGACGTATAATTCCGCTAGCTGCTCTACTGAAAAGCTAAGCTTGATGGCAATAAAGTGTGCAGACTTTGTCAAACGATCAACAACCACCCAAACAGCGTCGTTGCCACTGGGAGTTCGGGGTAGACCAACTACAAAGTCCATGGTCACTTGGTCCCATTTCCATTCTGGGATGGAAATTTTCTGCAATTCTCCCCCTGGACGTTGATGTTCTGCCTTAACTCTTTGACACGTAAGGCATTTACTGACGAAGGTTGCAACATCATTCTTCATTTTGGGCCACCAAAAGCTTTCCTTCAAGTCTTGATACATCTTTGTGGCCCCGGGATGAACGGAATATGGGGTCTCATGAGCCTCCTTCATGATTTGCTCCTTTAATTCGTCCTCGTTAGGAATGCATAATCTATTTTTCTGATAGAGTATGCCCTCATCAGATATGCTGAAATCCGACTCCTTTCCTTCCAAGACCTCATTCTTTATTCTGAGCAGCGAGGCATCTCCTTCTTGTCGCTCCTTCATGTCATCCAAAATGGTAGGTTGAAAGGTTAGGGCAGCTAAACTTTTTGTGATAAGCTCTATTCCAGCTTCCGCTAGCTCCTTCTGAAGAGGTTCGATCAACGGTTGTAGGGACATTGACGTGGAAGACGACTTCCGACTAAGGGCATCGGCTACTTTGTTAGCCTTCCCTGGATGGTAACGGATGTCTATGTCATAATCCTTTACCAATTCAAGCCATCTTCTTTGCCTCATGTTAAGCTCTTTTTGTGTGAAGATATACTTCAAACTCTGATGATCCGTGTAAACTTCACACTTAATACCATAAAGGTAGTGTCTCCAGATTTTGAGCGCAAATACTACCGCCGCAAGTTCCAAATCATGCGTCGGATAGTTCTTTTCATGATCCTTAAGCTGTCGTGAAGCATAAGCGATCACCTTTCCATTCTGCATGAGAACGGCTCCCAATCCTATCTTGGAAGCATCACTGTATATTACAAAGTTTCCTTCCTCCACATTCGGAATTGTGAGGATCGGAGCGCGAGTCAGCCTATTTTTCAGTTCTTGGAAGTGCTCTTCACATTTTGCAGTCCATTCGTACTTCTTTCCTTTTCGTGTAAGTGCGGTGAGCGGCGCTGCAATCTTGGCAAACCCTTCAACAAAACGTCGGTAGTAGCCCGCCAGGCCGAGGAAACTACGTATTTCGGTGACGTTTTTCGGAGCTGGCCATTCACTTACTGCTTCAATCTTAGCCGGATCCACAGATATGCCGTCCTTGGAGACCACATGTCCTAAGAAATGGACCTTTTCCAACCAGAATTCACACTTAGTGAATTTAGCATAGAGCTGGTTTTGCTTCAAAATCTGCAGAGTGATCCTTAGGTGCTCCTCGTGCTCCCCCTTTGACCTTGAATAAATCAAGATATCATCTATAAAGACGATAATAAACTTATCCAAGTAATCTTTGAATACTCGATTCATCAGGTCCATAAAGGCTGCCGGAGCATTTGTCAATCCGAATGGCATAACAAGGAACTCATAATGTCCATATCGCGTACGAAAAGCCGTCTTGGGGACATCTCCTTCCCTGATTCGGAGCTGATGATATCCGGATCGTAAGTCAATCTTCGAGAAAATTGAAGCTCCTCTCAGCTGATCAAACAAGTCGTCGATCCGAGGCAACGGATACTTGTTCTTGATGGTTATCTTGTTTAACTCCCGATAGTCAATGCACATCCTAAGAGTGCCATCTTTCTTTTTAACGAACAAAACTGGGGCTCCCCATGGCGAGTAGCTTTGACGAATGAATCCTCGATCCAAAAGTTCTTGTAATTGAATCTGCAGTTCTTTAAGTTCGGCAGGCGCCATCCTATAAGGTGCCTTAGATACTGGTGCTGATCCAGGAAGTAGTTCAATCTCAAAAGAGATCTCTCGTTCTGGTGGCAACCCTGGCAATTCTTCGGGAAAAACTTCTATAAATTCTTTGACTATCGGTACTTCTTCTGGTCCGCTTTCAGTCTCTTGCGTCTTATCCACCACGTTGGCTAGAAATCCCATACATCCTTCTGCCAACAATTTTCTAGCCTTTAGCGTCCGAAATAAACATCTTTGGCTGTTTTGGAGTAGATCCTCTGAAAATAAACTCCTCGCCTCCCATAGGCTTGAATGTGACAGTACGTCGTGGACAGTCGATAACCGCGTTGTATTTCCCCAGGAAATCCATGCCCAGAATGACGTCGTAGTCGTATAGGTCAATGATGATCAAGTTGACATACATTTCCCTACCACATATAATTATTGGAACGTGACGTACCCAATAATCAGACAACAGAATCTCCCCGGAGGGTAATGCAGTACTAAATGTTCTTTCGATCCTATCACTTGCTCTACCTAGTTTCTTAGCGAACCTAGGTGATGTGAATGAATGCGTGGCTCCAGAATCAATTAACACGTAAGCATCTTGTTGGGCAAAAGGAAGCTGACCTGTCACCACAGGTGGAAGGTCCAGTTTGAACATCCTCTTTTGTATAGGTGTAGATGCGTCCTTGAGGTTCCGGAGCTTCTAGCCTGCCTTGAGAGATTGCAGGTCCCTCGAGCTTCATCTGTGCAGCGTGAAGTTGAGATCCCTGTCCTCTCTGTTGGTTCTGCAGACTCTGGGAATTGAAATTACAGCTTTTAGCATAGTGGCCTTCCTTGCCACATAGAAAACAGCGACCATCTCCAATACGGCACTCTCCCGGGTGTTTCTTCCCACATTTTTGGCAAGTGGGGTAACTATTGCTATTAGGAGTATTCTTCTTCTGGGGAAAATTCTGTTGATTCCCCTGTCCTCCTGCATTCCACTTCCTCTTCTGCTGGTTGTTGCCGTACTGTCTGTTGTTGTTTTGACCCGAAGGTCCTCCTTGACCTTTTTGTTGAGAGGTCTGGCCTTGCTTGACTTGGTTCTGCTTAGCTTGGGCCTTTTCTTCCCTCTTCTCCTGGTAAAAACTTAGCCCGTTGTTCTCTGTTCTGCCCTACCCAGTATTCAGCTCGAACTGCTCGGCTGACACAATCTGCAACGGTGGTTGGTGGATAGGGTCCACTGTTGATCACCTACTGCCAAATCCGAGCGGAACATCTTCATCATCTTTCGCACTTTGTCCCTTTCGGAACTGAAGAGGTGAGGACAGAGACGTGCTAGCTGCTCAAACTTTTGCACTGCCTCGGCTACCGACAGATTACCCTGGCGAAAATTACTAAGTTCGTCTTGTTGAGCTTCCATAACCTCGGTGTTGAAGTATTTTTCTTTAAATGCCTCAACAAAGTCCTCCCAAGTCATTTGAGTAACATCCCACCGGATCTGGACTGTTTCCCACCAAAGGCGAGCATCTTTCTTCAGGACAAAGGATGCACAAAGGATTTTCTCTTGATCATTGAGCCTGAGGAAGTTCAGAATAACCTGGAGGTCAATCAACCAATTGTCGGCATCAATTGGGTTTGTTGAACCTTCAAATTCTGGTGCCTTCATGCGCCGAAAACTGTCATATAGTTCTTCTGGGGTTCGAACTCGGGGTGCTGGTGGAACAGCCACAGGTGCAACAGGCACTTCAGGGGCTATAGGGTTTTCCGGAATCACCGGATCAGCATCAGGAATTTCCGGTGCAGCAGGCTGATTCATCGGTGCTGGTGGTACCCTGGCATCAGGAGGTCCCTGATTCTGCTGAGCTAACTGAGCTCTAAGCCCCCTATCTCTTGCTGTTGGGCTAACATCATTTGTCTTAGCTCATTTAGCTGGGCCGCAAGATCAACGTCTTGGATCGGTGCTCTTCTACGCTTTGGTGGCATGGCTCTAAACGGAAAATAAGGAAATAATCTTAGCTTCTTTTATTATAAAATTAATAAAATCATTTCTTTTATATAGAACCATAATCTTCTTTCCATATAAAAGCATAATATGAACATATCTGAATTAATCATGATCTTGTTCATATCTCCTTCACATCAGGAGTACATAACCATAACAATTGGAAAGATATAAAACTTTCGATTATTTCCGTATGTCACCTAATTGCCGTCACCAAGCTAAGGCACCACCCAGCGTTATCCACGTGTCCAACATTTACCAGCATGATCGTTGAAGGAAGATACTTACTATACCCATAAGATGTTAACTAATTCTAATAGTAAGAACATAACATAACTTACTTGGACCGTTGCGGAACGATGTGAGGCGAACTGAAGTAGGCTGGCAGGATACCGCTCTGATACCAAACTGTGACGCCCCGACTTCCCAAGCCAGGTCGACACCATACGTACTTGTTCTTTACTTGAAAATTTGAGATAAATTTTTTTTTTAAAACATATTCATATAAGTTATCTTGTAGAGAAAAACTTGTCATACATACAGACTATACTGAAAGTATCTTCTTGTGTCTTCAACTTCGTACATATAGCAAAATATAATTTACTATTGAAATATTAACATATTTTCTGAAAATTGGATGCGGAAAATTATGCGTAGTGGTATCCCACACCGCCCTTCACCCGCCGCATCGTCCGCATAGCCCACCAATTAAATTGCAGGCTTCTTACCTACAGTATGAAATATAAGGGTGAGCTTTCGCCCAGCAAGTTCAAACATAATCTCACAAAAATATTTCAAGCATCAGTAGAGCATGGCAATCATTACTAACTTATGCATGAACCATTTATGATTGATTGAATGTCTTATGCTTCATTATAGACTCAATCTTTAATTATCTTGTCTCAACATGTGGGCCCATAGTGTCCGTACCAAAAGCGCGCAGCCTCCAGATAAAGCTAGGGTTTGCAAGGCCCTAACAGTTCTGGGAATTTTAACTTGACCCTTCACGATCACGGATTTCGATCACGGAAGGTAATTATCACCACTAAACATGTAGCCTCCTCGATTAGGGGAGGTTGGTACGACACCTTACTTGATTATCTTACCATGTGATTTAACATTAGTGAACATATTTCATGATGTCACTATGTCATATCATACATAACATTTGCCATAATAGGGCCTTCTTGAAAACATATTACTTCTGGAACCATGACATTTTTGTAAACATAGCACTTTTATAAACATAGCACTTTTGTAAACATAGCACTTTTATAAACATAGCACTTTTGTAAACATAGCACTTCATAGCTATAGCATGGCATCACACATCATGGCATAACATAGCATGTATACTTGAAAATAGTCTTTACTATTTTCATACCGTAGGTGAGGTTTGATACTTGCCTGATTTGCTAGATTCCGATTTTCGTTGTCTTAACTCGGATTGCAACTGCAGGTTCCTTCCTGCTATTAAAAGAACATAGGATAAGAATCCTATAAAAAGTTGGTAACCTTTCCAATATTTTAGTTATATGTCCCCCCACACATGTCTTGGTATCCTATAGGATTACTTTGGGTAACCCTTAATTAAACGTTGGGTTAAAGTCAATATCTGAACAACTAATGGTCAACCTTGGGCTTTGAGGCTAAGCCCAGTAACTCGGGTATAACTCCCGGTTACCTTTCGTAAACTAGTCGCTTGCTATATTCTAACTTGAAAAATTCATTTCCCTTACTTGGAAAATTTAGGGAAATTAATCCCAAAACTTCATTCTTAACTTATAAAAATCCTTTACTTAAATCGTAAAAATCCAAACTCTTGGTTTAGTGCTTTATAAAATTATTTGAGGTTGAAAACTGCCTTTGGAACAGTTTTTCATAATCAAAACAATAGTTTGTAGTAGAAAACAGTTTTCTAGAAACATTTGTAAAACTAGTGGTGCAGGAATTTTCGGATTCCCTGCGCACCCTTCGAAAAACGATTCTAATTTAAAATCGGTTCATAATCTGAAAAAGTTTTCTTCATAAAAGTTGTAGCTCTCGAAAAATACTAAAACTTTTGTGTTTTGCAAAAATTCCAATTCGGCCTAGATTCGTCCCAGTTTTTGTTTGAAACTGGCTGACCCGAAAAAACTGAGTGAAAACTGGGTCTGGGGATCAGCCACAGGTTTTGGGGTAAACGGAGGCCATTGGGGCATTATTTTGGGAAACGGTTCACGTGGTCCTCTAGGAAAAATCAGTTCCGAACAACTTTCGTGTTTTAAGTTTCACCAAATTCAGCCTCTAAAGGCCCCAAATTTCACTTTTCCCGGAACTGGTCAGGTTTTACCCGAAAATGGCAGTTTTCGGTTTATGGTTCGTTTTACGTCCTAGACGTGGAACCTAGCTCAACCAGCCACCGCGGGAGCTCTAATACACACATGCAGCGGTTTCTAACGTTCCAAACCATCATTCTTAAACGTAATTGGGGACATACAACGTATCGAATACCTAGCATGCGATTTAACAAAATCGATCAAGCATAAGCATAAAACCATGCAAGCTCATAATTTAAACTTATAATTCAAACCACCCTTAATCTAAATCAAGCACAACCCTAAATCCAACTTAGGCACAAATAAAATTGAGCTTATGCTCATACAAACTTGTTGGAAATACACATAAATTTCTCAATTAAAACTTAAATTAGAAGATTAGGGTTTTAGAAGAAATTACCTCAATTAGGATTAAGGGTTTGGCCTAGGCTTCCTTGGTTTTTCTCCTTTCCCCTTGTCACCACCAAAACCGGCCTCCTTGGCTTGTTTGGCTCCAAATTTTTCTCCACCACCCTAGCTCTAGAATCCGGCCACTCCAATACAAAAAAATCCGGCCACACCCAAATTTTTTTCTCCCCCCTTTTTCTTCCTCCCACAACCGGCCTTGAGCCAACAAATGGGTTTCAAATTTTTCTTCAAATTTTTGTTGGTTCCACACAAAAATCTAACTATCCTAACACTTTAATCACTCTTGGTTTTGTAAAATTTCCTTTCTTTCTTGCTTCCTAAATCCGGATTTGGTGAGGGAAAAATTGGGCATAATCTAGCTAAGGTTTCTAATTTTTTGTGAACAAGAGCTCACCTATTTATAGAGGTTGGAGAATTCTTCAAAATTGTAAATTGACCCCAAAAGAAGCAAACTTTTGCACAATTGGAAGCTTAGGTGGCCGGCCCTTAGAGGTGAACTTGGTGGCCAAGTTTTGATTTTTTTTTTAAGCTTATCTTAAGTTAATTATGATGTCATAATTAAGGATAAGGTGATGTCATTCACCTTATGCCTTGTTTGGCTACTTCCTCCAATAAGAAATCCATTTTAAGCCAATACAGATATTTCTAATACTGTGTTTACTCAAACACAGTATTTATTTAACTAAAATTTATTTGTTAAAAAGAAAACGGACAGTACAAAATTTTCCTTATTTTCCTGAGTCCTTTTTCCATAAAAAGCCTGTTATGGAGTCTCATAGTTAATTACCGAGAATTCAACCTCATACTGATAAAATCATGAATCTTGTATTAATATTCATAATTTTCATAAAATTACACATAATACGAGCTTTAGATTTCTTATATACAAGAAAATCATGAGTTCGTAGAAATTTTGGATATTACACAAGGGCAGTTCCAATACTTCAAAGTTTTTTTCAAATACCTTTCTAAGAAACCCAAGTTTTTACAAGTTACATAAAAAGAAAAGGGTTTCTGTAAAAAGGGGTGGTAAAACACCAAATTTTTATAAAAGAAAGCAAATTAAACTATAGACCTAAATTTTCTTAAAATCTGGGTAATCTAAAGGATAACCATTTATAATCAAGTAGAATACCCAAATTATAAGATTGGGTCCAAAGCCCAAGGTTACCCAATGTAACCTAATAAGGTATGATCCAAGGAGAATAATAAAAACCACTAGGGTTACTTATAGTAACCCAATAAGCTAACACATGTTACAAAAGGGACATATAACTAGGATTAAGTACGAATGTTGGTTAGGTTACCAACATCCTATAATGATCAAGGTTTCTTACCTATGTCCTTCAATGAAGCAGGAGTCAACCTGCACTGGCATCCTAAGTTGGAACAGACATATTTTGGACATAGCAATCCAAGTAAGTACAACTCCGCCTACAGCATAGGCTTTATTGTGATACGTACTCAAGTATGTTTGATGCGTACAATATGTTAGAATCATGTGATACTAGGATATGATGTTATGATATGCCAAGCTTAAAGTATGATTTCGTTATGATGATTTCGAAGTATGATTATGTGACATCATGAAGCATGTTCACTAATTCAGTAAAATAAAATAAGAACAAGATAAAGTAAGATGGCAAGCGAGCTTGCCTGTGACGTACCGACCCGTCCAAGGTCGGGTAGGACTGTGGATTGAATTGGAAATGGACTGGCCGCCCCAACCGTTCCATAGTTGCGCGCCCGGTACAGTTACTTATGTAAGGGACCGATAAGTAAGATAAGTTAAGTTAAGATAAGAATCATGCTACGAAAGTTTAAGAAAGCATAATAAAGCATAAATGACTCATGCATTGTTAAGCATGTTATAAATGATATTATGAATTGTTAAGCTAAGTTAGTTGTGTCGCGGATAGAAATTATTGTACTTGCTAAGCGAAAGCTCACGTCTTACGTTTATGCTGTAGGTAAGCAACTTATAGGAAATCAGTGATGCAAGATGGAGGGGCATGGCGGAGCGACTGTGAAATGTGGGAATGTTGACCGCTACGCGTTTTGTTTTATAAATATTTTGTTTAACATTTGAACATCGTTACTTATTTATTGTTTATATGCTCAGTAAACACCTTTGTGTAATTATTTACGTTTAAAAAAAATTTCCGCTATTTATGCTAAAGAAATAAGTACGTTATGTATGTATACACATTAGGTAACGATCTGTGTTAGGCGGGTCGTTACATATACAATTTTATTTTTTATAAAATTAAGTAATTGAATAAAATTTAATTTTCTATTTATAATTTGAAATTTTATTCCTTAATTTTATTGTAAATTTATAAAATTTTTATAATTATAAATTTTAACGAATTATTTTTTAATTTTCATATTTTAGGTTGTTATTATTTTTAATATCATGACTTAATTGTATTAATATAATTATTTATTATATTTATTCAATTTTTTTCCTGCTTAAATTTTTTTGGACGGAATATTTAATTATTTTTGTAAATTGTTTTACTTTTATTATAACTATAAGTTAATTGTATGAATTTGGTTTTTATTTTCGGTGGTAAATTTTGTTTTTTGTCAATATTTTATTATTTTCGTTTATTATTTAAAATATTGCGTAAAAAAATTTGAAGGTTTTATTTTATACTTCAATGGTAAGTTATTCATAGGCAGAGAAGGTTAAATTTTTTTTTTTTATATACTTATCTTCCTTTTCTGATATTAATATTTTGAGACAATTTTAGTTTCTTATATAAGTATGAAACTGTGAATTTAAACAGTTTGTCAAAACGTCTAACAAATTTGGTAAATCTTTATAAGGTAAAAATTTGATGTCCTACTAAAACATAACATAATATTAAAAGTGAACCATACAATAAAAATTACAAAAATTACATAATATAAAAAATTAAATCATACAATAAAAATTACAAATTTTGTAACCATTAAGACATTTATATACATAGATTCTTGTAATAAATCTAAACATTAAACGATTTGAAAAAAAAAAAAAAAAAAAAAAAAAAAAAAGAACCCCTCGGCTAATAAAAATGGTGGGAAAAATTATATGAAATTAAAAAAAAATAATGAACAAAAATAATAATAAGATGGGAAAATAATGGAAGAGACAAATGAACATACAGTCTACACAATTAATATATATACACTAATGTAAATAAATAATTCAATATATTCATATCATGGAAAATATTAATAAAAAGTTTATAGATATTGTTTTTTAGAAAAATAAAACAAAATTAAAATTTATTACACTAAGCTCAAATCTCATATATCATAAGATTACTTATCAAGAATAAATAAAATGTTATTCAACCTCGTCTTTAGTAGCTAGCAGGTGAAATGTTTGGGAACATGTATACTGGGGAAAAAATTAATAAGAAGAAAGGAGAAATAACATAAAGGAAAAAATAGTAAGAAAAGAGTAAGCAGTTGCAATGACCACCTTACGTAGGCCGTTACACTTTACATAACTTACATAATTACTTATTATATTTATGTAACGGAAATTCGGACTATATTTTTTTTCCAACTTGATTTATAAACTTACATATAAACATATATATATATATGAATACTTAATCAAGCATTTGAGTTTGAAACTTATTATATAACAAAATTGCATACATATATTACAACAAAACGCACAATGGTTCCCAGTCCGTAATCTCATAGGTAGCCATGCCATGCTCCACCGTCTTGCATCAAACATTACCAGTAGGGAGTTTACCTACAGCATAGACGTAAGTTGTAAGCTTTCGCTCAGCAAGTACAACTGTTCTACCGCAAAACATTTCATAATAAAGCAATGCATGAACCAGTTATGCTTTGATTATGCTTCCTTAAGTTAGCTTGTTTTTGGGCCCCTTACATAACATAAGTGTACGTTCCGTGGGGCGCTGCCATGGAATGGTTGGGGCGGCCAGCCCAATCTAACTCAAACCACGGACCAAACTTGACCTAGTGCAGGTCGGTACGACACAAAGCAACTTAACTTGCCAACTTACATAATTTCATCTTTCATAACAACATATTCTTAAAACAGTTTCTTACTTGAAACTTAATCATATTCTTACCATATGAGTTATCAATAGTGAACATGCTTCATGATGTCACAATGAGAATCATAAATCATACACATTTATGCATAAATGTAGGGCTTTAAAAACATGCATTCAATTAAACCAATCTGCCTATGCTGTAGGCGGAGTTGTACTTACTAGTTTTATTAGATCTAGGAAATTGTTGCTCCAACAAGTCGCAACGACAGTTAGTTACCTATTACAAAAAGACGTAAGATAAGAATCATCATATCTTAGCATAACTTATCATATTCATTGTTGGTATCCAAACCAACATTTATTCATGATCCTAGTTATATGTCCCCCACTACATACCAAATCTGATACTTAATTCGTTTACTAATTGTAAACCTTAGGCTCTTGATCCAAAACACAATCAAACAATATTTGCTTGCTTACTTTAAATGAATCTTAATCACAAGGTCTAATAATAGCTTATCAGGTTACTAAAAGTAACCTTGGGTCCAATACTTAACATATAAAAATTAGTAACCCTTTTGGTACTATAAGTGTCCTTTTTTTTATTAACTTAGTCCAATTAAATTTTTAGTAATATTTCCGATTACTAAGGGTCTTATTATGATTACCTTATAGCTTAGCTCTTATTTACTTCTTTTTACCAAGATAGTAAAAACTGTAAAATTCTGCAGACCATTTCTGAAACAGTCCCATATTTTCAATTGTCAGTCCATGTGCAAGAATGCCTAATCCTGCACTGTTTTGAAAACCCTGTGTAGGAATTTCCTGTTTTCCTGCCCAGTTTTTAAAATTAAGTTTTACTTTTGAAATTGGTTTGAATTTGCCAAAGTCCTCTTCATGAAGTTGTAGACCTCAATGATTCCTACAACTTTTGTGTTTTACTCAAAACCCCAGTTCTGCCCTTAACTTAACCCATTTTCCTTGTTGAATCTGCCTGGCCGTGAACACTGTCTGATCCGGTCAGGCTCGGGTTTTGCTAAAAACTGAGGCCGTTGGAGCCTTATTTTTTGAAAATGGTCCATGCTGGACCCTAGGATTTTTATTTTTCTACAACTTTTCAGTTTTAACTTTTCTCAAATTCGGTCGGCTTTAAAAGCCTCAAACCTTGTTTCCAGATGGCTGCCCTGCAGGGGTCCGAAACTGACAGCTCTCTTTAGTGTTGGTTCTTACGTAAAATTATGTGCAGACTACCTCAAACTGTTCAAACCATGAGCCTACAACAAGCATGCAAGCATATTTCCTATTGTTTTCCTTACCATGCATTTCCATTCTCAACATACAACTTACACATTAACCCAAATGGTAATTTCTACCATAGTTAGGGTTTTTTTGGGGTTTTTCAAACCCTTCACATAACATACGTCATCAAACCCATTTCCATACATCCAATATCCTTCTTAAACATATTGGGGACATATAACAAACATGTGGTGAGTATACACCCTTAGCACATAATTTCTAGAGCATAAACCAAAACACAACCAACCACATAAATCAAGCTCTCTAAGCATATACAAGTACATACTAGCACACTAGAACCATTGCATGAAAAAGATAGAAGACGAGCTTATGCTCTTACAACCAAATGCTTGAAATACATATAAAGATCTTGCTCCAAACTTAAATAAAAACTTAGGAGATTAAGAGGATTTACCTCTAGAACTTGGAAGATGATTTTCAAGCTTGGATCCAACAATTTCTTCTTGATTTTCTTCTCCAAAATCCGACCAAAATTTTTATTTTCTCTCCTCCTTTAAGTTTGGCCTTGGGGTGTGTTTTGTGACTAAAGAGTGAGCTAAAGTTGTGAAGTAGACTAAATGGTCAAATTTTCTCATACAACACCTATTTATAGGTGATTAAATTTTCTTCTAATTTGCACTTCAATCCCCCCAAAAAAGAAGTAATTACCCAAAATTCCATGCAAGGTGGCCGGCCATGAGATGATAACTTGGTGGCAAGCATATTCAATGGTCAACCTTTTTGTAATACTTTCCTTATTTTCCCAAAATCCAAAAATTACTTAATTATCTTTGTTGATGAGGTGTCCCCTCATTAGGCCTCATTTGGCTTGTCTCATTAAGTGCAGTCCATTTTCATACTAATATGAATATTATCAATATTGTTTTCAACTAAAAACAGTATTGTTATATGAACTGCAGTCCAAATTCATCTGTGCTTAATTGGATTGCGAAAAAAATTTTCTTCGGACTTGAAGGCTCTTGGCCTTGTTACTCTAAATAGTGTGCTTGATTTTTGTACAATGGTCCTGTACCTTATTTCACTTCCGTATTCGTAATGACGGTTTTTCACAGTATAATTTCATACTGTTTATTATACTGCACAGTACCGTCTTAAACATATCTTAAATTTTTCTGGTCAAACTTTGACCGGAATAAAATCATACATAAATTCTAATTCTGATAAAATCAAATTAGGCATTTCATATAAACATACATATTACAAAACTTGATTTCAAATAACTAAAATCGTAATTTGTTCAAAAGCTGGCTATTACAGCAGGTAAGGACAGTCAAGTGAAGGAATAACCGTAAACTGAAGTTTGGAAAAAAAGAAATGGAAAAAATAAGAGGAGACAGAAAAGTAAAAATAGAAAATTGTAAAGATAGAAAAAATGAGAAAACACTAAAGAGTAAAGAAAATAAGTAAAACAATAATATATTGAATATGATTTTATTATCAGAAGAACAAAGATATTATAATTCCCAAATATTCATAGCAACAATAAAGACTGTCAAATAACATATAACAGTTATTCAATATATACTTTGAATAATGTTAAATTCAGCACAATACCAATTAAGTAATATATCTGGTATATGGATTATAATATATTAAATAGAAATCATCATAGCATGTTAAAATTTTTGAACGAAAATCTTGTAAAAAAAATTTACAATATCAAGAAAAGAAAAGAAAAACAGAAAAGGGGAAGGAAAAAAAAACCAAACATTCATCACACAACAGTAACATTCACAGCAGTTAAAGAAAATTGGCAAATCATATTATATAATCATCTAACTTATAATAAGAATAATAATTAAAAAAATATTAAAAAAAAAGATTAATATTTTAGTCAGGGGGAACGGAAACGGATGGGAAAAAAACTAAACACAATAACAAAACTAATCCTTCTATAGTATCATTATAATAGTAATAACAATAATTATAAAACAGATAATTGTAATATAATAAAGGAACGATAAATTGTAATTAAGAGACATAAATATGAATAGTACCTGAATAAAAGTGTAGCTTTGCACATAAATGAAGATGTGAAGATGATTAGTTTTTAGGAAAGAATAGAATAGAAGATTTTGGGTAACAATTAAGGAATGTTCAAAGGAGAGTAATTAAGAATGTATTACAGAGGCAGTAATAGTAACATATGAGAATAAGGTAATAAATGCGGAAATAAGTATTTATAAGAGGAAATCTGTTGAAAAAAAATATACGAAAAAAGTTTCTTAAAAAAAGTCGGTAAAAAAGAGAGATAATAAATTTTCTACAGATATAGAGACAAAATATATTTACTCACAATAGATTACAAATATAAAAAATTAGAAATATTAATGACAGATTTAGATATATGAAAAATCTCAGTCAAAAATCATCACGCTGTGAATAACAGAACCAAAGCAAATAGCAAAATTCCAACCAAAGCAAAATGATATAGAAGCATTAAATGCCCATGACAGATCAGCAAAGACAGAAGATAACATCAAAGGACAGAAACTACATGAATAATCTAGAAAATTGAGTAATTATAAATCTAACAATCCATTCAAACCTAACTAAATCATAAAATAGAAACATCAAGTATGAGAAAAATCAGAAAGGAAAAAAATTGGACACAAAATCAGAGACTATTAGCAGAGGGGAAAAACCAAAAAAATAAACAAATACAAACATCACAGAGAGAATATCTTCAATATGTTGCTTCGTATTCCCAATTAGCCATCTCAATAGCATTGTCACTGTAATCTACAGAAATAAAATAACAGAAATCAAAACTCAAAATCAAGTACTATATGAACTTAAAAAAAGGGGGAAAATACTAAAATAAATACAACAAAAAAAATATACATAAATTTTTTATTTAACTCCCTGCATTTAAAAAATAGTAAAAAACTGAAAGAAACAAAAGAAAAGAATTTTTTTTTTTTTCCTATATACATACACCGGTAGAAGAAAAAAAAGCCGAAAAACCCAAAAAAATCAAACCACAAATAACACAGCAGAAAGGAGCGAAAAAATTCCAACGACACAATAAAAATAAAATGCTAGAGTTTTAAAACAAAAATGCATGAACAATAGAGGAGAAAAAACTATTACACAATCTAACTCGAAAATACCCAAAAAAACCCGAAAATCAAAACCTAGGGTTTAAAAAAAATTATTCATACCTGGGCAAAATAAAAATAAAACCCATCAACAGTAGATCCAGAAACTGAAAAATGAAGAAAGATCAAGGAAGGGGGGGGGGGGGGGGGAATAAGGAATCAGAAAATGGAGTTTGAAAAGCCAAAAATCCAAAAAAAAAAAAATGGAAAACAACAAACAAAGAGCAAATAAAACATAATGAACATCAAAAAGAGACAACGAAAAATAAGAGAGAGCAGTATAGAGCAAGAGCAAGCAAAAATAGGGTTTGGAACACAATAAAAAAAATGCTAGACTTCTAAAACAAAAATGCATGAACAATAAAGAAGAAAAAAATATTACACAACCTAACTCGAAATATCCAAAAAACTCCAAATCAAAACTTAGGGTTTAAAAAAATTTAATCATTCTCTGGCAAAATTTTTTTTTTCCATCAACAATAGATCCAGCATTTGGAAAATGAAGAAAGATCGGGGGGGGGGGGAATAAGTCGGAAAATAGGGTTTTGAAAAGCCAAAAATCCAAAAAAAAAAAAAAACAAAAGAAAAAAGGGAAAACAACAAACAAAGAGCAAAGAAAAACACAATGAACATCAAAAATACATACAACGAAAAATCAGAGAGAACGGCGAACAGAGCAAAAGCAAGCAAAAATAGGGTTTGGAGACCAAAACTCAAAAAATGAGAGAAAGAAAGAGAAAACAAAGAGAGCGAGAAAGAGAGAGAATAAAATAATAGTTAGAGAGAATGGACAAAATGAGAGGAGGCGGCGGACAAACCAAGGAGAGGACCAATTTAGGGTTTCGGGGCAAAAGGGTAAGGCACTGTGGACAATGAAACAGGTAAGGCAATCAGGTGGGCAAAAAAGTCAAAACAATGCAAGGAGGGTAAAATCGACATTTCACTATGCAGCTGAGGGGACACCGAAGGTTTGAAGGGGTAAAACCGTAAATTTTATTGTACAATCACTGTGCAATGAACAGTGAATTAGTGCATCCTTTTAGTAGATTAAATAATTAGGGCCTATTAAGAAACAAATAGTGATTGTGTTCACATAATTTGGACTTTATGATTAATTAACATTATTGAATATTCAAATTCGTTCTCTACCGCTCTTCTTCTCTCTCTAAATTAGTAAACTCCTCCTCTTGTTTCTCTACAATTTATCTTCTATTTCTCTCTCCTTATCTCTTCTTTTCTCTTTCTTCTAATCTATTGGTACAACATCGAATTTATCTTTAGTTTTATGCAGGAGGACCCTGCTAACTTTTATTTTTCCCGCACAATGAAAGTTCATCTAGCTAGAAGGAAAAAAAAAAAAAAAACCCCTTATAAAACATTAGGCGATCACATAATAGATAAACTACAATATCCACTGAATATACATTTTGGTAATAATTATTATGTTTACAAGTTGAAACTATTCTAGCAAAAAAAAAAAAAAGTGGAACTACTTGTCAACATAGTAACCAATTACGTACCAAATGTATATTCATTGGCTGCTGTAGTTTATGTAAAATCACTGGGACTTGCCCAATTGATGAGGAAGTGAGGTGTTTGCGATGTAGGTCCCATAAGGTTTCAATTCTTAACGAGTGTGAAAAAATTTATAGGAAGGGGCTTGCAATTGGTGCAAGATGATAGAGGTGTTGCACTTGCGTGGGTGGGTCTAACATTGACTAGAGGAGACACGGCCGGGCTATGTTTGCACGGGTTGGATTAACATAAAGAGGTGTGAGAAGGTGAGGCTTTAAGGGGCGTTGGGCTAGGTGGCGACTGAGGCTTGTAGCAGCGACGACTGATCTGCCTATGGAGGTAGCGACGACATTCCATTCTCCTAGGTTTCGGAGAATGTTCTCTCTCCCAAATTTGCCGAAGGTTCTCTTTTATTTCATGTTAAGTTTTTTTGTTATCCTTTCCACATATTTGTGTGAGGTCTCCCTTATCATTCACAGGCTTTATGGTTCTTTTCAAACCCTCCCCCCCCCAAAAAAAAAAAAAAAAGAAGAAGGGGATACTTGATCGACACGTGCAGGAAACTTAAATGATGGAATTTATTGAAAAATCATCAAATTGCAAACATTTTAACAGTTCGAGGGTTTTTTTTCCTGTCAAAATTAAAAGTGCGAGGATCAAATTATCACATACTTATAAAAAGTATAGGACAAATGAAGCCAATTACATTTGTTTTAAGTGACAACTAATGGACTTTGTCTGTTTTTGCACTTAACTCCTTGTATTAAAACAATAAATTTTTATTCTGAAAATAGCACGCCTAGACTTCCATTCGTTTGTCTTACTTTTTATTTGAACGTCCATCTATATTCATTACCAATTTGCATGTGACTTCCTTTAAGGGCGTAATATATAGCCGGTACCTCTAGTTTTACCTTTTCGGTAAAGAAAGGTTCATCTTAGGAGGATTTTTTTTATTAATTACACAACTAATTGAGATTTTAGCCTTGGCAAAAAAACAAAATACAATATGCAAAAACAAAAACAAACACCACTCGGGATTAATTTGATTTGACATTTTGGTTTCAGTTTCACCCTGAGATTAATTTGGTATGAAAGAATTGGGAAAAAAAAAAAATCAAAATCTCGTCACTGTATATTCTTCTATATGTTATCTGAATATCAAAAGCTCACCCAGATAAATATATATTAGATCACCTCACAACTGACAAAATCCTAATCCTAACTTTTGAAAGTGAAACTTCTGAGGGAGAACCAGCTTATACAGGGATAAATACATACAAAATATAAATACGTGTGTGTGTGTGTGTATGACAACAACCAAATTCTGAGCACCACAAATAAAAAATCTGATATGAACAAAATAGAAGACAAGAAATCACACAACCACCAAAAACGTTCGAAGCTCAACAACACAAGGACCAGGCTTTAATAATTGCCCTTTTTGCACACTAGCACTCACATTTTTGCTATTTATATCTTGAGTTTTTTATTTTAATAATTTACATCTCAAACTTACAAATATGTTTGGAAAAATCTTTTAGAAAGGCGTCTCCAAACAGAGCCTTAATGTGAGAGCTGTACATCTACCTAACTCCACCAAATGTACGATATAGAGTTCACTATTAGGATAATGCTTCACACAATTTAACAGATCAAATGTCACAACCTATTTTCTAACACTATCCGGATTATCTAATAAATCAACCTTTCTGTTCCTTATGTCTGACTGTGAGGGTGTTTACAGAAATATTTACCGGCACGGTAGAAACCGGTAAAAGAAATGGGACAAAGTTAAGCACTTTGTCAAGCTATCAGGGTAACTAAAATTAACCTAATTGACTTCACACATTCTTCAGGTCCTAAAGCTTTTAATAAAATTTCTCAACGTCCATGGCTCATATATATATATATATATATATATATCTTTTGAATAAACTGAAAATGATCAACTAACATTAAAATCACGTTGGCACCGGAAAAGCTAGGAACTCACTCTATTATATTAATTGTCAGAAAAAAAAAGTACAAAAATAGTCGATATATTAAAAGGAATGGTTCCGTTATATATATATATATATATATTCACCTGACTAGTGAATAGTTTCAACTTAATGCAGGTGTAACGCAAGGATATGAGTTATTGTAATGAGGTCACTGTATAGAACATGCAAATTATACAAATGCAAAATCATCACAACCAGTTGAACATCTGCACTACCGCCTGCTTGATGCCTCTCTGTGATTAGAAAAAGTTAAACAAATAAAAAGAGTTATAAATAACGATACTTGTTTTCACATATATATGTTTGAAAATCAGAGTGTGCGGATATCGACCATGAATTAATAAGATGCACTTTGTTTTCCTCAGAAAACTTAATTTAGCTTAACTGAAATTTCCCCCGTGAAATCGGTTTATTACAGGAAATGTTGAAACGTATTTGATGTTTTTTTGTTTATCAATTGTTATCATCATCATTTGAAGAAAGTGTATGCCCCTATCTTTTTTCTTTTTTCTTCCTTTTCGTTTTTTTTGGGTTTCCTGGACTTTTTTACAGCAACTTCAATTCTTATTCTCACAACCTTCGGTAGCGTTCAAGGTTTTTTCGTAAAGCATGAGAGAAAACTGTTAGCATAAAGGTACTTGGGAACAAAAATAGACATCAACAGAGAAAGCCCTTCGTTTTTTCGTTCTTCATTCTTTTTTCTTTATCAGTGGCAAACATATGGTGAAAAATGGAAATAGTTATCATGCCATATTTCTAACACCATATCAATAACCTAACCTCAAATTCAAGTTTCTTTCTTGGAACAAATGCTAATTAGTTACGTAACCTTTAGGTAAAGACAGGATTTTACATATCTTCTTCCAATTTTAATACGGTACTAATTTGTAACTGTATAATAATAATTTAGGTGGTGTTTGGAGCATATACTCTAATTGGAGTTTTAGAATATCTCGATTGATTGAAATGAGTGCATAGGTTAAAAATGAATTGTTTGTAGTTAAAACATATTAAAACTTGAAATAAGAAAGTTTAATGAAGAAAAAAAAAATCATCTTATTTTTACTTGAATTAAGAGTGTTATAAAATTTTAAAATGAATTTTTAAGAGAGATTTATAGAGATAAATACTTAATTGATTTGTTTTTAAAGAAAAAAAGACAAAAAGGCTTTTAGAAAATTTATATGTTCGAAACATAGCCTTGGCTTTTAGCCCGTCAATATCATGAATTCCCTGTTGTGGACACAGATAAGTTCTAACTTCTATTTACTGGACTAGGATATATCTTTTAGTGTATAAGCATATGACGTCGGTGAGGCAACTTAATTTCTCTGTACGTGCCATTTGTATCTCCTAGTTTTGAATCTTTTGAAGATGGAAAAAACAAATTTGACTTGACAGGGAAGGAGAGAAAATAGGTGAAAGAAATGGAAAGAAAAGAGGATACTTCTCTTGTGTTATTTAATACGAAATTCTTTTAATAATCTCTTTAATTTAAAAAAATCATGATTAAACTTTTTAAAAAATTTTAAAATTATTAATTTAATATGTTTCTTCTTTCTTTCTCTTTTATTAAATAATCATAAATATCTAAATTTCGTCCTACTTCTTTCACTTTTCTCGCCTACTTATCAAATACATTCTAAGTACAATCCCCCTAATTTTAAAATATAAAAAAGGGAGTAAATATATGGCATTTCTCTTCGTTTTGTCTTTTCAACGTTGAGCCAGCTGATAAATCTCTTCTTGCTAGATTTTTAATGCTTCGTTTGCCTCATCATCTCAACTCAAATTAAATTATACTTTTTTCATTATGATTTTTATCTTTCTGAAAAAAAATTTTGTCTTTTCTAAAAAAATTAATAAAATTTACTATACAAACTTAAAAATCTCAACTCAACTCAAACTGAACCTGCGATCCAAACGGACCCTAAATCTTAAAAAAGTTTTAACAAAGCAAGTACATGATATTTTGTATTGTGTGTACAGGTATACGCCGATCGAAATGATTTCTTGCTCTCTTCTTAACCCTGACACCAAAAAGAGCTATAATAATGACCTAGCTGGTCATTACTGAAAACTTTCTGATCACCCTAAGGCCTCATTTTTATAGCATATTATATCAAATTCTCATTTATAAAAAAAAAATATCTCTTTCATACACCAGTTTACAAAGATGTCAAGCTACATATATATATATATATATATGAACTTGTACGGAAATTAAATCCGGTATAACCAGCGAAAACAGAAGCGATGTAATTAGAACAATGCTGCAAAGTGAAAATTCGAAAGCTTAATTTGTACGACTTAAACAGAAGAAATGAGAAATTTTTTTCAGTATATATAAACACACACATATATATATATATATCTATATATTCCGTACCTGTGGGAGCTAGAGAAGTCGTAGAGATTGCCGTTGCCGGAGAAGGGAGAGCACGAAGGCGATGTGGCTGCTGTTCTTGTTCTTGTCCTCGATTCGCTTTATGGTCTCCACCATTTTTTCTTGGCCAAAACCCTAACTTTCTCCGATTTTGCCCTACTGTGTGAGCCGGGGGGGGGGGGGGGGGGAGGTGGATCCTAAAGACGCCATTATCGAACAGGTGAGAGTTAAAAAAGGTCGGTGATTTGGGATAACAGAGGAGATAATCGACCGGATTAGCATTCTCCGGCATTCAACGATTCCCTTTCTCTAGACGGACTGTAGTCCCTGTGGGCTGTGGCTGTGGACATGATCAAAAGTAAAGCTTTTTTTTTTTTTTTTTTTTTGGGTATGAGAGTAAAGAAGGATTAATTTTGTACTTGCCTTGTATAAAAAAAAAATAAAAAATGTAATCCACCTCTAAATAATGAATCCTTTTTTGAAATGCCCGTACCGCTCAAACACCCTGTATTATCTTATGTCCATTTGGATCCTACGTTGAATTTTGGCATTTTTAGATTGTTGCATTCAAACTAAATATACAAATCCAATTATGAAATTTAAATTGTATATTCCAATTGGATATACATTTAAAAAGTTTGTTAAAAATAATATCTGAATAATATGAAAATAAAAAGATGAGTGTCAAATTCTTGAAAGCTTTGTTGTTAACCAAACACACATTGTATTTAAGCATAAAATATTAAAACTGAATAGATCCAAGCATAAAATTTTTTTTTTTTTGTTTTCATTTCAGTCCCTTTTTCTTGTTTTGTTTTCACAAATTTTTTTTTTTTTTTCATTTTAAAGAATATATGTCACCTTTTTTTTTTTTTTTTTTTTTTTTTTTTTTTTTTTTTTTCTCATTTCAAGGAATCCCCCAGGGCACTTTTGTCTTACCTTTTTAAACCAACCCGTTGGGTATAGTTTAGTCGTCTGCTTATGCGGGGGTTGATTCTAAAGTTGTGAAATCTCTCCGTTGTAACGGAGTTCTTCTGCTTTTATCTGCGAAATCAATGGTCAGATTACTGAGTAGTTTGGTGACAAATTTCTTTTCATCTTTTTGCTCACACTACTCCATCATCCACATGACTATTTTTCTTTTTCTTTTTTCTTTTTTTTGCTTTCTTTCATATTTTTGTCCCGAGTGAATTTATTTTTTTCAAATGTATCTATACCCTTCTTCCCCCCCCCCCCCTCCTTAGGCCCCTCAACTAATTTTTTTTTATAATACCTCATAATTATTTTTAAAAAAATATAAGGACATGAACTCTAATCCTAATTTTTGAATACCAACTTATCCGATATGTGAATTATTATTTACTATTGATAGGTGTACAAGATGACGTATGTGAATATGTTTTAAAAAAAAAATTTCTCAAATTTCCAAGTAAAGAACAAGTATGTATGGTGTCGACCTGGCTTGGGAAGTCGGGGCGTCACAATTAATATCAAATGTGTGCAGCTTAAGTGTTGTCTTGATGCCAACCGAAGAGGAATTAAAGAACCCATGGGTTGCGCGTGTAACGCCCCCGACAATCCACGTAGGGCCGGCTACGTAGACGTGGGCCGTTATTTTACTTACTTAACTTATTACTTAGTTTCTTTCACTTGAACGTGAAGAAAATTACAGAATAATTTTTTTTTAATCATACATATACAACTTCATACTTAAAATATTTGCGGAAAATCTTGCGTAGTGGTATCCCACACCGCCCTTCACTTGCTGCATCGTCTCCATGACCCACCAAGTAAAGCTGCAGGCATCTTACCTACAGTATGAAATATCTGATGAGCTTTCGCCCAGCAAGTACAAACATAATCTCACAAAACATTTTAAACCTCAAAGAAAACATGTCAATCATCATATAATTTATGCATGAACCATTTATGATTGATTGAATGTCTTATGCTTCATTATAGACTCAATCTTTAATTATCTTGTCTCAACATGTGGGCCCATAGTGTCCGTACCGAAAGCGCGCAGCCTCCAGATAAAGCTAGGGTTTGCAAGGCCCTAACAGTTCTGGGAATTTTAACTTGACCCTTCACGATCACGGATTTCGATCACGGAAGGTAATTATCACCACTAAACATGTAGCCTCCTCGATTAAGGGAGGTTGGTACGACACCTTACTGTTTATCTTACCATGTGATTTAACATTAGTGAACATGCTTCATGATGTCACTATGTCATATCATAATTAACACTTGCTATAACATAGCATTCTTGAAAACATGGCATTTTTTTTTTAAAACCATGACATTTTTGTAAACGTAGTATTTTTTTGAAACCATGAAATTTTGGAAAACATGGCATTTTTGTTAACATGACATTCTTATAACATGGCATAACATGTAATAACATAACTTAGCACATCATAGCATAGTATCACACATTATGGCATCACATGTCATAGCATAACATAGCATGTATACTTGAAAATATAATTGAAAATAGTCTTTACTATTTTCATACTGTAGGTGAGGTTCGATACTTGCCTGTAGTCCTACGCTCTTGATTTATCGTCCCAAAATAGCACGACAATAGTTCCTACTCCTGTTTCCAAACAGGGTGTAAGATAAGAATCATTTACATTCTATCTTACTATAAATCATAATTATTAAATGTTGGTATCCCAACCAACAACTATGGGTAATTCTAGGTATATGTCCCCGATACTAGATGTTTTACTGGGTTACAAATAGTAACCCTATTAATTTAAAAACAACCCAATATGGATTAATCTTTAAGAGGTTACGTTGGATAACCTCATGTACTAAACCTTTATACATACCGTCAGGGTTAGGTTACCTTCCTACCCTTGGGCTTTATTCTTGTCCATAATTATTGGGTTACCTCAATTAACCTTTTATCTTAGCCCAATTTATTAATCTTGGTATCCTTTAGGGTTATCTTGACTAACCCTTAAGGTTAATTGTAGTCAAACTCTTGGTCAACCAAAGTCAATTACGGTCAACTATGGTCAACCCTCTTGGGTCAACCTTTGAGCCTTGGGCTTGACCCAGTAACTCAGGTATCCTTCCTGGTTACCATGCGTAATCGCTTTACTTACTAAACTTTAGTTTAAAAAATCTAGTTTCCATTTCTTTGGAAACTTGGGTAAATTAACTTCAAAAATCTTTACTTAAATCGTAAAAATCCAAACTCTTGGATTAGTGCTTATAAAATCATTTGAGGTTGAAAACTGCCCTTGGAACAGTTTTCCATAATCAAAACAATAGTTTGTAGTAGAAAAACAGTTTTCTAGAAACATTTGTAAAGCTAGTGGTGCAGGAATTTTCGGATTCCCTGCGCACCCTTCGAAAAACGATCCCAGTTTAAAAATCGGTTCGTAGTCTGAAAAAGTTTTCTTCACGAAAGTTGTAGCTCTCGAAAAATACTAAAACTTTTGTGTTTTGTAAAAATTCCAATTCGGCCTATATTCGTCCCAGTTTTGCTTGTATTCTCGTCAGTTTTAACTTGAACTTGCTGGACGTGTAGACTAGGTCTGGGCAGACCAATCTCGGTTTTCTGTAAAAACGGAGGCCATTGGAGCCTCAATTTGGAAATCCGTCCGCGATACGCCCTAGTAAAAACCCTTTTGAACAACTTTCATGTTTTAAGTTTTCTCTAATTCGAGCTCTAAAGGCCTAAAAATCGGCTTGCCGTAAAACTGGTCAGGATTCACCCGAACCTGGCAGTTTTTCGGTTTAGAGTTCGTTTTACGTCCTAGACGTGGAATCTAGCTCAACCAGCCACCGCGGGAGCTCTAATACACACATGCAGCGGTTTCTAACGTAAAACATACATCCATGCATCACAAAATTAACGTCATACATCAAGCACATAAACCCTAATCAACATAACAAACACTTAACATGCAATATTGAAACCACCAAACCAAGAACCCTAACTAATCAAGCACATACCCTAAAATCCTAACTAGGGCAGAAAATTAAAGTGAGCTTATGCTCATTACAAACCAAACTTAAATACATTTAAATTTCCCAAATGAAATTTAAATGAAATACTTATGGTTTAAGAATTTATACCTCACTTAGATCCAAGATTTGGGCTTGGCTTTTGCTGTCCCTTTTCCCTTCACCAACAACCGGTCTTCCCCTCCAATTAGGGTTCCAACTTTTTGGCCATAATCACATGAAAACATACACATAAATTTCCAAATGAAATCAAATGGAAAAAGGTTAAGGTTTATGGGAGATTTTACCTTGGCTAACCCTAGAAATGGGTTAGGGTTGGTGGATCCAAATTTCTTCCTCCCTTAGCTCTTCCTTTCCCACGGTTTTGCCCTCCAATTGGGCACTAAAATTTTTCACCTCACTTGGTGATTTCAAGCCAAAACCGAGCTCCCTACATCCTAATTCCCTCCAATTTTTCCTTTCCCTTTTCTTGCTCACCCATGGCCGAATTCACCTTCACCTAGGAGCACCAAAATTTCTTTTGGTTGCTTGGTTGGTGATTTCTCACTCAAGAATCCGGCCACTCACCCATTTTTTTTTCTTTCTCTTTGGTCGGCCTTTAGGGAGGGAGGGAGAAGAGAACTAAATTTTTGGGGTCACTCTAAGTGAGCCAAAATCCCACACACACCACCTATTTATAGGTGGAAAATTCCCAATTTTCCACATTAAATTTTATATTACTAATTCCACTTGAATTTCCACATTTGCCATTAAAAACAAATGGGTTCCCTCCTTGTCCCTAGATGGCCGGCCACTAGAAAGCCTTGGGAGGCAAGTTAATTGCTCACCAAGCAAGTGTTTTGCTTGCCTTATCATGCATACATCACTAAGCTTACCTAAGCATGCTTACATAAGCAAATTTCCTTGCTCTCCAAGCATGAATAACCGGCCATGAGGTGCCATGTGGAGCCTTGTGGTGCATGGAATCCCTTCTAGCTCATCTCTATCTTGGAATGACCGGCCATGCAATGGTTGTGAGCCAAAAGTTGGCTTGTTCAACAAGCTTTGATTGCCTTGTTCACCAAGCTACCCATGCTTACCTCACCTTGATGATATCATCTTGCTTGCATCATCTTGATGACATCACTTGCTTATCTCATATTTTCCAAAAATTGCACTTTAGCCCCTAAGGACAAAATATTTGCAATTTAGTCCCTGCGGGTGATCGGCTAATGTAGTGCTACTTGACTTCCAATTCTTGCATAATTATCCACTTGATTCCAAGAATCCATTAATATAATTATGCAATCCATTTCCTTATTAATTTTGATAATATCAATACTGTTTTGTCCTAAAATAGTATTATCATACTGAATTGTAGTCCAAAATCCATTTGCATAAAATTGGAATACGTATAAATTTTTCTTGGGACTTGAAACTATTTAGCCTATATTGCTCCAAATATTGTGCTTGATTTTTCTCTAGCGTCGTCTCAAACCTTATTCTCGCTTAATCGTCCGTAACGACAGTTTTCTGCAGTATAGTTTCTATACCGATAAATTATACTGCAGTATCATCTTGGTCAAAATTGGTCAACCTAAAGTCAACCTTGGTCAACTTTGACCGGAATAAAAGTCAAAATTCCTATTTTGCCCTTTTTCCCAAAAAGGCCTATTTTTGCCTAAGCAAATTATTGTTGAGTCTCGTAGCTAATATATCGAGAACTCAACCCTATACTGATAAAATTATGAATTTTGTACTGATATTCATAATTTTCATGAAATATCACATAAACACATGGTACGAACTTAAATTTCTTGCATAAGAGTCCGTAAAAATTCCGGTTATTACAGCGCGGCTATATTTGAAGAACCCAAAGGCTGTGCCTCAATTACCACCTCCCAAGTCTTCTGTCCCCCGACCGAGCATTGATACAAACTCCGAGTGGCGGGAGTTTCAAAAAGAGATTCGAGGACAGGTGGCATCATTGAATAAAAAGTTAGAGGATCTGAAAAAGGAACAGAAGAATTCCAACAAACTCTTGCAGAGGGTTCTCAAAATGTTGTCTGCTAACATGATTGACAAGGGACAGGGTAAGGCACAGACGGCGCCGCATGTCAGCAGCAGCCAAGAGATTAATGTTCAAAGGGCTGAGTCGGATGCCTTGAAGACTACCTTCCCTGACATCGATGCCGTTGTGGATATGGGTGTGCAAGCAGCCATGAAGTTCCTTACTACCGATAAGGTGATCGTTTCTCATGAAGATGCCGAGAACGAGGAGAATAAGGTAATCCTGTATTTTAAAATTGAATCTTCCATTATATAGATAATCATTTTTGGTTTCCAGCTATACAAAGATGTATTCATTATGACATGTTGTGAAACCACACAGGAAGATATTATACACCAACAACAAGGAGATGAAGGAAAAATGAAGGTCAATGAGGAGACGATGTGTGATCCGGGTAATGAAAAGAAGAGGAGAAAGATGGTAAAGAAATCATCTTTGAACAAGATGTTATAACGCTTGAAGAGCCAGGCAACGAGAGAGGAGAGCGGTGACATGGTTGTTACGAATATCCTTCATTTTAACATAGTTAAAATGTGTTATCCTTAATTTTAACTTGTTTCACATATGTCATATATAGATACCAAAGAAGAAGAGGGTCAAACTATCAAGGCTAGGCCAACGCCCAGCCAGACCTATGGCTGAGGTTGGCTCTCCATCGAAGGCTCCGAGTAAGGTACCTTATGCCCTCCCACCGGGTCTCGCAGATGAACCTCCTATGGAGACGCTAGAGGATTTCAAGAAGTGGATGAAGAAAGGAGTATTGAAGAGAACTCCTCCAGGGTAATTTGTTTATAACGAATAGTTGTCCATTCGATTTGAAAATTATAATATATTAATAATTTCATCACCAATTAAAAATTTTCTATGTTTAGTAAACGGCCACCCTGATACAGTGCCAAGTATGAGTCATTGGACAAACCCCATGACCTTGGATTCATGGCGGTGGATAAAAAAAGTTGGTATTATGAATTAGCTACCTCTCCTGTTTGGCTATAGGATGAAGTAAGTACTATTCTAGAGTTTTTTATAATCCATGTTCTATAATTTTTCCCAAATCCTAACGTTTAGAAGGTACATTGTTTAATGACATGTCATTTTTCACAATGCATCTGTTTTTGTATTCTTTATGCAGCACATTGACGTAGCTTTCTACTATTTGAGGAAGAAGATCAGTCAGTTCCCCAAATTGGAACATCGGAAGGTGACAACGGTGGGCACGTTTTTTAGTGTAAAGGTTTGTGCATTGTGGAGTGTCTACCAGACAGCACCTGAAAAGTTCGATTGGGGCTCCTGTGATTCTATACTCAGGCTCATGCTTGGTGTGCGTGTTAAGAGTGGTTCGTCATGGTTTGAAGTAAACACTTTGCTAATACCAATACATTTGGCTGATCTGAGACATTGGGCATTAGTAAAGCTCGAACTGACAAACTGGACCATTGATGTGTATGACTCTCAGCATGAAGACCCTCACAATTTTAAGGTCCGAGAAGGAGTGGAATGTATGTCAAAGTTCATTCCATTGCTGGCAGAAAGGCTAAGTTTGTTCGAGTTCAAACCAAGAGAACCTCCTGAAATTTACCCAAAACCGGTCACCATCATGAAAGATATCCCTCAACAAGCCAATGGGTAAGTACAAGTATTGAAAATGTTTTCATACTGATGCTTATGTGTTTTTTTAAATTTCTTTTTCTTTCGTGTAACAGGGGTGAATGTGGAATTTTTACAATTAAGAATGTGAATGCTTGATTGAAGGGAGGGATGTCCGATATTGGGTAATTCATGAACGCATGTAAATATTTAGGGAGTGGCTAACATGTTACCTGTGGAGCCATACCAAGCGCAAGCTGGAAGAAAATTAAAAGTGATGATGATGTGGATATGGACTTCTAATTAATTTTGCCTAACTCAAAATTTTTATTTTAACTTTACTAGACTATAGTAAATAAGCCCATTTTTTAATTCATAGTGTACCATAATTTTTTATGTACATGATATATTGTTGTTGTAAGCTGTAAAAATTAACATGATCAATTAACCGTATTGATAGAGGTCATAATTGATATGACCAAATGGTAATAATAGGAATTACCTTCGATCTAAAAAACAAAGAATGTTAGTTTTCTAGCTTTCATTTAAGTTTGGTTCTTGGTGTTTACCCCAATTATTATTAAAAGTATGTTTCATATAATTCGTTTGTACTATAAAACACACATTGAGTCACGAAAAGAATCATTTAAGAAAAAAAAAACCTTTTTGTTTCACAATAGGGCCAGGTGGTCATAACAGTTATGACCACCCGGTCATAACTATAATGATCGGTACACTTAAATGCTTTATTTTATGTAAGTTTGGTTTTTGGTGCTTACCCCAATATTATTAAGAACATGTTTTATATAATTTGTTTGTACTATAAAACACACATAGAGCCATGAAAGGAATCATTAAAAAAAAAAAAACCTCTTTGTTTCACAATAGAGCCAGGTGGTCATAACAGTTATGACCACCCGGTCATAACTGTTATGATCGGTACACTTAAATACTTTATTTCATTTAAGTTTGGTTTTCGGTGCTTACCCTAATCATTATTAACATTATGACTGACACCTAATTCCATAAATACATATCACACGTACGCAGAATAAAGAACACAAATGTTTAGTGTCAATTGTGCTAAAATTGTTATAAAGAACATAATTATGAACTGGGATTGGTTAACGATGGCTTGGACCTTGTTGGACGTATTCGTAAGAGTATTGAGTTAGTACAGGTTGTCGGTTGTGTCCATCACCATTACATCTACCACACTGAATAGGCTTATGTTCTTCTCCTTAGGATAAAATCCTTCAAACCCGTGACCTTTTGGGCTCACGCTTTGTATTGGGAGGATTCACAATTTGCGATCTGACTTTTTCAAGAACATCCCAGCCCTCTGCGCTGCCAATCGGATGGACTACAGACGAATAACAAGCATAGAGATAATCTTTGGTGTAGTAATTCGAGCAATAATGTATGGATCAATTCGTCGGTGGTTACAGACGACCATTGCATGAGGGCAAGGAGTTTGATCGACTTGAAATCGTCTGCAGGTTCAGGTCCTTTCACTCATATCGACAATCCATATTTGGCCAGCATTGTTGGTGACGGTTGTACTCAAACTGATCAGCTGGTCGCGGCTATACAAAGGGAATTTTAAGACATTGATCTCATTTAGTTTAAGAAAAAAATTGGCATATACCGTATTATGTTTGATGTGGTCGTTATCACATACCGTTACTGTTAGTCCTAACGAGAAGTTTGTGCGAATCAATTTCTCTGTTTTGGGGCCACTTTCGATGTTATTTTCAGGGCTTCTTCACGTTCTCTCGACAAACCATCTTTGTAGTGGTTCCCTCAACCATTCCACTAAGAATCCAACTGGCATTAACTTGACTTTCCGATCCACACTGTTCAATGACTCTGCAATGTTGGTTGTCATGATTGCATACCTCCGTCGTTGAAGTATGCTCGCGACCACTTTGTAGGATCGGCCTGCACAAGGTATCAGTGCATGTCGGGGTTACGACTACGGATGGATTTCATATGATGATGTGCTCACTTAAAAGATACGACCTCGATGCACCGTCAAAATAGATCTTCAAAGGGCCTTTGAAATCTTTGTACCTGGTCTTCAAGTTTATAGCCAAGTGTTTGATGTATATCCCGAAGGCAGTATCTAGATACACGAGGTTGGCTGCATATTCAATACCTTATGCCTATCAGCCACAATAGCAAGAGACTCTCGCGTGCCGATTGAATCCCTTAGCTTCTCGAAGAACCATTTCCATGATTCATTGCTTTCTAACGGAACGATACCAAATGCAAATGGAAATATGCAGTCATTTGCGTCGTGACCGCATGCTGCAAGAAGCATTCCTCCAAACTTGTCCTTTAATGATGATCCATCAACCACAATTACTGGACGACAATAAGGCCAAACTGTGCTTCGAAGCAGCTAAGCACATGTAGAAGTATTGTAAACAATTTCCTGAGTCTGTCTCAATGTGAATGACGGATGCAGAATTTTCTCTTAACCATTTCAGCCCACAGGTAGAACTGTAATTATTAAATAATCATTACCATATCATAAATATAAAAGTTATAATGTCAGTCATGAACTTATAACAAAATAAGGAAAAATACATTCTATGACTCTGCATCATCGCCTCTCAAGCTGGTTAGTGCAGCTTCCTTCCCTCGCCATGCTCTGAGATAATTGAAAGACACTCAAATTCAGCCTGCATGTCTCGCATTATTTCTCGAGGTCTATATGAGGTATTAGTCGGATCCAAGTATTTTGCCTTCTTAACACACTCCCA
>BKCH01001656.1:0-48769 GCA_008635985.1 Ficus erecta
AGTAAAATAGGCGTGGTAATACATATTAGTATAAATCTATATCAGATATTTTTAAAAAATCTAATTTTCACTAATGACAAAAAATTAAGAAAAAATTTGTCAGTACCTAAAGAAAAAATAACAATAGTGAGAATTTTTATTTTAAAAAAAATGTTCTTAATAGTGCTTTATCTGAAATAAATTGCTAACTCCGTTTCTAGTATTATTTATTTATGAATTAAATTGGATTCTAGATATTATGGTGGAAACGTAACGAGGCATTGGCATAATTACTAATGATGAAAAGAAAGAGAATGAAGCATTCCTGGTTGTGAAAACATGATGAGAATGGAGACCAATGGATTGGACTTTTTGACATAATCTAAGCCACTTCTCAAAGAGGCTTTGACGAAGAAGAGACTCCGTGAATTATATGCGGTACTATTTTATAATGCTATATCAATTAATCGGTTAGAAAAGGTTATTATAACTTATATTTAATGCTTCCAAAGTGATCGTATATATAACATAATAATAATTTCACACTTGATTCAGATGTAGAGTTTGAATCATCTATTTTTAAATTAAAAAATAAAAAAAAATTTACACTTGTAAAAATAAAAATAAAAATTATATCAAGCAAAGCCACAGACTAAACAGTGTCTTGCTTGTTTTCTTCTAAAAAAAAAAAAAAAAAAAAAAAAGGTCCATCGTGATTTTGAATAATTTCTCTCTCAAGATGCGCAGATACTTTTTAGTTTGTGGGACTTGGCATTTGATTGATTCTTAATGAATCTGACAAGTGTCTAACCCCCTTCCTTTGCTTCCTTTCTTGCCACCCTCTCTTACCAACCAACAAAGCTTGGGACACTTCAAAATTAATATGGTGTGTAAGCTCCACAATCACCACAGCTGTAATGCACATGCAGTGTACACACACACACACAGATATATATATATATATATATATATATATATATATAGGAATTGTTTTTGATACGGTGAACGGACACGTCCCTTTAATAAACCGTGACCGTTAGATGGAGAAGGAACGGTGAAGATGAGATGAGGAGATTGAAGGGCAAGCTAAATAAATTCTGAAGTCTGTAGGGGAGTAGGGGTGCAGAGGAAGAAAATAATAAAGGAATTGTAGGAGATGAGAATAGAAATTAAAAAAAAAATTAAATAAAGAGGTCATGTGGTCAGTTCCATATATATTAATGGAGGTGGTTGGGAAGATGAAAATTGTCGTTGCTTTGTAGTCGGTACATGTCGTTTATTGTATTTTAACTAGTCGTCTTCTTCATGTCTTCCTCTTGCAGCTTTGCTCCTAAGCTGCCAAGCAGGACCAAAAATTACATCATCGAAGCAATTTTAAACCTGAAAACAACAACCCCCAAATATATTCTTTTGTTTCCAGTAACTCATTGGTGGCACCTCATTTCTCCTCTGACAGGCCTATTGCCCACGTAAGCGACGCACCAAGGGCGATGGCGGATATAAGACCACGCCTATACATATACATGGAAGTGTTTTTAATTGTTACTCTAATATTTATTCATCCATTGTTACTTAATGTTAATCGGATGGTTATAACAAAATCAATAGTTGACCAAAAAAATTTAATGACAATTAATGAATATAGATCTTAAAGAGCTTATTAAATAAGATTTAGATGGACAACTTATTGTTAACTTGCTGAGGTGACTTTTTTTAAGTATTTTTTTTATATGTGGAGGTTTTCTTGACCCTTTGTTCTTTCCACTCATTTTTTAATAAATTATATTATTACTAAAGTACACATATATGAAATTATCTTTTAAAGATAAAAGTATTTTAAAATATACTCGTCACATGTCTTATTTTAAAATTTAAAAATAAAATCATATCTTTTTAAATATAACTATTAATTCTTTGGAACTAATCAATCCTGATCTATATTATTAGGAAAAAAAAAAATCGTTGTTATCTCAAAAGAGCAGTGAATATTGATATTTTTTAACTTGAAATACAATCTTCAAATTTGGATTAGTTAATGATGATTATGTTTATTATGCTTATACCAAAAGAACTGATTTTTTGAAAGCAATATTTTGTTGCCACTGATCATGGGAATTTTTAACCCATAATTTCTTCTACTTTTTATAAGGTGGAGTTCGTGATTTTGTTGCTTCAACCTCTCCTTTTGTTTTAAATTAGCTAAACAAATAGAAAAGAAATGAGAAATTTGGAGGGGAAAAAAACAAGGAAAAAAAAAAAAAAGAAAAAAACTTGACATTGTTTTGAAGCGAATGGAAAAGTGGGCGGGGTTGCTTTACAAAATCGTTCTGGGGGTTTGATATATTCCTTGCTTTTACAAAATCGTTCTTGAAGATATGGTTTCAAAACAAAAACAAAACAAAAAAACAAAAAAAAAAAAAAAAAAACTAAAGAAATGAAGGAGGAAGTTTGTTCGGTGAAAAAAAAAATTATACTTTGATTATAGGTTTTTTATTTTTTATTTTTTTTTAGAATTAAAGAGGGATGTAACAAACAATAATTAAAGTTTAAAATTTTGGTGGTAGGTGGATTAAGTTTAAAAAGTTAGCAGGTTATTTAACCTACAATAGCAAGTTATATAAAATATCACATCATCAAATATAATTAAAGATGCACTTCTTTTAATAATTTTATTTGTAACCATCTATTGTTACAAAAAAAAAAAAGTAACTATTGAAACCACATCTTATATCTATAACTATATTATAAGAATGAAGTGTTTTTAAAACACTATTTAAAAATTTAGTTAAGTTATTTTGTCTTTTTTGTGATGATTTTTTTAATATGTTACTTTCTTCTATTCTTTTTCTTTTCCCTTCAAATTTTTAATATTTTTTTAATAGATTTACTTTCTTATTCAAATTTGACCCTATAAAAATATTTTTCAATATGTATTTACTTTTTTTTTTATAGTATAAAATAATGTGTCAAAGATATTATATCATAGAAATTTTTAATTTTTATGTTTATATATCAAATATTCAACGCATGCGCTTCCAACTAGCGTGTATATATATATATATATATATATATATATATATCCTACTGATGGGGTTAATAAGTCTGCATGTCATACTTGTCACCTTACAAATCATACCAAAACAACGTCCGCATACAAATGATGGTTAATTATATTTATTAATTGGTTTGTTATAATATACATTCATTCTTAATGTATATCTATAAATACTCTCAAATGAGCTCTCTGTCCTTTTTGACCAAAATATCTACATATAATATAATATGTTGTTATCCGAGTTTGAATTGGTTTTGATTGTAAGTTCAGATACACAAATATGCCGTGAAATTCACCTTTTTTTTTTTCTTCTCGAAAAGATGTTTCTGTTTGGATGTTCCCTTAACTAATTGCCATAGTATTCCAACGAACAATATTTTGGTCAATCTGATTTCTGACTTTCGTCTGTCCTATTTCAGATTTGACTCGTTCGTTTACTCATCCTCGTCTGAAACTGAAATTCATTTCCAAAGTATATTTTTTCTACCTGCAAAGGTCAGTCACATAAATATACTGCCCACATTACTGAGACGATCCGATGGAGTTCAGTGCCTAGTTTCAAGTCTTTTTCTACATTTTAAAGCAAAATCCAAAAATGTAAAAAAATTAAAAAAATTAAAAAAATAAACCTTCAATGCAGTCACCAACCTCCACACACTAGTCCCATTTTCTGCTGATATGGCTTGGCATAGCAAGCTCTTTATTTCGTTACCAACCTAGTTATAAATTCTCAACTTCCTAAAGGTGCATTTGAAAATTTTTTTTTAGTAGGAAAAGAAAAAAAAAAAAAGAGAGAGAGAGAGAGAGAGAAACTATAGTCAATCCAAATAAGATTAGCACTCAATAAATTTCTCATTCCCCTACTTAGTTTATCAAATTAAAAGAAAATTACAAAATTTTAAAAGAAAGAAAAAATAATAAACTAGCCCGAAAGGCTTACACAAAATAAAATTTAGAAAATATAAACACTGACAGTCTGTCATGGACGAACTATTTTTATATATTTAAACCATTTTCATTTCGGAACCAAAAAGAATAAACCTTGATAATCTTAACTGAATCATTCAATTTATCTTACTATGCATTTGAAGATAAGCAAAATATTTGGCAGTTGTTATCTTCTTAAGTAGTGCAATTTTTCTTGTTCTGATGGTTGGGAAGCTGTGGTTTCTTGAATTCTTTTGACAACACTTGTTCCAAGTCGTTGTAAATACAGAAAATTTTTAGGACCAGTATTTGTTTTATGAAAGTAAGCAATACACGCCTATTCAATACTCGTAGACACTGTTTTCGTATGTGTATTTATAGGGAGCAAAATAGAAAATGAGAAGTCACGACCATACCTAGCACCAATTATATGGACCAGAAGAAAAAATGTTAATAGCAATAGAATAGAATGTCGTTGTTCGGTTCTCTCCCGCTAGGGGCTCGCATCTCATAGAGGTTGGACTTATTCATCTTGATGATTTCATGATCAACACTTTATAACAGAGTCAGATGTATTATTATTATTATTGGCCTCTGCTACTATCCTTCTCGAAGGACCATCCTTCACCCAGGTGTGATGTTTATTTCTAAAATTGTATACTCGATCAAGCAAATAGAGTCCACATGGCATTGATTTGAGTTACACCAATATATATAATTTATGGTGTTACCGGCTGTAGTGGGTATAGCTGAGGGGATAACTGGGTAAATCCATATTTGTGGTCTGTTGTAGACTATAATTGTAATTTCATTAGTTTTTTTTTTTTTTTCCTTTTCCTTTAATGTGAATGTCCACTGTTATAGTATTTCAGACGATATCATAACATACAGTTAGTTAAAAAATAACATTAAGATAGAACAAACATAACATAAGTATTTTTTTTATTTGGAAAAGGTCCAACATAATAAATCTGATTAGAAAAAAACCATTGATCTATTTAGCTTGTGTTTTGTGTATGTGTTTAGGATGAAATTTTTTTGTTGAAATTGATTGACTTTTCAAAAACTAGTTATATTTTTGTTGATTTTTTTAGAAAAATATAAAAACTAATATGAAAACTTTAGGTCAAACCTGATAGCCAAATGAAAGCTTAGTAAATACAGCTACTCACCTGCTTAACAATGAACAAAAAGAGTGATGTTAATAGAATGCCATATATTCTAAAAAAACAAAAAAAGGTTTTACATGTGTCAATGGCTCAACTGATCCAATAATATGGATATGTCCTATAAAAAAATATATGAAATATAGTTATGAAAGAAAGTCAAGAAATGTACTCTATCTATTAGATAAAACAACGTTATCAATTGAAAGAGTTCATAACAATGGGCATTAAACCGACACAAACACAACACAAATTATTACATTTATTTGTGAAAAGGGTCTAGATTAATCTAGTTAAAAAAAAAAAAAAAAAAACTCTGCTTGATCTGATGAATACAATGAACACACTGTAATGAATACCAAGATAGTGATGAACATAAACTAAGTCACACACAACAAATACGTACGATACCAAAAGAAAAAAATAAAAAGAAGAAGACCTCTTAACTCTTTTACTCTATCACCGTCCAAATGAAGAGTGGTTTTTGCCTTCTTTTATTGGAGATTAACCGGTTATTCCAAGATAAAAAGTTTCATGCTACTTCATCGTCTTTTAAATAATCTTAGTTGTCTAATTTCATCTAAACTGTCTAGATTCATTTTGAAGGACCATCCTCCAAAGTTACGACCGAAGGACGGTAGACATCCCATATATACATATACATATATATATATATATATAGACATATGCTAATGTCCTATACGAAAGACGTCCTTCACCCAAGTGGTGTGTTTTTTTATTGAAATTGTTTAAATTAATTGTTATAATGGGGTCCACGTGTGAGGTTTTGAATAATTTATTAACTTATTTATTGCCTTTTGAAACCGACAACTATCGGTAAATATGGTGAATGCTCTGGTAAATTAGTAAATCAATATACTGTTAAAGACTATATCTGTAATTTTTAAAATTTATTTCATTTAATTTTCAAAGTAAATGTATATATTCCTGTCTTTCTAGACATAAATCTTTAAGAGAATAACATTTTGGTAGAAGAAATATAACATGAGTTAATTTGTATTCTTTTTTAAATTATTATTATAATAAACAAGCCCAAATTACTGGTGAAGAAAAATAATTGCTACATGTGTAATGAATACATTTATTTACCAACTTCTTGAAGAAAAAAATTGAGGATACAATAAACATCTAACAATTCTGAAATGACACAGTGGTTTATTGATAACTCTAGAAATTAGAGTTATCTTAGGAACTTTAGACTTGAATGTAGTTGGTTTAGAGAGTATTTGTGTTATTTTTAGCATATTTTCCTTTGTTTTATGTTTGTGTGAACTTTTTATCTTAAGTTAAGTGTTTGGTTGAAATCATGGCAAATGTGAAGAAAAATAGGATCAAATGAGGGCTGATGTATGTTTTAATTCTTGTGTGAATTGTAGAAGAATCTAAGCTGAAAATGCTGCAGCAATTCTCACAGCAATCCTTGCAGCAAACGGTACCAGCTGGCGTTATTTTAAAAGAGCAAAAAGAAGATTGCAGCTCATATTTGTGAGGACCACTTTTCTACCTTGGCTGGGAAGTCACGTGAGCCTGGGGTTTTGCCCTAAAGAGTTAGTACAATTGGAGAAGCAGCCGAATTGCTAGAGGGGGGGGAGCTGGAAAAAGAAGAAAATTGGGAGAGTACAGAGGAGAAAATAGAGAGAGTATAGAGGAGAAAATAGAAAAAGTACAGAGAAGAAAGATGAAAGAGTATAAGGAGTGAGCTCGGAGATTTCCTTCATATTTTTCAGAGAGTGAGCTGAGAAGAAGAAGGAAAGGACGGGAATGACACATCTAGCCACTTGGAGTTTTTCTCTTGCCTACTCTTTCCTTGATTTATTTCTTGATTTTCATTCTCTGTTGAACAATGGATTATGTACTTAAGCTTGTTTTTGTAATCCTAAACATGAGCTAAATTTCTTTAGCTGGGATTGTTGATGGACCCAAAATTGGGAGGATGATTTGATTGTTTACTGGAATGTTGAGCAATTTCTTTCATGTTCATTCAAGTGCTTTGAGTGTTTAATTTCTATTGTTGATTGGCTATCAATTTATAGGAAACTAGGTTTTGATTAACTCTGGAAAGATTAATTTGAGCTGGATCTAACTTGGATGATGCAAGTTCAATATGCTTTTTGAAGTTTATATTGATTTGTGAATGGTATAGGCATATGCTATTTACCTTGTATAACCCATTGAAATTGGTGCATGAATTTGTGTTCTAAGAACTAGATTCACATAGGAATATGTTGAAAAAGGTTTGAAGAATTTTAGTCATGATTAATTCGGAAGAATTTTATGATAAAATTGAATTTCAGTTAATATGACAGTTTTTGTTGCAACATTTCTTACAGCATTCGGATCAGACTTGCAATTGAGGAAAAATTGGTAAATCCCTATGGAGACGATACTCAACTCACTTTCTATACTACTTGCGTAATTACATACACTTGCGTAGGTTTAAACACACTAAATAATCGCAAATGTGTGTATAATAACTTTAAAAGGTTAATTAATCTAAATATGAAATAATAAATAAAACTATGTCCACGTATGATATATGCAAAATTTGGGTTTAAAAACAATCAACGAATTGTTGACATCAAATTTGTGAAAGCAACGTTGTTAACACTATGAATGCATACCTATTACTTAATAGCAAAAAGGTGAGACAAATGTAACTTAAACTCAAGATTATTGTGATAAAAAAATAAACCTGTATACATTTTTTAACCTGCTAAATAATGATTTTTTTTAATAGGGAAAAGTAGAGTTTATTCAATAGTTTGAGTATCAGAGATTACAAAGGTCCCAAAACTAAACGAATAAACAGTACCAAATAAATCATTTGAAGGCAAGAAAACTAAATTTGCCAAGAAATGGAGTATATCATTCCCACATCGGGAGATACAACAAGCATTTCCACTAATAGCATTTAGAATAGCATCCTTAATATCACTATCACGTTCGATTCCAGAGATCTCGTAAATGATCGTTGAATGATCCGAATCATAGTCCGGATTCTGAATTTCTTCTATCTCTCTCTTTTTTTTTTCTTTTTACATTTTTAATAAATTAAAAGTGGAGGATATGCCAGTGTTTTTTAGTTGGCTGTTACCGTTAGTTGTAGCGTGCTTTCCCTCCTATCATTTCGAAAACATTAGCAGCGTTTTCTTTATGGTCGAGATCCTATTTCTTCCTTAAAAATGAAAGGGGGGGGGGGGGGGGGGGGGGGGGGGGGGGGATGGGGGGGGGGGGTGGGGGGGGGGGGGGGGGGGGGGGGGGGGGGGGGGGGGTGGGGGTGTGTGGAAACCTACTTTAACATTAAACAACTAACGGTGAAACATATTCAGCAAATAGATATTCAAAAAATAAAAAGCTAAAAGAATAATAGTAAAGGAATAATTATGCTCCAAATGTAGCAATCTAGGCATTTACTTAATTTTATACTTTCACTTGATATATTCACTTTGGATACAAACTCAATATGTTTTGGTGACGATACAAAGAAAGCACCTCACTGGCAAATGGAGACTACAAAAAAAAAAAAAAAAAAAAAAAAATGGAAACCTCTTATCTTATTTTATCACGGTAAAAACGACATTGGTAAAACATTTTGGTAAAAAAATGGATCAAGGAGAAATATATCAAGCAGCAGCTATTCCATTTAGGCTTCGATAATACTTAGAGGCCTTGTCCTCTTTTCGGTCAGTGGAGACAGGAGATCGATGGAGAAGTTCAAGTTCCCACTGTAAAGTCTATTGTTTGGATTTCCGCAAGCTAATAAAACCTCCACTGAGAGAGTTGAAGTGAATTGAAGGAGGGAGCTAATGACGAATTTGATTTGCCGCGATTGTACGGAACACGACTTGAATATGGATGAACATCTGAAAATCTCTGTTTTCAGTTGGAAGAGGCCCTCAAAAATATCTCCGACATGAAAAAAACGATTTGTCGTTTCTCCTTCATCCATTGTAGGATTAACCGGTTTGTTGCACAGCAAGTTGCCCATCCGCGACCTTACCCCCTCACATGATCGTGTCCATCCAATAAAATCTGGATGGTCCAAATTGAAAAGGAGTGATGGTCCTTCAACTTTTATTGTGAAGGACAGTAACATACCCTATTATTATTATTATTATTATTATTATTATTGTTCTTTTGAAAGACAATAGAGTATCTTGTTAAATAAAGGCATTGAGATGGTGACGCCCATCGTTGTTCTATCAAAAACTAAAACTTGTATCAATGAAACTTGTCATGAGTTGTGGTTGCTTCATAATTTCTCTCACATCACATTTTAATGTGTCATGTTTTAGTCAGAAAAGCACCATCTTCTATAGCTAATTAATTATTTGTCCATTCCATTATTTAAATTAGCAACTAAGTTGAGAGCCTTAATTTAGTCGCTGAAGGACGAGACTTTGGCGATATAAATATTTAATAACAAAAGACTTTTCTACGACTGATTTTCAACAATCGACGGGTGACTATTTTTTTTTCTTTTAAATCGTGAAAGGTTTTCTACGATTAAATTTTAAAGAGTTTGTGATTTAAAACTTTAGTGACAAATTAGTTGATGAGTAGTACACTAGTTGCTACTGTTTCCTTTCGACACAAGACAAGATTGAACTCGCAACTTGTCTTCTCAAAGCCCGTTCTCACCCAATCCTCTTTGGTTGTGTTTAATTTACATTTCTTCGTATTACATTTGACCTGTACCTATTGTCTATATCATGCTTTTTAACGGAAAATCACAACAAAACATGATATTCAAATGTTTGGTAGGTAGGTAGAGAGAGAGAGAGAGAAAAGAATGGAATTGCAGAAAAGGAATAGTCAATATTGAACATTATTGCGAAGAGCTGTGCACTGCAAAAGACACCTGTCGTGCTAGCAAAATTTAATCACACCGTGTGTCATAAATTTCTTTGCATTTATTAATTAGCAGTTTGGTTATCGTCTGTATTCTTGAGATATCTCCTATAAAGTATGTTGTATGAATTATATAGACATACAAATTTTTAGGTATTGAAAGTTAGGCTGGAGTAAGATATTTAATCATATGTTTAGCGGGTGAAAGAAAGTTTGGATCACTGATCAATAGCAGAACAAATTCTGTGCTGTTTGCTCAAAAAAAAAAAAAAAAAAGGAAAAAGAGAGAGAGGAGAGAACAAAAGCTGCACATATCAGAAAAGAAAACCTGATGAATTTTATTATATAAACTAGAAACTTAATAAAAACATTAATATCTAAATGTGAAAACACAGTAATTTGTCCATCTCTCGATGATAATCATGGTCATATGCCTATGAAGAATAATAAAACAACAACAATATGAAGACACAAAAAAAGAAAGAAAAACACATGATGATAATGAGATTGAAAATCCTAAAAACAGCCACAACACACTGCTTGAGTAGCTAGTCTTGAACATAATGATAAATAACAGTTTCTTGCACTCACGAACCAAACCGATAAATTAATTAAAGCCACACGATATAAGAAACATATATATATATAATCTGTTTTTTTTTTCCCCCCTGCTTATATATCTACTGTAGAGATATTCAGACTCTGGGATGCTTGCCCTCGTTGGCGAGCTTGAAGACGCTGGCCTGGGCTGCGGCGGCCTTGCTGGAGCCGAGGGCGGAAATGAATCTATCCCTGACTTGCGTGGTGCTGAATGCGAACCTTTGTCGACCATGGAGTTGAGAAGTGACGCCGTTGCTTGCCTGTAGAGCTCGCCGTAGCCGTCGGTGCGGGTGTTGGAGAGGGCGTCTTTGAGACTGATGTTTGACCCGAGTCCTGGCACGTTTCGGAACTCCGAAGGAGTTGGCCGAGTGTTCCCCACCACCCAAGCAGACCCCAGATCAATTGTGGGTGGTTCCTCCAGTAACTGCACAAGTGTTTAGCAAAAATTTAGTTACTCAAGTATATATAGTCACGACTTATTTTAGCTAAATGAGACATTTTTGAGGAGGAAAAAGAAATATTGATCATGTTTAAAGTTAGCTAGTAATTCACAGATTTGTTATGTAACAAATCTGAATCACATATTTTAGGAAGCTCAAAATCTGCTTTTTTATAAATATTTTGCAAATTTCGTGTGCAAACACAGATATAGAGTTTGTGACTTGAATGATAGATACTATTGATATTCCTCATAATATTACAACTAGACAAGTAGGGGAAAAAAAAAAAAAAAAACTTTGGTGCGACAAAATTTTATGTGGCTAAACCTGTCATAAATATTTCAGAATTTAGAACACAAATTATGATATGTATACTCTAGCAATATAGTAGATCTCAACCAGATAAAAGATTTTGAAAAAGTTTGTGCATGGTTACATTCGGACATACAACTTAAAACTATTTATTTACATACAGAGAGATAGTTGTAGATGAATACATACATACATACATACATATATATATATATGTTTATACATATATATAGGAAGAAGAAAGAAGAACTTACTTGCAGGTGAAGGGAGGGGAGTTGGGATCAGGAAGGAAAGGAGGAGTGCTGGGAGTGGATGGAGTTGGAACCGTAGGAGTAGTGGGAGTGGGAGTGTAAGGAACGGTTGGAGTGGTGGGAGTGGGAGTGTAAGGAACTGTTGGAGTGGTGGGAGTGGGAGTGTAAGGAACTGTTGGGGTCGGAATGGATGGAGTGGTCGGCGTAGGGGACGGATAGTATCCACCGGAGCCGCCGTGGTGACCGGAAGGTGGAGATTTGGACGACGGTGTCGGGCAGTTTTCGGTTTGATGGGGTGTGGCCATGGCTTCTCCCGCTGCTTCCATGGGAGGGTGTGGAAGGAGTCTTTGGTGGTGACCCTCCTGCCAATGTATATTATTTCACCATCATATCATGTGTAAACATGTTAGACAAGTATGTGCATTTAATTTGAATTAGCTAGCTTCTGCATTAATGTGTGACAACGAGTGCAATTCTTTAATTTTATTAGTGCTAGATCTTTTATGATGATGTTATCCTTGTTTGACACTACATGATATTATTAATTAAAAAACATGACATGATCTTTCGCTTTTCTTTTAGGGACTATGACCTATATATATCCAAAGGATCAATATTTTCAAAAATGGTCCAAAATTTAAACTAGGCGATATCTATCCTTGTCTTTTCTTTTTCTTTCTTTTCTTTTCTTTTTTTATTAGAAAATATTTTTGGCTCATTATTAGCTAGTTATTACTGAAAATTAGAGTGCTCCAAATATGAAAAATGTGGCTAATATTTTTTAATATATTCTTAACATAACAACATTTTCTCAGACAAAATTAGGTTAGAAAATAGAGAGAGACCTGAGGGTGGGGTTCCGATGTGTGGATCAGGAGTGTAGTAGTTCTTCTGATCTTCAAAGGAAGCGGACATGACAGGGATCAACAAGTTCTGAGAGACCAAAGCTGCGACCAAACTCCACAACAACATACTAGGCATTTTCACACCCTTCTTCTCCATTTTTTTTTTTTTTTTTGGTTTTCTTCTGCTTACTATGAGGGAGAGAGATTTTTTTAGACGAGGAAGATGAAAAGATGAGGATGAGGATGAGGAAGGGAGTGGATATATGTGGATGAGTGTGCTTGGCAGAGACGAAGAAGCAGTGATATATAGAGAGGAGAGTAGCGATAGTAAATACAAGCAGGTGAAGGAGTATGTGGTTAGTTGAACTCCTGCAGACCGCATTTATTCTTTGTTTATTATTATTATTATTATTATTTTATAAAAAATTCTAGTTTTATTATTGATTCATCCATGCCTTTGTCTCAAATTTGTAGTCAATATAATTCTCGGTTAGTTTTATGTTTAGTTAGTCACACAATCAAAAACAAAGGAAAATCTTAGGATACGAACTATAGTTTTAACACAGATATTGTTATTTTGATCATTAAATTAATTTTTTAAACGTCTACTCAGTGCACGGCATAAAACCACTTACAGCTATAGATCCAATTGTGGAAAGCTGTTAATCTAATGATTAAAAATAGTACCTATCGATAGACAAAAGTATAGTTTTTGTGTATAAGTTTTGTCACACTTCTCTCTAATTAAGTTGCTCATCAAACTAATTGATACAATCTTTTGCAATTTACAGGGAAAGTAACTTTGGAAGCTAATTAAGCCAATTTCTCCCCATGTTGCAATGTCTAATACGTGTTTGTAGGTTTGGATATATGTTAGATTAATGTTTTTGAATTTCTCGTACGTAGATGCACGTTTTATTAATGAAAGAATATCATGCAATGCATTATCGAGTAGCAAATATGCTATATTGTCCCTTTCAAAAAGGAGAGAAAAAAAAAAAAAAAAAAAAAAACTTTGTTGTCCCTACTTCCCACGTAAATTGTAATGTACAATTCAAAGTAGAGCCGGAAACAAGTGCATATGCTACTGCATGCATAAATTTAATATTCTAGTGCCCATTTCCTCTCTTCTTCTTCTTCTTCTTCTTCTTCTTCTTCTTCTTTTTTTTTTTTTTTCTTTTTCTTTGAAGAGATCTTATTAATTTCATGAGCTGGCTGTTTATTATTGAAGCTTCAGCCAACTAATAAACTTGACTATTTGTTTCCCTAAATTAAATAAATTCTTGTGGTTATAAGATACGAAGAAAATTTTCTCTAATATTTTTGGTGAAAGAGAAAGATATTAGGAAGGAAAAAAAAGTGTTCAATTTTATATTTTACAATTATATTCTTACATAAATAACAATACAAGAGGTGATTATAATTAAAATAGTTATTTTACATATCATTTAATCTAGCCTGTAAAAAAATTCTCATATTTTTTTACGTAATGGTATTTATCAGATTGACATTAAAATATAACTCGTTAAAATTTAAAAAAAAAATGAAAAAAAAAGGACTGGAATAACCTGTTGATTTTGACAGGTGTGTGGTTCAATCCTGCAAAACCCATAATGACCAATCTAACCTTTTTTTTTTTGGTAATAATGAACTGAAAAAACCATGAACCCCATTTCAGTCCAACTCTGTCAATTCCCACCCCCTCCTCTCACCTTTTTTTTTTTTCATTTCCTTTTTCTTATTTAATTAAATAAAATTGAAGGACTAGGAGCATATAGCGGGTCCCCTTTCTAAAACAAAGATTTGATCTTCATGAATTGAGATTGATTGTGTATCTTTGTTCAATTTAAAAAACTATAAAAAGAAAAACATAATTATGAGGTTAATATGCGTAGCACATGCAATATTATAATTAGTCAGTAGTCTTTAGACATATATTTAATTAGTTGGTGTATCTTTGTTCCGTCTTGAAACTGAAGAAAACATAACTAGGAACGTTATTATGCACTACATGAAATTAAGTAGCCATTTACTATTTAGTTATTTGGATGTATCTTTGTTCAAATATAAAAAAGTAGAAACACAATTACAAATTATTAGTTATTACTTTATGCAAGAAACAATTGGATCACTATAAGAATTTTGTTGGAGAGGTACAGGGGGAAAAAAATACCCAATTATAGTTATGTTTCATTATTAGATTACATGATCACATTGAAAAATCAATATACCCAACAAATATTAACGGATTAAAAACTGTGTTTCACAGCAGAGATATATATATATATATATATATATATATTTTTTATATATTTTTTTTTCCCTAATGGTACCAGTTAGGGCTTAATCAATCTGAGGATCGTTAGATCATATCAAGCAAAATAAATTAAAAACTAAAAATAAATAAATGAAAATCTGACAGTTAAAATTATGTTTTTATCTGGATAATTTTTCTTTAAATTATATATATTAAATTTTAGCTATAGCTGCAAATCTGAACCATATATGCAAATGAAAATTAAGGATCTTCATTGTTATGGTTGAAGTTGTTGAACGTTGGTTGGATATATGATATTATGGATGACGATTCACGTGTCCAAAGTGTTTGATCTTAGGTCTTTCCCAATTTCTTACACTATTCTAATAATCTACATGTCATTTTCTTCACTAGTACTACTCTTTACCTATATGGACTTGGGGAGGGTCCGTTATTATTGGCAGTTATTTATCAATTTCTTCTGTTTTTCCTAACTAGTACTATTCTATTAATGATCTATGAGCATAGCTAGACAAATAGGCATGGCAAATATGTCACAGCCATAATGTATAGCGAGTGTATTAAAATACTACATTGTGTCAAAATTTCAAAATAAATAGAAAAATTATTATTTTTATAAATGGTCCACAACTATAAACTATATCTCATGTTAGCTTACTGACTTTTAATTTTAAAAGTCACATTCTTCTGAATTTTTCTATTACTTCATCAACAGTTCCTCTATCAATATCTTGTAAAAAATTAAATAGAAATTGAACACGTTCTGATCACTCTATACTTTATTAATAGGTAAATTAGTTGCAATTAAACATTTTGTGAAGGGAAATTGTACATTTGTTATAGATTTTTAGAAAGTAAACTGTAGTTTTGTTAAAAATATTAAACATAATCAGAGATGTTTTGAAGGTACAGTTTTTCTTTCAAAAACAATTAATTACGATTTAGTCTTAAATAAGCTATTGTGATCTGAACCGATTCAATTTTCAATCTTTTTTTTTAATGGAATTTCCGATACATGGCTTTTGTGAAAACAGTAGAGGAGTTCAAGGAAACTTAGATGTGTAAAATTATAAAGTCAGATACTAACATGAAATTAGGCGTACAATTTATGAGTCATTTATGGAAAAAATAAAATTCAAATTAAAGAAATGAAACAAAAAGGGGAGGGGGGGGGGGGGGAAGGAACCTCAAAATGAGGACTGAAAACACAGAAAGTGGAAAGTGGGGGGGGGTGCTGTACAAATTAAATGAGGGGCAGGGAAGTGGTTGAGGAGATGCGAAAAGGTGTTAAGAGAGGAGTAATGAAAGACAGCCAAGGGGAGTCAATTGGGGTCTCTATTACTTTAAGGGTGAGTTTGGTGTTCAAGTCCAAACTAAGATTTTCAAATTTTTTTTTGTCTTTTTTTCAAAAAATTTTTGTCTTTTTCCCAAAAAGTTTTTTGTCTTTTCTGAAAATTCACAAAAATTTACTATTTAACCTTAAAAATCTCATCTTGAACTTGTGCACCAACAGGCCCTAAAATTCCTGTCAAAGCTGTATTTTGACCTTTAATTTTTATTTTTTTTAAACCGATTGAGTTAAATATTGAAATTGTATGCTCGTTGTATTACGTGTACGAGACAGCTCGGCAAAGCCCACCACCCCTATACTATTTAGTAAATACCACAACCTGAGCTGTCCTATCTTTTTATTCCTGATAACTCTACTAAGTAGAGTGATTTTTTAGCATTTTTACCATTTATATTTTTGTTATAATTTTAGTATTTTTCTTAATTTCTCTTAAATTTATTATATTGTTCAAAGTTTGTAGGTTAATTATGTTAAGAGGGTTAAAGTATGGATTTGGAGCTAAAAATGTGATAAAAAGATCTAAAAATGCAAAAGGCAAATTCGGAGACATCACTGACCATTCGCAAGTCCATCCACGCGCCTCTCACTTGCGTTCCTAGCCGTTGGATCAGCCTCAAAGCGGCCCAGATCGCGACTACGCCAAACTTGCCCCAACCAGCGCGTTTCTGGCAGCATGTAAGCAGCTTCAACAGTTCTGAATCCCGTGTGAGCTTCCTCATCAAATCTCGCATGCGCCTGTTAATTCCAGCGAATGCTATCTCGACACCACGTCCCACTTATTCTAGCTTCCAACCATGTGTTGCCACCTGTCTCCCTGCGTAGGCCCCAGGGCTACTGCGCGTCAGATGCTACAGTCCAAGAAAAGAAAGAAATAAATAAATAAAATAAATGGAAAATCTGACACCAAAAGGCGGCTATTAGGAGGCTTTAAATAGGAGCCGTAGGGCTTCGTGTCGAGGGTCATTTGGCTTGCAAATTTCTAGAGCCGAAAACCAGATGAAAAATAAGGAAAAAAATTATTTTAGGATTTAGCTTTTTGGTATTTTATTTTTAATTCTAGTTTTAGGTTTTGTTTTCTACAAAATTAGAGAGAGATAATCTCGAATCATCAAGAGGAGAGGGAGAAGAAAATTTGGGAGAATGCTTTGGAGACTTGTGACACCTCCATACTTGGGTTTTTTCTTTCCTATTTTTCTTATCTTTTATCTTTGTAATTTAAGAATGATTAACCTTATTTTGTATATTTCTATTTTTATTTATGAAGTAACTTTCTTTTCTAGGGATATGATCTATCCAGATTATGATTATTTGAGTTTTTTCTATTTTTAATTGATATTCTATTCTAGTTTTATGTTGAGTATTTTAATCTATGCTTAATGCTTGTGAATTTCTAGCCAAATTTTGCATGATTTGGTATTTGATTTGAGAATGAAAAGTGATAATTGAAAAAGCCCCTATTTAATCTACCAAAAGATTATCATAAGGCTAGAGATAATTATGAAACTTGTGCAGCATCATGAATTTTTGGTTCTTAACGAATTATGATAAGTTGTTTGAAACCAAGAGGTGATAAGCTTATTATAATAATTTTGTTAATGCTTTTAAAAAGATTAATAAATATATTAGAGATTCGCTGGCAACATACGGAATAGACATTGATTAATTGGATTAGAGGATTTGAATATGATTAATCCGGTAAAATCAGAAACTCTAGATTTTTAGTATTTGAGTCTTTTGTCTTTTTACTTATTTTGTTATTTTTATTTAAAAATCTCTTTTTGGCTATTCAAATAAAGTTGGAGGTAATATAATGGTGGTAATTGATAATGGCAATCCTCGTTGGAACGATACTTTTACTTATCACTTTATTCATTATTTACGATATTGTGCACTTGTAATTTTTCGCAAACAAGTTTTTGGTGCCATTACCGGGGACTGTTTTGTTACTAATATCGATACCAATAACTCTAGTTTATTTTGAATTTTTTTCATCTATTTTCTTTGTTTTAATTTTGTTTGTTTTTGTCTTATTGAGGTACTTCATGATGTCTCATTGACAAATCCTTATGAGTTTTTCCCACAAGACATGGAACCGATGTATAGTGCTTGGTGGAGATGTAGAGACTTGCTTAATAGGTTTCCTAATCATGGTTTCTCCAAGGAATATATTCTTTAAAATTTCATTAATGGCTTATGTGATTTAACAAGATATTGGGTTGAAAGTGGACATTGTAACTTTCCTTTATTCCAAAGACCCATTGATGGAGCCTATTATATATTGGAAGACATGGCCAACCATGATTATTGGGAAAGGAATATTTTTTTAGAACAACCAAGCTTGTCAACATGAGAATTGGTAGCATCCACTCCTACCATTGATGCACCAACTGAGACCATTGAAAATTGTTACCTTGAAGAGCCGACGTACAGAGAGGAGCAGTACTTGAAGTTGTTTCATAACAATAACTCCTTCAGTGAAGTAGGGATATAAGACTTAGCCATCGAAGAAGGAATCACAAGAAGAAGTCTCTATTGCCCAACGATTGTAACCTCATTAATCATCCAAGAACATATCTATGAAGATCCGATGTGGCCAATACCTCCTCCACCTACATTAGCATCATCCGTTCATGTTCCCCAAGCACATACATCGAAGCATAGTCTTGTTAGAGCCACGTGCCAAATTCTACCATATCTTGTCAAGCTTGAGGGCATCAACAATATGTGGTGTTATATGACACCTATTATGGGCGAAAACAGCTCTTTGACGAGCCTTTCTCCATAGTCAAGCCCGACGACTATAAATAATTAAGCTCTTCTTGGGAGGCAACCCAAGCTTTTTACATGCTTTTTTATTTGTTTGTTCAAATATCTATTTCAAGTTTTTAGGATCTTTTTGTTTATTTGTTTATTTGTTTATTTATCTTGTTCTTTGTTTTTTCTTCTCTAGGTACAAGCTATGAAGTCAAGGAGTCAACTCTTGAATCTAAGCACCAACAAGGAAGTTTCCAATAACCCTTCTTTATTTCATGATTGCTTAAACATTAAAGACAATATGCATTTTAAGTTTAAGGGTAGAAGCATTAAAATGGTTCCGTTACCAAAATTTTCTTTGAGTCTTTAATTAAAAAAAAAATAAAAAAACTCCATGAGTATTGATTATGTTTGATTGTCAAAGGCCAATGATAATGAATAGATTGAACTAATTATAGCTCTTGAAAAATGATGAATATTGTATTGTTTGTGTGCTTGATTCTTGTATGAGTTTTGTCTTGCTTCAATTCTTTTAACAATTTGTGCACATAGCCTTGATCACTTAACTATTTTGCTTACTTAGGGAAAGCTTATATGAATTAAGTAACTCCTTCGATCTCATCGAACTCTAGAACTTGTTTGATTGTCACTTGCAGCAAAATCCTAGACTATACTTTATCAAGGACATGATTTAGGTCATCTATGGATCGTTTATAAGCCTTTTTAAGCCAACCAATACATATGTATTTCCACTAGTCACCCCTTTTGAACCTAATTTTTACTATTTTCTTTGTTACCCTCATCTTTTAGCCTAGCTTTTTATTAATTTCCAAACTGTCAACACTTTATCTTAAGCATGTTGATCATTTTAGGAATATCTTGAGCTATGCTAAAGTATGGGACGATGGGTGGGGTTATGAAAAGTTTATTTTTGTTCTTAAAAAGAAAAAAAAACTTGCTACACCTTGTTTCAAAATAAAGTAAAATAGTTAAAAAAAGTTTGAGGTGAAGTAACTCAAAAAATAAATAAATAAATGCAAAAAATAAAAAGAAAAAAAGGGGATGACAAAGTAAGTTGAAATTAAGTTTGGGGGTGTTATTAGGACTGTTGCAAAAGCTCTACAAAGATCTTAGAATGATATGTGTTTAGGGTGATTCGAGCAACATTATTATCCATAGCTTACCATTACCCTAGCCCTAACATTACAAGCTAAAAAGTCCTAATGATCCTTGGTAATGTGATGTCAACATTAGTGGAGAGTGAAACGAAAGTAAGCATTATAGAGTTTGAAAATTTCCTTATCTAGAGATCAATCATAATTCACTTGTTTGCATAAGCTGATCAGAGTTGCGAGTGGGTGAGTGTAAAAGGCTATATTCACACACATACACTAAAAGAATCTTAGGCAAGGTGAGACGAGCAATTGAATTGAAATTCTAACCTTTCATGATATTTAGAGTTTTCCTTGAGCTACAAACTATGTGAAATCTCGAGGCTTGTTTGCAATCAAACTGAATTAATACTTACTCTTTTCGATTATTTTTTTCTTTCTTTTGCTAGAGGACTAGCAAAATTTTAAGTTTAAGGGTGTGATAAACTCTATTAAATGGAGTTATTTTTAACATTCTTAAGCTCATATTTTGCTATAATCTTGTATTTATCTTAATTTTTTCCTAAATTTATTATATTGTCCCCAAGGTGTGTAGGTTAATTATGTTAAGAGGGTTAAAGTCTGGATTTGGAGCTAAAAATGTGATTTAAAAAAAGATTTTAAAAATTGCAAAAGAAATTCAAAGCCTTCCACCGACCACTTGTAGGTCCATCCACGTGCTCTCACTCACATTTCCTAGCCGTTGGATCAGCGTCAGGAGCAAACCCAGATCGTAAGTACTCGAAACTTGCCCCAGCCAATGCGTTTCTGGCCAGCGTGTCAGCAGCTTTCAGCAGTGCCAATCCCGGTGCGAGTCCTTATCAAGTCTCACGTGCGCCTGCGAGTTCGAGCGAATTCTATCTCGACACATGTCCCACTTCTTCCATCTTCTCAACCGTGTGTCGCCACCTGTCTCTCTGGTGGGCCCCAGGGCTGCTTTGCATCAGATGCAACAACCCAAGAAAAGAAGGAGATAAAAAAATAAAATAAAATATGTGGAAAATCTGATACCAAAAGACAGCTGTTGGGAGGCTTTAAATAGAAGCCTTAGGGCTTCGTGCTGAGGGTCTTTTGGCTTGCAAATTTCTATAGCCAAAAACCAAAAGAAAAAGAAAGAAAAAATATTTTAGGATTTAGACTTTGATTATTTTATTTTAATTCGAGTTTGTGTATGTTTTATTTTCTACAAATTAGGGAGAGATCATCTCGAATCATTAAGAGAAGAGAGAGAATAAAATTTAAGAGAAGACTTTGGAGACTTGTAACACACCTCCATACTTGGGTTTTTCTCTCCTCTTTGCTTATCTTTTTATCTTTGTAATTTAAGAATGATTAAACTTTTATTTTGTAGATTTTTATTTTAATTTATGAAGTAAATTTCTTTTCTAGGGATACGATCTATCCGGATTATGATTTTTGGAGTTTTTCTATTTTAATTGATTGATGTTCTATTCTAATTCTATGTGAGTATTTTAATCTTGTATTTAGAATGATTAATCTTTGTAATTTAGAAAATTTCTTTTTCTATTTTTATCTTTTTACTTTGTAATTTAAGAATGATTATAACTTTTATTTTGTAGATTTTTATTTTAATTATGAAGTAAATTTCTTTCTAGGGATACGATCTATCCGGATTATGATTTTTGGAGTTTTTCTATTTTAATTGATTGATGTTCTATTCTAATTCTATGTTGAGTATTTTAATCTATGCTTAATGCTGTGAATTTCTGGCCAACTTTTGCGTTGATTTAGTATTTTATTTGAGACTGAGAAGTGATAATTGAATAAGCTCTTGTTTAATCTACCATAAGACTATCATAAACTAGAGATAATTATGAAACTTGTATAGTATCATGAATTTCTGGTTCTTAATGAATTATGATATGTTGTTTGAGATCGAGGTTTGATAAGGCTTATTATAATAAATTGTGAATGATTGAGAAAGATTAATAAATATATTAGAGAGATTCACCGGCAACATACGGAATAGACGTTGATTAATTGAATTAGAGGATTTGAATATAATTAATTCGGTGAAATCAGAAACCCTAGATTTTTAATATTTTGAGTCTTTTGTCTTTTTACTTATTTTGTTATTTTTATTTAAAAATCTCTTTCGATTATTTAAATAGAGTTGGAATTAATATAATTTCGATAATTAGTAACGACAGTTTTCGTTAGAACGATATTTTACTTATTACTTTATTACTTGTTTAGGATAGTGTGCAATTGCAATTTTTGGCAACAATTACTTATAGGCAAAAGCCATGTGCTAATTGCCAACAGTAAAAGTTATTGGTAAACAGGTATATCGGTAATACACCAGCTCTTGGTCACACACTATTTTTATTTATAAATGTTTAAAGATTATCTATAAATGTTTAAAGATTATCACATCGTCCGTAAGAAATTGCATTTTATTAATTAAAAATAACATACAACTGCCATCCGAAGTTGATATAAAAAAATTTTGGATTAAAGTTGGAGTCTCCAATCCTAATCTTTTCAAAAACTAATTATGAATTATATATCAATTTGTTGCTATATTTTATCTAGCATCACTGTTGAATGATTTTGTTGTAAGCTAAGACACATGAGCTGTTGCTTCATTTTTCTAATCTAATATATAAAATATTATATGGTAGAAATAACTTGATCTGAACAAAACAGATAATTGTACAATTTAGCTAATTCGAGTAATCAAATGATCTCTTGCTTCATATTTCAAATATATATACAACTTTGTTTTGAAGAGCTAACCTGATCTGAACAAAACAGATTAAGGGGTAAAACAATTAGTTAATCTTTTTATCAAACCAAAAAAAAAAAAGTTAATCAAGTAACCTAACTCATTTTGCATGCCATGCATGCAATGCCCCCAGTCATGACCTCAGGATGGTATATATATTTTTCGTTCTTTTATATTAGTAGACCCTAAACTTATCGTAAAGTTATACTTTGCACACTGAACTTTTAATTTTGACAATTTACACCTTGAACTTACAAATATGTAGCAATTAATTTACACCCCATTGACAATAATATTAATTTTTTGAAGGAAATTGATAGGTGATTTGTACATGGGTTGTTAATTCATGATATAAATAATCATTTTTATCTATGTTAACCCCAATTTCATACTCTTAACAATTTATATGCAAGTAAAATACCAATTTTCATTAAAAAAAATCAACATTATTTATCAATGGGGTACAAATTGCTACAGATTTATAAGTTTATGGTATAAATTGCCAAAATTAAAAATTTAAGGTGTAAATTACAACTCTATGATAAGTTTAAAGTGCACCAATATATATATATATATAATATATATGTATAAAGAGTATTTTTTAATATTTGCTTGTAGAATATCTAAGGAGCAGTATTAGCTGAAATTTATAGGATATATATGGGGATGCATGCCCTATTTCAACATTTTTTTAAGTAAATGTCCAAAGCTTTATAATATAAGAAAATTACTTGTTTTTGATTTATCAATCAGTAATTGATCAATATTAATATGTATTTTTCACAGATTGATTATGATCAATCACTGATTATTTTATAATCGATACGTTTAATGAATTTTTTTTAAGAAATAAACATTTAAAAATTGTCTCTTTACTGAATTTTAAAATTATAACATCAATTAAAACTATAATGATTTCTTTTTTCTTTTTGTTTTCGTGGACACGGAGACAAGAGATGACCTAATTAGCTTGCTAATATATTAATCTAATTAAGTGATAGAATCATTCATATATATATTATATATGGGGTGTGGTTTTAATGGTTACTCTTTTTTTATAATAATGGATGGTTATAGAAAAAATTATAAAAAGAAGTGCATTATTTAAATATATTTGATGATTTGTTATTATATGTAACTTAGTATTGTAGATTAAGCAACCTGCTAACTTTTTAAATACAATTAAATTTTTTTGGTATTTTTATAAATAGATGGAATTACACTAACATCTTGTGTTTTCCCAAAATCACAGAGTCACCCCGTTCTTCTTAATTACATCTGATATTGGGGTTAGCGGCATGCTTGCGTAGATTCCGGTGGTTGCTCCTTAGTTTTTATTTATTTAATTTTTTTTTTCTTTAAAGAATCATCAAGGTGAGAAAATCCGGAAAGCTTAGGACCTCTGAGGATTTAGCCGAAGTTTTGGATTTCAGCGGGTGTTGTTCAAGATTTTGATCAAACTATTGCAAATGGAGAAACTGCACAATTTCATTTCGATTATATGCAAAAATAAAAAGCATTATAGGAAAGGAATTGTTCTTATTGCATTCCATTTTCAAATATATTCTTGCTAGTTGCCAATTAGAAGAATTATGGCGTTGCTTTTTTTTTTTTTTTTTTTCCTTTTTCTTTTTTGCGTGTTAGAATAAAAAAAACTTTAGTTTTTTTTTTTTTTTTTACTATAAAATATGTATTTGCTTTTAAATTTTCTTCATTACCCTTGCAAAACAAGTTATTTGAGGTTATCAAAGAGTTTAGGACCATTTCAACTACGAAAAAAGAGCAGGAACCAAAACGTCATAAACATAAGAGTTTGAGGACTAATAGAGAAATTTACTCCTTATTTAAAATATACTTAAAAAAGTCATATCAGCAAGTTACCAGTAAATTGCCCATCCAATTCACGTTTAATGAGTTCTCTAAGTTTTGTGTTCATTAATTACTATTAAAAATTTTGATCAAATCCTCAATTTATTATAACCATCCAATCAAAATCGTGTGGATAAAACAACGATAACAATGGATAGATAAATATTAAAGTGACTATTGAAAACTCTTATATATATATATATATATATAAATACCAGAATGCATAATGGATACGTACGTAGACCACTTTCTATAACAAAGACAAAAGAATAATTATTTTGGCATGCCGCTTAAAAGATACAAACTGAACAACATTACAAATGAGACAAATTGTATTTATAGTTAATAGTGAATAATGAACTATGGTTGTAAGTATAACCTAATGATAATATAACATCTGAATTCACTAAGAAATGCAAAATTCGAATCTCACATCCTCATGTTAAAAAAAAAAAAAAAAAAAGAATGATTAACTCTTTGTTTGAAGTGTAAGAGTATGTCATTCGTTGTTCGTGGAGAAAACAATATTACTAATTTACTATAATAGACTTTTTTCCTTTTTTTTTTTTTTTTTTAGGAGAGAAAGGAAATGTCATTTTTTAGTCTTATTAAGTGCAACTAAGCTACTACGCGTTGGAGAAAGCTAGGCCTCGGAGGAAAGCTCTATTCGACTTGTAGAATGGATTCCGTACCTTAATTGTCTATCCTGTACTCGAGAAGGCCCCCTAGTTCCCCAGCAGCACCTCGAAGTGCATTTAGTTGTCATACATGAGTCTCGGGATGAATGATAGACACATCATTGCACATTGTTTCACTTGTTGGACATTTTTTTATTCACTTTCAATAAACGACCTTTTTTTCCAAACATTTAGATCATTTTTGTTGGAGTGATGTCAAAAAAAAAATTTAAGACATATAGTAAATTATCGTTGAGCTATACCTACATGCTCCCATCATACTTTAGCCTTTGTGTTAACGGTTATGCTGCCAATTTTGTTTTCTCTTGGGAGAAGCCTATTTGGCGGCTCCTGTTGTATCCCGTGATTTGGGCCGACATGTGCTTTTCTATTACGGTGAACTTTTCTCTCTCCTTTTTTTTTATTGGTTTTTGTTTTTTTGGCGAGACTATAATAGCAAACTTGATAAAACCTATTTATCCCATTACAAAAAGGAACTATTTAGAGTGGATGTTGCATGTTTGAAAAGATAAACATACACTATGTCGCTTATGTTCCTTTTTGTATTTTCTTGGACGGGAAACTATTCTAGTTTCGAATTTTTTTTGTTTAAAAAAATTTTGAAACATCTCATTCTTAATACTTAATTTATGATTATTCTCAATAAATCAATTATTTATTTTTAAATTTGATTAGACAATTATTAAAGGTTTTACATGAGTTTATTTTTAACTAATTGAGTTTTTTTGTAAGAAAATTACTCGTTTGATTTTAGTTTTAAGTAAATATTGATTGCAATTTGTAATAACTTTGATTTCAAATGCTAATCAAATGATATGGACGATATACTCTTATATTTATTCTATAAAATATGGTTGCTATTGTATGTTTATCTCCATTGGTGCATGTCTTGTTCCACCAACATATTTTTTTCTTTATTCATTCTTTAATAATGTACTAAGAATGTCCATTGCTAATCTTAGACCAATGTGGTACTTTTAAGTTAGTTGATTTTAATATAATTCCAAGTATCTTTAGCAAATAATTCTTTTTCCTTTAGAGATTTATAACTAAATAGCTTTTTTCAAGAAGTTTCTTAATAAATTGTCGAAAGTTTTTAAAAGTTAGTTAAAATATTTTTTTTTCTAAAATTATTAATCAATTTTCTTAAATGATCAGTCAGTAATTGATCACATAATAGTCATCACTAATTGATTTAAGGTCAATCATTAATTAACCATAACATAAATCACTAAATTTTATAGTCAATTACTAATTTTTCATAGTCAATCACTAATTGACCAAATCTGAAAAATGACAAACAATCAATTTTTAAATAAAAAAAAGTTCAGCCATCTATTAAATTAGGTGATTAAAAAATGTCACTTAATCTAATTTTCCTTTTTAACAAATTGAATTACTTGGCAAAAATATGTTCTATGGTGGTTATACTTGATTTTAATTGCTTCCACTTTTGTTCTACAGACTATTATGAGACCCTTAGTAACAAAAAGTTGTTTTACTTTCTTTTTTTTTTTTTTTTTCAAGAATTTCATATGAAACTATTTGATATGATTATTAACGTGCCGGTATAAATAAGGTTTTTCATGTTTCCCATTATAAAAATAGATAAATAAGTATACAAGACAACTTATAATAATTAGATTGAGTTGAACAGTTATTGCATCTAGATCTTCAAGCATAAATATGAAATTATTTTCTATTACGTTGTGTTGGAAAACGCAAAGAATTATTGGAAGGTATTAATCTTAGAAAACAATAAAAAGTTATTAGTGTTGGAAAAATGGTTGTTAAACCATTTTGGTTAAACCATTTTGAGGTCTAAATTTGAGTGGGGCCCACTTAATAGAATTAGCGGGTCTTAGTGGATTTGCGTTCTCCGTCGGGAGGAGATCGAAAATATATTCATACGCTCAAAATGGTATTCGGGTGAATAAGAAATTGATGCTCAAAGTGTGCCCAATGGAATAGGATTTTGTTGGAAAAATTGCTTATATATGTGGAGTCCCACATTGCTTAGGCATGAAAGCTTGATGGACTTTATAAGGATTTACACTTTTGAACTTGGGTAAGATTGTGAACCCAAGATGCTCTCTCACGCGTAGGAGGGTGCAAATCACAACGCCGGTGGGTTAGGGGCTCAATGTGTGCGCCCGCACGACGCGAATACTGGTCTGTCGAGCTTGCCCTCGCGCGGGCTTTGTTTTTGAAAAAAAAATATATCCTTCCAACACAATTCTGGATTTTTTTTTTCCAGAATATGAACAGTCATCATTTTCATATTCCGAAAAATTGTTCATATTCCATGATGTAAATGGGCAGCACTAATGGTGCATTAATCTAGATTAACACCAATGACTTTTGATTTTTATAGCAGCACCCCATTCTTGAGCCTATAAAGAAGGCCTCCACAAGATTATAATTTATACACTTGAACACTCAAACACCAGCACAAGCTCTTCCTTTTTGCTCTCGGTTTTTTCCTTCCTGTAGTGGTCGGGTTTTGAGTTTTGGTGATAGAGGGAAGGCTTTGATTTCAAGTTCGCTGGAAGCAGTTTTCGATCGTGCTAGATTACCGTTTTCGTCATTGTATCTAGGAGACAGACGTCCGTTGAAGCCTTGTGCACTTACCGGAGGGGACGAATCTGTTTTAAGGAAAACGTGACTCACATGCCTCGACGATCTACTTTTGTTTGGTTTCCTTCGAGTTAAAGTTGAATTTCGGTGTGTAATAATTTTCATTAATATTATATTTGAATTCACTTGTTCGTTGTTTATACTCTATATTTTTTCTAACAATTAGTTTATCTATGTTTGTGTTTGTTCTTTTGTAAAAGGCAGATTCTACACTGTACTGTATAGAAATAAAATAGAAAATGTAACATAACATTTGTTTGTGTAACAATTACTTTAGATGTACTGATATGTGATCAATAGATCCAAGATTAATCTTCATAAGGCACAAATAACGTCAACATTAAAACTTAAAAATTAAAATAACAAGAATTCCAGGTAAAACTTTAATGTTTTTACGTACCTCTCTATTACTATTCTACAATAAATTCAAGTAACCCGCATAAAGTAACCAATAATCCATATTCTAACACATGGTTTAGTTAATTTCAAAAGTAAAATATGAATACAAATTTAGTTAATTTCTTAATATGAAAATTTCATGAATCTCAATGTTATTTTATTAAGTTTACATATTTAATAAACTAATTGTCTTTTATTAAAGCTACTAAATTTCGGTGAACAAAAGAAACATTGCGAGAAAAATAGCGAAAATAAATGCGTGTTAAAAGTAAATGTGAGGAAAGAAAGTGAGGGAATATTATATGTAAAGGTGAGAAAAAGGGGGGGAAGTAAGAATCTTTGGTGAGAAAGTAGGGAAAAATTGGTGGCTTTCCCATGTTCGCGGAAAAAAAAAAAAGAAAAGAAAAAAAAAAGGATAAATCCTACACATATAAAAGAGGCAATATGCCTCTTACTGTTTCTCTTCGTCATCAAAAATACACCGTTTGGTGCTACTCCTTTTTTTGTTTTGTTTTTTTAGCCTTTTTTCTTTTTCATGGAAAACGTTAATGTTTTTTTTTTTTTTCTTTTAAAAAACTTTTAGTGTTTATTTTTTCTTTTTATTTTACTTTTTTCTTTTCCAGTTTTTTTTTTTTTTTTCCTTCCAACCTTCTTCTACTTTACTTTATCATCATCATCATAACATTATTATCATTATCGTTATAAATATTATAGTTATTGTTGTTATTAATTTTTCAAATTTTAACTTGTCTTTTCCTAAATTTCTACTTATACATTTTCAGTAGAACTCTTTTTTTTTTTCCTTAATTTCTTCATTGAAAACTCAAGATTCTATCACTTTCTCTCTTAAATATTCTTTTCTAATCACTATATCAACTTTTTTACTCGAAATTCTAATTTTCTTAACTATAATCAAACCTAATTGTGATAAGTTTTCTTTTCTTCATTACATGATCAAACTTGTATTTTTATTAAACAGTTTTCACGATAGATTAAAGTAGGTTCTCAACTTTCTACTTTATCACTTTGGATAATATTTATGTGATTATTTTAGTTTTTTGCATAAAAAATTAATTTTTATTTCATTATATCTCCTTGACATTTAACAGAATAATAAATTTGGTTACAAAATATGCACCTTATTAGTGCGTTTTTTTTTTTTTTTTTTTGGGAAAACCAATAAGTGTTGTTGTTTTTTTTTTTTTTTTCTTTTCTTTTATGAAACTATTTGGTTCTTCATGTCATTTTTCCATATTTTGCTTTTCTGTCGTTAACTTTTTTTTTTTTTTTTTATCCCCTTTCTACTTTGTTTGACTTATATTTCATCATTTTTCTTAAATTTCTGGCTTGTCTTTTTCCAATTTTTTTTATACTTTCTTACAACTTTTTTCTTTTCTTTCTCTCTTTTTATTTTTTATTTTTTTTTTTTATCCTTATTAGAAGCTCAACGTCCCAAATTTTCTTTCTTAAAGTTTGTATTATATCAACTTTCTCATGGTAACTCTAATATTTTTAATTGATTGTGGTGAGTCTTTAAAAACATATTATGACATTACTGTTGTTTTAAATAATCATTTGCAATAAAATGGTATTAAAATTTGATTTTAGATAACATAATGGATACTGCAAATATTGTGAAAGAACAAAATCAACTATATATAATTATGTGTTTTATGTAATAAATATTAAATCATCTTGATTTTATGATGAAAATAATTTTTGAATTTAGATAATAATTATTGTATTTTGTTTTTGAATTAATTTTTTAGTTATTTATTTTTCATAACATTGTTTATATTATACATTATAAAAACTGCAATTACAGTTTTATACGTGCATTGCACGTATTTGATAACTAGTAATGCTAAAACGAAGGGTAAATTTCACTTTTAGCACCTGTGGAATAAATTATATTAAAATCAGCACCACTTTTTTTCCCCTTCACTTCTAGCACTGCCACGTCACTCTTCAGTTTGATATGTGGGGCCCAGAAGGATTAATTGTATGTCAAATTACTGGTTTATCCTCATCTCCGCATGGCCCCCAAAAACCAGCATCTACAGTTCTTTAGAGAGAGAAAAAAATCTAGAGAGAGAAACAGTTGCAATCGCTCGGAAACGCTCGGAAACCGTCCGAAATCACCACGAAAGGCATCTATAAACAGTTTCGTGATATACAAGGCCACCTACTTAGAATAGTTTAAAAACTAATTAAAGATAAGTTAACGAATCAAAAAAGTCGAAAGTTAAAAAAATTACAAAATCTAGTTTCAATGTCTAAAAAGTTTGCGTTTAACGATTTGTTTGTAGAGGGGAAAAAATTTCATTATTTTGAATTTGTTTAACAGTTGGTCTTCTGACAGGGACGGTCATTATCATAATGACCGCCTGGTAATTTTCGTTGTGACCCCTGTAACTGTTAAATCTTAGCGTATAATTTTGGTCACAACGATACTGACCAGGTGGTTATTATAAAATGACCAGTTTTTTGTCAGACGTCCTTCCACAGGATCGGTCATTTTCATAATGACCCCATGGTCATTATCGTTATGACCCCTGTAAATGCTCAATACGGTGACGTATTGGTCAAAGTGTTAGACCATCGGTCATAACGGTTATGACCAGACGGTCATAACCGTTATGACCTCTGTGTTAGACCAGCGGTCATAACAGTTATGACCGCCTGATCATAACCGTTATGACCGCAGTGTTATACGATCAGTCATAACCATTATGACTAGACGGTCATAACCGTTTGACCGCTGCGTTACACTATCGGTCATAACCGTTATGACCAGACGGTCATAACCGTTATGACCAATGCTTTACACTATCGGTCATAACCGTTATGACCAGACGGTCATAACCGTTATGACCGATAGTGCTACACGTCGGTCATAACCGTTATGTCCAGACGGTCATAACCGTTATGACCAATGCTTTACACTATCGGTCATAACCGTTATGATCAGACGGTCATAACCGTTATGACCGATAGTGTTATACGTCGGTCATAACCGTTATGACCAGACGGTCATAACCGTTATGACCAATGCTTTACACTATCGGTCATAACGGTTATGACCAGACGGTCATAACCGTTATGACCGATAGTGTTACACGTCACATAACCGTTATGACTAGACGGTCATAACTGTTATGACCAATCGTTTAACACAGCGGTTATAACCGTTATGACCGTCTGGTCATAACTGTTATGACCGATAGTGTAAAGCATTGGTCATAACCGTTATGACCAGACGGTCATAACCGTTATGACCTTTGTGTTATACCAGCGGTCATTACGGTTATGACCGCCTGGTCATAACCTTAATGACGATGTGTTACACGATCGGTCATAACGGTTATGACCGTCTAGTCATAACCGTTATGACCGATGTGTTACATTATCGGTCATAACGGTTATGACTAGACGGTCATAACCGTTATGACCGATAAACTATTGGTCAATACGGTGACGTATTGGTCAAATCCTAATAAAATTTTTCGTTAGATCTCCCGCCCATTTAAATCGCGACATTAATATACAGTAACCCAAATTTTGAAAACTTTTTCTTTCCGCTTTTCATCATTTTTCTGTCAGTGTAGCCTCACGATTCCTCTCTGCACCATTACTCACTGATCGAAACTCACTCTAAGTCGAACAAATCTGAACACATCTTTGTGCACTCTGTTAATTCGACATCTGACCATCCTCGTCACAGTTATCGGCAGAATCTGCCAGATCTTCACACTTCCAATCAGCCAATCTGAGGTAATGGTGCTTCTTATTTGGTTTTATTTGTTAATTTATGATTTAATGGGCGTGCGTTTTGAAATATATTGTATAAACAAATCTCTGTTACCAGTTTTGAGATATAATGGTGCTTGTTATTCGGTCTCCTGTGGCATATAACATAATCTTAGATAACAGAAGAAAACCAAATTATTGGATAACTTGATTCTGTATCATTCAGGAATGGATGCGGTTTGTGTTTTCGTAAAGTATAATGGTCAATGGGACGGCACAATGAGATATGTTGGTGGCGAAATGAAGGGAATATTGGTGCCCGAGAACTTAACATATGTTGGTCTTGTTGAGTTGGTGAGAAGTGTGCTTGGAATTAGGGGCCCAGACAAGAATATAGTCATGAGATACGGTGTCGAACCTGGATTGCCTCTTGTGAGGATACAGTGTGATGCTGACGTTAAATTCTACATACAACTAAAGAAGAAGGATGTTCATGTGCTTAGCAAATTTCCAGTTACAATCGATGTATTGGATAAGTCCGCTGCGGAAGCCATGGCACCAGAGGTAGGGGCAAGCAACCACATAGACATTCAACGTTCTAGGGAGGGGGGACAGAGTGATGAAGCCATGCAACATGTAAATGACATTAATATGATCCTAACCCCTCCTCCCATCCTCCTCTTCATCACTTCTCCTACAGTCGGTCTGGATTTGCACACTGACTATGGAATTGAAAATCAACATGAAATATTGAACAATGACTTAGGCACGGATCACGATGATTGTAATGTCGGGAAATTTAATGTTTCGGCTGATACTCATCGTTCAAACGAGAAGAGTATCGGAGCAAGCATTGGAGGCCATTTTATTGTCAACAATACTGGATCTCAATATGACAAAGTATCAAATAGTGACAGTGTATCCGACGGAGTCGTTGTTGCTGATTATACACCTATCACGCTGCGTGTAAACTGTGTTTTTGAGAACAAAAAGTTACTGCAATACCATCTTCATCATGATGCCATGAGTAAACACTACCAATTCAAGGTGAAGAGGTCGAACTCTATTCTATTACACGTTATATGTATAGATAATGAGGGATGTCCATGGCAATTGCGTGCGACTAGGATGAAAGGTAGTGAACTGTTTGTTGTGAAGAGGTTCGACGACGTCCATACTTGTTTAATTGAAATCGTTCAAGGGCATCATCGTCAAGCGAAGAGTTGGATGATTGGGGAGTGTGTGTTAAGGCAAAATACTTGGATCCGACCAATTTGTTATATAGATCATCTGAAATAATGCGAGACATGCATGCCGAATTTGGAGTGTCTTTCAACTATCTTAGAGCATGACGAGGGAAGGAAGCTGCACTGACAAGCCTGAGGGGCGATGATGCTGAGTCATACAAAGGTAATTTCCCTTGTCTGGTTATACGTTCGTTACTGTCCTTATAACTATTATACTTAAAACATGGTGTTGATAATTTAATATTTACAGTTCTGCCAGCATGGGCTGAAATGGTGAAGCGGAAAAATCCTGGATCCGACGTTGACATTGAGACAGACTCAGCAAATTGTTTCAAATTCTTTTACATGTGCTTAGCTGCTTCGAAGCATGGTTGGCCTTATTGTCGTCCAGTAATTGTGGTTGATGGATCAGCACTAAAGGCCAAGTTTGAAGGTATGTTGCTTGCAGCCTGCGGACACGACGCAAATGGCTCCATATTTCCCCTTGCATTTGGTATCGTTCCGTCGGAGAGCAATGAATCATGGAAATGGTTTTCGAGAAACTAAGGGATTCAATCGGCACGCGAGAGTCTCTTGCTATTGTGGCCGATAGGCATAAAGGTATCGAATATGCAGCCAACCTTGTGTATCCAGATGCTGCATTCGGGATATGCGTCCAACACTTGGCTGCAAACTTGAAGACTAGATACAAAGATTTCAAAGGCCCTTTGAAGACCTATTTTGACGGTGCCTCGAGAACGTATCTTTTAAGTGAGTACCATCGTCATATGGAATCCATCCGTGGTCGTAATCCCGACATGCATCGTTACCTTCTTCAGGCCGATCCTATAAAGTGGTCGCGAGCATACTTCAACGGTCGGAGATATGCAATCATGACAACCAACATTGCAGAGTCATTAAACAATGTGGATCGGAAAGCCAGGTTAATGCCAGTTGGATTCTTGGTGGAATGGCTTAGGGGACTACTACAACGATGGTTTGTCGAGAGACGTGAAGAGGCCCTTAAAATAACATCTAAACTGGCCCCGAAGGCAGAGAAATTGATTCGCACAAACTTCGCTTTAGGCCTAACAGTAACGGTTTGTGATAACGACCCCATTTTTAAATTTTATTATGGCTTCGCCTTAATGCGATCGCTTAAACTAATGTCTTAAAATTATATTTGTTACAGCCTCGGCCAGCTGATCAGTTTGAGTACGCCGTCACCAACAATGCTGCCCAAATATGGATTGTCGATATGAGCGAAAGGACATGTACTTGCAGACGATTTCAGGTCGATCAAATTCCTTGCCCTCATGCAATGGCCGTATGTAACCACCGTCGAATTGATCCTTATAATTATTGCTCTAATTACTACACAAAAGACTATCTGTATGCTTGCTATGCACATGTAGTCCACCCTATTGGCAGCCCCGAGGGCTGGGACGTATCTGAAGAAGTAAGATTGCGAATTGTTAATCCTCCCACTACAAAGCGTGGGCCCGGAAGGCCACGGGTTCGTAGGATTCCGTCCCAAGGTGAAGAACAAGAGCCTAATCGGTGTGGTAGATGTAATGGTTACGGACACAACCGTCAAACATGTACCAACTCAGTACCCTTACGAAAACGTCCAACCACAAGGCCAGATACAGAGTTCATAACACCAATTTCATAAATGTGATGATAGTGTAGGGTCATTTTACTTTACTTTTTTTATCATTGTTGTATAACAATTTAGCACAATTTATCACACTTCACATTAAACATGACCAAGATTTTTATGATAAGTACAAAGTGTAATTTTTAGTACAATAGATTGCTATAAACGCTTTTATTATATAAAAAACATTAACTGTTAAGCCAAATATTTTTAGGTGGATTTAAGACCAGAGGTAATAACAGTTATGACCGCCTGGTCATAACCGTTATGACCTATGGGCCAGTTACAGAGGTCATAACGGTTATGACCAGACGGTCATAACTGTTATTACCTCTGTGTCTTGCCTCTGTGTTAGACAGCGGTCATAACAGTTATGACCGTCTGGTCATAACCGTTATGACCAATCGTATACACAGGTCATAACGGTTATGACCGTCTAGTCATAACTGTTATGACCGTTGATCTTACACAGAGGTCATAACGGTTATGACCAGACGGTCATAATCGTTATTATCAGGGAGACTTAATATTAAAGATTTTTCGTTTATGTTCGTTGTAATTATAAAAAACCGCTTAGTAAATGGTAATCTATAAATAGACGAGTTTTTCTTATCTTCATAATTAATAAAATTATATGATAAAATATCATATCTATATTGTTTTTTTAAATTTTTTTTTCCGGATTTAAAGTTAATTAATGGGTTTTCTTTATATGAATCACATTTGTTTAAATGGTTTATGCTATTTCTACTTTATATTTTTTTTTTTTGTGGTACTAATCTAGACTGAGATAAATTATTTTGGTAATAACCCTTTAACCAATTTTTACATTGGTAATAACCCTTTTATAGTCGAATAAAATGCGTTATATTTTGATTTGTTTTATCAATTTTCTATTGATTTATTTCATTATTGTAAATATAGTTATTATAGGAATTATAGGAGCTATATTTATTAAAATCTTTTTTTTCTTGATTCAAAAAATAAAAAAAAAGTTGTCCATTTATTCTAGGAATATTACTGATAAATAAAAAGATATTTATATATATTCTTTCAATGAAAAATCTTATAAGATAATTTGATTTACGTATTAGTCTAATATTTCTTCTTTTTAATAGCCGCAAAATCTTTTTTGGTGATTTCACTCTTTTATCATAACATAACTCATTTTGTTATAACTAATATATATGTGGACTTATAAATCCTTTTTTTGTTGTCTTCTGAAATTTTTTGTATTTGATTTATAATTGTGTTTGTTCTATCAGTTAAATATGGTAAATTTTTTTTTTTGGTTAATGAAAACGTTGTCCATATTTGGTCGGCATATGAAGTTTAAAAAAAAGGTAACCCTTTGTTGACTTTTTCCCATCTATATAATGTGATTTTGACTAATGTAACATTCATAAACACACGTCACATAATGTTAGAGATCAATGCCAATATCAAAACAAAAACAATAATGGGGCTTTATGCGTTTTTTTTTTATATATACACTCATAAATACATAGGTTAATACACTGATAAATTTTTTAAAGTGTTACTACAATAGGCCTTTTTACGTTAATTTTTGAACATAATTCGTTAGGTGCCATTACTTTTGACCAAATTATTGACGGATTCCGTTAAAAAATCATTGTAGCAACATTTTAAGGGATTGGGGCATTCTTTGTTATTTTATTCTTAGCTGGAATAATTATAAATTATTAAAAAGTTAACGAAAATACGTATTGTAACAACATTTTAATATTTTAGGATCATTCCAGTTACCAAAATTATAATTGTTCAGAGTTTAGGGACTAATTGAGCAATTTACCCCATTTTTTTCTATTGTCAATAAGGATTAATATCGCTTGTATAAAAATAATTCCTATTTTATGATTAAACTTTAAAAACTATTCACCCCTTAAATTCTAAACTAGTGTCACTTAACCTTTCTTGTTAGAATAATTGATATTAAACCAGCGGTCATAACAGTTATTACCAGACGGTCATAACCGTTATGACCGATAGTATAACACAGAGGTCATAACGGTTATGACCGTCTGGTCATAACCGTTATGACCGATAGTATAAAGCAGAGGTCATAACGGTTATGACCGTCGGTCATAACCGTTATGACCTCTGTATTAGTATTGAAAGACAGAAAACTTTTATTATTATCATGTACAAAGATACATTCCATTGATAATGAAACGTTTTATTCCCACCTGGTCATCAATACGATTAATGTGTAATGTTACAATTAATTTTACAACAATAGACCATATACAAAAAATCAATCAATGGGGATTAGCAAGAATTAAATAATGGTACTATTAACAGTCTGGTTAAGTTAGATAACAAGATTGAAATAGTTAGTCTAAATGTTAAACGTCCTCCTCCTCATCAGCATCACTTTTAGGTATCAGCTAGCTTATTTTTGGCATGGGACCACATGTAACAGGCAAAATACTCCCTGAAGATTTGCATGCGTTCAGCAATCACCCAATATCTGACATCCCTCCCTTCTATCAAGCACTCAGCATACTTGATTGTAAACATTCCACAGTCACCCCTGTTGCACGAAAGATGGAAAAAAAATTTATTAAATAAGCAACACACTCCACACAGTTCATTTTATGAAATAATTTGCAATGTTGTACTAACCCATTGGCTTGTTTAGGGATATCTTTCATTATGGTGACTGGTATTGGGTGATTTCCTGGAGGAACCCGTGGTTTGAACTCGAACAAACTGTTTTTTTCAGCTAGAAATGGAATGAACTTTGACAGACTTCCATTCCTTCGCGGACCTTAGAGTTATGACGTCCTTCATGCTGAAGAGAGTCGTATCTCAAGGGTCCAGTTTGTTAGGTCGAGCTTTGCTAATGCCCAATGTTTCAGATCGCTAAAGTGAATTGGCATTAGCACCGTGTTAACGTGAAACCACGAGGCCCCACTCTGGGCACGCACGCCAAGCATTATCCTGAACACAGAATCACAGCAGGCCCAATCGAACTTATCGGGTGCTGCCTGGTAGACGGTCCACAACGAACGGACTTTTGCAGCAAAAAACGTGTCTACGGTTGTCACCTTTCGTTGTTCCAGTTCAGGGTACTGCCTGATCTTCTTCCTCAGGTAGTAGAATGCAACGTCAATGTGCTGCACAAACAAAAAGATGCAAATAAATTGAAAAAAATACAGGATAAAAAAATGTATCATTGAGTATAAAATATTGAAGAAAGGTACTTACTTCATCCCATAGCCAAATAGGAGAGGTAGCTAACTCATAATACCAACTCTTTTTTTCCACCAACATGCAGCCGAGGTCATGTGGTTTGTCAAAAATATCATGCTTTGCAGTGTATCGGGGAGGCCGTTTACTAAACATAATGTATGTCTGGTTAATTGGTGATGAAGTTGTTAATATATTGTAAATTTCAAATCGAGCATAATCTGTATTATAAAAAAATTTACCCTGCAGGAGTCCTTTCAATAATCCTTTTGGGAACCACTCCCTGAACTCCTCTAGCGTCTCTTTCGAAGGTTCATCTGCGAGACCCGGAGGGAGGGGAGTAAGCAGATTAGTCGGAGGCTTCGACGGCGAGGCAACATCAGTGATTGATCCAGAGGGCCGTTGACCAATCCTTGATAGTCTGGCCCTCTTCTTACGGATCTATAAGTGAAATATGTAAAACGAGTTAACATTGTACACAATGACCATAATGACTATATAACTAAGTTACAGATATTCGTAACAACCACGTCACCGAGGCTCTCATCGTCGTCTGGCTCCTCAAGCTTCACGATATCCATCCCTGTGTTTTTTTCTTGACTATCCTTCTCCGGGTCTTGCACTATCTGCTCCTTTATTCCAACACATTGAGCTGATTTTGCCTTCGCTTCTAGATCGGTTGCTGGTAAATCCGAGGGCAAAATACTTTCCTGTGTGGTTTCACAACATGGCATAAGAATAAATACAATGTTCTAGTTGTGGAACACAGTTGAGATAATCTACATTTAATGTAATACTCGACTAACAGCTAAATGAGTACCTATATTCTCGTCAACCTTGACGTCTTCCCGAGGAACAATGACCTTTTCGGCAGTGAGGAACTCCATGGCTGCTTGAACACCCATATCAGCAGCGGCTCCGATGTCAGAGTCGAATATCACATCATCTTGAGAGCCGGTGCCGATGTGAGGTGAGGTAGGTTTGAACTCATAATTATCAGCCGTGTGAACTTGAGGCTTCTGGCGGCTGCTGACAAATTCCTCGGTGTGTGCCTTCCCCTTCCCCTTCTCAGAAAAGTTGGCGGCCAACATTTTTATTACACTTCTCATGAGTTTGTTAGCCTTCTTCTGGCCCTTTTCAAGAGCCAACTGGCCCTTTTCAAGAGCCACCAACTTTTCTTTAATGGAGACAACCTCTCCTCGGATTTCTTTTTGAAACTCCCGCCAATCAGAGTTTGTATCGGAGCTCGGTCGGGGTGCAGAAGGCTTGGGAGGCTTGGGAGGTAATTTTGGCACAACACTTGGGTTCTTCAAAAATAGCCGCGCAACCCATGGGTCCTTCAACTCTTCTTCGGTTGGCATCAGGACAAAACACTTACTCTGAACACATTTGATGTTAAAAAAAAATCAGTAGGGGTTACGGATTGTATCAATATAGTATAACCACTGTTATGGTAACAGGCTTGTGAAAATGTTAAATTCACCAACAATTGTAATTGACACTGCATACATAATAAATATACGTAAGACATCCTATACAATAATACCTCATCTTCGCCAACATCGGTAAAGGAAGATATAACATCATCGAACTTGACATTGTCCTCGGTGGTCCACGACAGCATACGCGGAAAGGCATGTTCGTACTTTTGCTGAATTTCAATGCTATCGATGGGAGGGTCTCATAGGCCCAGACGAGTAAGGCATGAGGAAAGCCCGATACACTGTAATGCACTTTGTCGGGCCTTTTTGAAGCTCGTCTCTTCGTAGACAGCCTGTTCTCAACTGCATTACATATTGCAGTCCGGGTTGCCTCCCATGACAGAACGCCCCAAGGAAAATCATTGAAATCTCTATGTTATCGGCCAGGGAAAAAAACTTAGCGTCTATCTTGACGGAGTTTGCATTTGATAAGGGAATGCAGAACATCAAGTATATTAAACTAAGCTTCACAGCGTCGTCGTTGTTGTCAAATGACGCATTCGACATCTGCAGCTCCAGATTTTCTCTCGACACGCCTCTCAAGGGCGAAAAATATCTTGTCATTAATCGGCTTTCAACCACTGGGAGATGGGTAGAGCCTGCGCATTTCATGCCCGGTAATGAGGCAGAACTCGTTGATGGAAAATCTGCCAAGTTCGCCTCCGATCTCGAACCAAAGAGCATCACCCATTGCTGAGTGATCCGTCAATCTCATCACAACGTTGTGGAAGACCTGACCAGCCCAACCAAGATTGGTTAATCTCAGAAAATGCTTAATGCATGGCTGCTTGAGGACGGCCTCGTACTGTTGGGGAGACAACCACTGTCTCAGTTTCTTACAAGTTTCCGGAATGTTAATAAAAGTGTTTATTTTTGCCCTGGTAATGTCAGAATCCGATACCCGTCGATTATATTGAACCTGCGGTAATGTTAATCGTAACATAAAAGGGTAAGTACTTATGACAGTGAAGTAAGTAATAACAAAAATTACCAGGCATAAAATAACAGCATTATGAAAACTAAAAAATTAATCACCATCAATTAAACAAAAATTGTCGGCCTAAAATGACCAAGTCATTATGAAAATGACAGTCCGCAACCAACAAAAAACCTGGTAATTTTTGTGACCAACAAGCCATAACAACAGGAAAAGAGAAAACACTGAGTAATTATTATTATGACCAAGTCATAATGAAAATGACCATCCTAAAATAAGTTAAAACTCATAGTAATCATTATTATGACCAACAAGTCATAATGAAAATGACCACCGGACATAACAGAAAACTGAAACTGAGTAATAATTATTATGACCAGAGAGTCATAAAAAAAATGACCATTCCATTTTGTTTCAAATAGCCGAGATCATCTACACTTAAACACAAACATACGACGAAAACCCTAATATAAAATATAAACCAAAACACATACTTGAGTTAACGGATGTTTTATGGTACAGAAAGATCAAAATCTTAACTTTATGTACAATATGATAACATTGTTCAGTAAATCAACTGGAAAGTGGAATATCATCAAAAACGCATATAAAAATGGAAACTTTGTTTTCAAAAATCAATAAATACTGCATATTCTTACTGAAAAATACTAAAAGTGTAAACTTTTTAAACACAAAGACCAAAACAAATTTTTATTCGATCCAGCTTCCGATATCTTTTATTATACGGCACTTATATATATAATAACAATGAAAATATTTTTCAACATAAAAAAAAAAAATTTCATTACCTTTTCAGAGTCGGATATATTATCGTCTTGTTCACTCATGAACATCTGTGAGTTTTAGTTCGACTTCCCCTGCGTAGCCTTCGGCGAGTTTCGGGAGTAGTGTTCTTCTCTGACATTTTTGTTGGCGTCGACATGGGTATTTTTTAAAGATTTTTCGACGTTAACAGACGTCCAACCAGTATATAAAGGGCTATCGTGGTGGTTTAGGATGGTTTCCGAGCGGTTTTAGAGCGGTTGCAAAGCTTTCTCTCTCTAGAATCGGAGTTTCTCTCTCTAAAACACTGTAGATGCTGGTTGAAATTTTTGTGAGCTTATTCGAGGGAGAATGCCTTTTGGGCGGGTGAGAGATGAGGGTAAATCTGTAATTCGACATTTAAATGACTCTTGGTATTTCCATTTATTTATTTTAAAATGCAGATTACAGGACGGTCAACTTCATAATGACCGCCTGGTAATTTTCATTGTGACCTCTTTGTGCCTAAGGTTTTTCGCCAATACGTCACCGTATCGTGTAACACGTCGGTCATTAAGGTTATGACCAGGCGGTCATAACCGTTATGACCGCTGGTATAACACAGAGGTCATAACGGTTATGATCGTCTGGTCATAACGGTTATGACCATGCTTTACACTATCGGTCATAACGGTTATGACCGACGGTCATAACGGTTATGACCGTTGTGTAAACGATTGGTCATAACGGTTATGACCGTCTGGTCATAATGGTTATGACCGACGTGTAACATATCGGTCATAACGGTTATGCGCTGTGTAACACTATCGGTCATAACGGTTATGACGTCTGGTCATAACGGTTATGACCAATCGTTTAACACAACGGTCATAACCGTTATGACCGATAGTGTAAAGCATTGGTCATAACGGTTATGACCGTCTGGTCATAACGGTTATAACCGATAGTGTAATGCATTGGTCATAACGGTTATGATCGACGTATAACATATCGGTCATAACGGTTATGACCGTCTGGTCATAACGGTTATGACCGATAGTGTAACGCAGCGGTCATAACCGTTATGACCGTCTGGTCATAACGGTTATGACCGATCGTATAACACTGCGGTCATAACGGTCATGACCAGGCGGTCATAACTGTTATGACCGCTGGTCTAACACAGAGGTCATAATGGTTATGACTATCTGGTCATAACCGTTATGACCGATGGTCTAACACTTTGACCAATACGTCACCGTATTGAGCATTTACAGGGGTCACAACGATAATGACCATGGGGTCATTATGAAAATGACTGATCCTGTGGAAGGACGTCTGACAAAAAACTGATAATTTTTATAATGACCACCTGGTCAGTATCGTTATGACCAAAATTATACGCTAAGATTTAACAGTTACAGGGGTCACAACGAAAATTACCAGGCGGTCATTATGATAATGACCGTCCCTGTCAGAAGACTAACTGTTAAACAAATTCAAAATAATGAAATTTTTCCCCTCTGCAAACAAATCGTTAAACGCAAACTTTTTAGACATTGAAACCAGATTTTGTAATTTTTTAACTTTCGACTTCTTTGATTCGTTAACTTATCTTTAATTAGTTTTTAAACTATTCTAAGTAGGTGGCCTTGTATATCACGAAACTGTTTATAGATGCCTTTCGTGGTGATTTCGGACGGTTTCCGAGCGTTTCCGAGCGATTGCAACTGTTTCTCTCTCTAGATTTCGTTTTCTCTCTCTAAAGAACTGTAGATGCTGGTTTTTGGGGGCCATGCGAGGGAGATGAGGATAAACCAGTAATTTGACACACAATTAATCCTTCTGGGCCCACATATCAGACTGAAGAGTGACGTGGCAGTGCTAGAAGTGAAGGGGAAAAAAAGTGGTGCTGATTTTAATATAATTTATTCCACAGGTGCTAAAAGTGAAATTTACCCTAAAAAGAATTGTGATATAAACATAATTCACTAATAGAAGACGAGTCTCACAATATGAGATTGACCTTCTATTAGTGTATGGTGTTGTTTGATATCGACGGTACGCCCAATCATTTTTCAAAAGAATTAAGAGAGTGTGTGGATAGCCTACAAGGCATAGGCAAGAAGTCAAAAAAAAAAAAAAAACTAATTAATATATGAGATGTGAAAGAATAAATATGTCATGTGGACTATTTACCAAAAAAATATATATGTTATGTGGACTAAGCTTGAATCATTAAATTTGAGTAATGTCAAAAAAGAATAAATTTGAACCATTCGATTGGTTCAATTAAGGTTGAATTACGAAATATATTCCTTGCTCATAAAAACTACAGAGATTATATAGGTTTATCTTAGAGAACTTGGAGAAAATAAAGCCTTTTGTTTTGTATCGTTAAGAAACGGACATAAAGGAACTTTTTATTTTTCCCCCGAAAGCGAAAATGAAAGGGATATTTGTGCTGAAGACTGGATTTTTTGAATGGAAAACAAAAAATGAGAATCCAACAAACTAATCAATGCCAGAAAGAAGACATAAGTTTTTGATTTGTAACTTGTTTTGAATGGTTCTAAAGATCACTTCGATCACTTCCATACAAAGCGAAACTGATACACTTGTATGACATAAATAATTAGACCAAATATGATCATACTATCAAGTGATGCACATATAATTGGCCTGTTTCAACAAAAAAATTTTAAAAAAAATGGTCACACCACAGATTTCCTTTTAATTGAGGAAAAAAAAACGAAAAAGAGAAACAAATCTTGTAATATTCCTGTTTATCATGTTCAATCTTCTAATATTCTTCTTCGAATAACAACCACATCTTTTAGCATTCTAGGAAAAACAAACAAAACAAAACAAAAAAAAAAAAGAAGAAGAAAATTCTAGCAAAAAAAAAAAAAAGAACCCACATGTTATAGCATATAAACAAAACATTGCCATATATTTTTGCATTTCCAAGGTAGATCTTTTCACTTCCTGCTTATCTTCTTGCAATGGTCATGACTCATGAGCAGCCGTGAGAAAAGGAAAAAAGATTCCATGTTGTGAAACCTCGAACTTCCAAATCAAAGAAATTAATGATTTCCCACAAGAGTAGTGGGAGTCCCCAGATTTCTTGGGATTCATCTGTGCTGACTTTTTTAATTTTTTTTTTTAAAAAAAAAATCCTAACATTGACTTATGAGGAAGCTGGACATTATATATAATCTTGGAAATATATCTTATTTACACAAGATACCTTTGGGGAATGATAGGACATTTATTGCAACATAAAGCACATGCAAAGAACCAAAAGATAGCTGTTTTAATACCCCCCCAAAACTTAGGCAGTTTCATTTTTTTACTTTTTGTTTTCCCAATCAACTTAAAGCTGTAAGTTGATGATAATTGTGATGTAAGGATTGTCTCATGGCCTCATGATTGGTTGACTTTTTCTAGATGCATCAAAACATGATCTGACTTTATTGGGGATTCTTGGGTATAAAGCAACAACAGCCCACCTGATAAGAAACTACATTCTACATCAACTTTTCTTTCAATTTCTCTTCACATTTTCACAAATGGATAAAGAACTCACCCAAGTTCTGATTGGTTTGTTCTCTATTCTAGCAACAACTATAGTTTTTTTCATTTGCTTGAAGCTTGGCCATGACAGAAACAAGAAGAGACTGCCACCGGGCAACATGGGACTTCCTTGGATCGGCGCGAAACCTGGGAGTTTTACAAAGCGCAGAAAAGAAATCGGTTGTTCGAGGAGTTCATTCAACCCCGGATCACAAAACATGGAAAAGTCTTCAAAACACGCCTGATGGGATCTCCGACGGTGATTGTGAATGGAGCAAATGCCAACAGGTTCATTCTGTCCAATGAGTTCAAGATGGTGGTAAGCTCGTGGCCTTCAGCGTCGGTTCAGCTCATGGGGAAGAACTCGATCATGGAAAAACAAGGAGAGAGACATCGTTGCCTCCGAGGGATAATAAGCACAACATTTGGGGATGCAGGGCTTGAAACTCTAGTCCCGAAGATCTGCAGCTCTATTCTGTCACATTTTGGCCAAAAGTGGAACGGCCAAGAAGAGATAAGCCTCTACCGTTCAACGAAAACCATGACATTCACAATTGTGTTTGAGTGCTTGTTGGGGATCAATGTGCAGGAGGGAATGTTGGAGACTTTTGAGAGGATTTTGGAAGGAGTTTTCACGCCGGCTATTCAGTTTCCGGGGTCCAAATTCTCAAGAGCAAAGAAAGCACGGTCGGAGATACATAGAGTGATTGTTGAAGTAGTGAGGGAGAAGAGGCAACAAATGGAAGGTTGTGGAAGGATGCAAGCAAAAGAGCAAGGAGGGATGTTATTGTCCCGTTTAGTTGCTGGGTTGATTCGAGGGGATATCAGCGAAGAGGAGGTTGTCGATAACGTAGTTTTGCTGGTTTTTGCAGCTCACGACACAACTTCTTTTGCCATTGCCATGACATTCAAGATGTTGGCTCAGCACCCAAACTGCCATGCCCAGTTACTTCAAGGCAAGCTCTCTGTCACCATCAACAGGAAAATCTAACTCTATTTTCTTGTGGAAATAACAATTGGACCAACTTATAACCGATCTCTTTCTTTTTTTTTTTTTTTAATTCTTGCAGAACACGTTAATATAATGACGGGAAAAAGACCGGGAGAGAATTTGACATTGGATGACTTGAAGAAAATGAAGTATAGCTGGCAAGTTGCTCGAGAAAGCATGAGACTCTTCCCTCCCATCTTTGGCTCTTTCAGGAAAGCAATTGTTGACATTGAATTCGAAGGATTCACCATTCCCAAAGGATGGAAGGTGCATATCAATCTTTGTTCTCCTTGTCTTTTTTACATTTTTTTTTCTTTTATTCATAGATGAGATCATAAAGTAGTAGCAACTTCTTTGTCTTCGAACTAGACAAGGTTAAAATAGAGAACAACACTGACACCCTCTGTATTTTACCTAAGTTACATACAATTCTACCAAAACATCTTGCGTCAACACCCGCTTACCTAACTTTGTTGTCTTTTTATGTAACGTGACCAAAATGCCCAAACAATCTCAGCTGTCTATCTACTCAAAAAAATTTTGAAACACAAGATTTGATCAACTTATTTTGTCATGTGCAGGTGCTGTGGACGGCATATGGAACACATTACAGTGCAGAGTATTTCCAAGATCCTTTGAGTTTCAATCCTAGTCGGTTTGAGGAGCCTGTCCCGCCTTATGTTTTTCTTCCATTTGGAGGAGGGCCAAGAGTCTGTGCAGGCTACCAACTGGCTAAGTTAACAACTCTCATTTTCGTGCATCTCGTTGTTACACGCTATGACTGGACTTTGCTCTATCCCGATGAGAATATCACCATGGACCCCCTTCCATTCCCCTCTCATGGAATGCCCATCAAAATTTCCCCAAAGATGTGATCAAGTTCACAACCAAAAATGAAAGTCGTAAATTGGTGGACCATTTTTCAGTAAATATACATAAAAATATATATTAATAATATATAGTTTTTATTAACTAGCTCTTCAAGTTGGCTGCATCAGTCTGTATTGCAGCCCCTTTGCTATGATTCTTTTTTTGGTCTGTAACCCTATTCTTTCCCCTTTTTGAATAAAGTTTCGATGACTAAATATACTTGAGTTTCAAATAAAGTGTTGTGCTTATATACATGATTTCAATATATACGTATATAACTACTTGTATATTGATCCAAAATACATAAAATCAAATTGAATAGTGTTGATAATAAGCAGAACTTCACATAATAGGATTTACGTTCTCAGCAAATCAAGCACTGTAAATTACCTCATTCAAAGTGATCCTGTCAAACATCTTTGGTAAATGAGGTCTTCGAGCTGATAGATCCTGCGAAACTTGTCTCATTGTTGGTCGAGAATGTGGATCGATTCTCAAGCAACCAAATGCAAGCTTTGCAACAGAGACAACTTCTTCTGCAAATTGGTCTATTGGCGATGAAATACGCTGGTCCAACACATCCTTGAGTAGTAAATTGTGGCCGGTTTGTGGTACTGACGGCGATAAAGAAGAGAGAAATGAGATCAGATCCCCCGGATGTTTTCCCATGATCACTTCCAATGATACCACTCCAAAGCTATAAACATCACATTTGTCGGTAACTTCTAATGTGTATGCAAGTTCTGAAAAAAAACAAAAAACAAAAAACAAAAAACAAAAAACAAAAAAAAAAACAAAAGAAGAAACGTGATTAATATTCACTACTAGAAGTGCTTAAATTGAAACCTGGAAAACGTATACTGGAAAAACGCTAGTTATGTTCGCCTTAATTTTGTTCACTAACCAGCTAGTTTCCCATGTAGAATAGTAGTGAAAAGGGCTATTTTATGAAGAGAAATAATTTCAACTGGATGTGGAATCAAGATTATACATTACACATTATTGAAAATTCAAGGTGGAATAATCTACCCGGAGCAGTGTATCCAAGTGTGCCTGCGAAAGAAGTCCAATTTGAAGAACTCAGCTTTAAAAGCCTTGCTGTGCCGAAATCAGAAACGTAAGCCTCGTGACCTGAATCCAGCAAGATGTTCTTACTGGATACGTCTCGATGAACTATTGGAAGGGAGCAATCATGGTGCATGTAAGACAAAGCATCAGCCACACTCTTAACAAGTTTTAACCTCTCATTCCATCCAAACTCGATGCCGCCTTGTCATTCCTTAGCATGTTCTCCAAGCTCCCTCCTTCTAGGAACTCATAAACCAAGAATGAGTGGTGTGGACTCCAACAATATCCATAAAGCTTCACAATGTTGCGGTGTCTGATCTCCGAAAGGGCACGAATCTCGCTTTCGAAAGCCTTTAGTTCTGCTACCCGGGCATCCTCCAGGGTGTCAAGTTTCTTCACTGCAACAACCTGACCTGTTTGTAGTTCCGCTTTGTAAACACTAGCATGGCCTCCTTCTCCTACACAATGTTTGGGGTGGAAATTTTCTTGCTTCAATGATGTTGTTGTAAGCCATTTTCCCGTCATAGCTCCACATCACAAATAAATTATCATTTGGCGACTGTCTTCCCATGTTCAGCTTCTTCCTCAAGATGTTACGAGCACGGAGAAAATAGAGAATCACTCCTACAACCAATAGAAGGAACAAAGGGCTAAAACAATGACTATGACCAAAATGACAGAATCAATACCCTTTTCTCCACCTCTTTTCGTAGATGGACAAAGCTCCAAACCAGTGGCGTTACCGCACAATCCTTTATTATCTCCGAACGCTCCAAATCGATAGAAGGCTTTGTTGTCTGGTATAGGACCCTCTAAATGATTAGATGACATGTCAACAGCTGTCAAGCTTACCATTTCATCAAAACGGGATGGTATTGAACCAGAGAGCTCATTATGAGAGA
>BKCH01001657.1:0-308451 GCA_008635985.1 Ficus erecta
AGTGAGTGAATCAATTACTCAATAAGAACCACTACTACAAATATGGGATTCCACGACGGTACTTCGACGACCGTTTTTTTAAAAACCGTCGTGTAAAATTTGCAAAAACACGGAGCGAAAATTTTTTTACGAAAACCGTCGTGGAAAGGCTTGCTTCCACGACGGTCTTTTAAAACCGTCGTGGATGGAATCGGCCACTTCCACGTCGGTTTATGTAAACCATCGTGGAAGCCTAGCCGCTTCCACGACGGTTTCTCAAAAAAAAAAATTTTTCAAAAAATTTTTTTTTTCAAAAAAAAAAAAAAAAAATTGACCTACCACGACGGTTTTTTTCAAAAAACCGTGGTGGTAGGTCAAAAAAAAAATTTTTTTTACCTACCACGACGGTTTTTTTCGAAAAACCGTTGGTGGTAGGTCCAAAAAAAAATTTTTTACCTACCACGACGGTTTTTTCGGAAAAACCATCGTGGTAGTGACCTACCACGACGGTTTTTCCGTATGAATGCGGGAATTTTGAAAATTTTTGAAGTTGTTCAACTTTTTGGAGCGTATATTAAAACCCAAAAACATACCCTCTTTCCCACCCCATTACACTCCGAGCCTCTTTCACTCTCTAATACAAACTCTAACTCTAAACCCAAAGCCGCCCATATCCTCCCTCCATTTATCGCTCTCCGCTCCCTCTCTACATTCTCGTCGCCATTCCTCTCTCTCTCTCTAGCCCCGAGCCTTTTTCCCTCTATCTCTAGCCGCCATTCCTCCCTCTCTCTCTAACTCCGAGTCTTTTTCCCTCTCCCTCTCGCCGCCATTCCTCCATCCCCTACATTCTCTACCACTCCACCTGTACCCACGCTCGACAATCCGGTAAGTTAAAATGTATCTTGCTTGGGTAAGTCACAGATTTGTGAAATTTCCGTCCAAAATGTCAAAAATCCACAATGTTCCTTCCAAAATGTTGATTTGGTTGATTGTTGATTTGGGAATTTTCTGTAGAAAATTGTCCAAAATCCGTCATTTCGGTGATTGTTAATTGTCGTTGTGATTTAGATTGCTTTAAAATTGATTGGGTAAGACATGGATTTGGGAATTTTCCAGAAAAAAAATGTTGATTTTGAGAGTTAAATTTTCCGGATTTGCCACCTGTGGGAAATGAAATCAATTCAAAAATTTTTTTTTTTTCGCCGGAACCTACCACGACGGTTTTTTACGTGAAACCGTCGTGGTATGTTCCTAAATGTCCACATTTAGGCCATATTTTTTGCCTATTCCACGACGGGTAAAAAACCGTCGTGAAATCTGAAAAGATTCCACGACTCTGGATTCCACGACGGTTAGAAAACCGTCGTGGAAATATTACCACGACGGTTAAAAACCGTCATGGTATCCATATTTTGTACTAGTGAACGCTCACCTACTCGTTTAAACATGAGTTGAGGCTCTTCCAGATTTGAGTGAAATTTTTGCAAGAAGATTAAGAGTTATCAAACTAATTGGATGACGGTAAAATTCTCATCTTTATCATTTTGGTATATTAAATTAATATGGCTATATATAAAAGCGACCATGAAAAATTTAAGAAGTTTTTGTTTTTAAGCTTCTATCAATTTTTCGCAAATATCAATTTTCAAAACTAACAAATACAACAATACATAAAAAAAAAAAAAAAAAAATCATTAAAAGTGCCAAAACCACAAAAATACATAGAAATCAAAATAAAATACGAAAATCACTCTTTTTTAATTTTTAATTTTTGTAAAGCACTATTTTTTATTTAAACCATTGATCACTACTCCTACCACCGTCTTAATCCCGAATTTTCTATACTATTGCCACTGTCAAAAAAGAGCGACAACCTACCCTAAAACAAAACTATATAGACCATAAATCACAGCCGCCGTCGGGACAAGTCAAATGATAAAAAAAAAAATAAATAAAGGTGAAACAAAACTATATAGACCTATTGTTTTAAGGATAAAATTTAGAGTAATTGACAAAAATGGTCCCTAAACTCTTTATAAGATGACTATTTGGTTCTTGTTTTTTTTAATTTTGGCCAAGAAGACCCTAAACTCTTAAAATGTTGGCAATTATAATCCTTTCCATCCAAATCCATTAAATTTCTAACGGAATCTTACTTTAAATCATAATTTTTACAGTAAAAAGACCAAAATACCCTCCAAACTGAAACCCAGCCCCCTACCCCCGAGCGCCGCTTGTCTTTTCTGTCACCGTGCTCAAGCCCCCCCAACCCACCAAACTGAAAACCCAGTGCTCAGCCCCCCCCCCCCCCCCCCCCCCCCCCCCCCCCCCCCCCCCCCCCCCCCCCCCCCCCCCCCCCAAAAAAATAAAACAAACAAACAATGTCCAGACCCAAAACTTTGATCTGGGGTCCACCCCAACATACAAAACTTTGATCTGCACACCCCCCCCCCCCCCCCGCCCCCAAAAAAAAAAAACTCCGATCTACCCCTTCCCCTGCCCACGCACAACTTTGATCCACACACAAATACACACAAAACTCCGATATGGGCCCCCCCCATCTCTACCGCTTCACCGTTACTGAGCTCGACTTTGGGTCCCCCCCCCCCCCCCCCCCCCCCAAACACACATAACTTCGATCTGCACCCAAAAAAAAAAAAAACTCTGAAGGGCCTGTTTGGCCATGCGATTTTAAAAATAATTTTTTGTTTTTTAAACACTATTTTGTTCTGTAAAATCAAAACAAGGTGTTTGGCTATTTTTTTTTTATAATAGTTTTAAAAAACAGAGTTATAAAAAATAGGAAAATCATAAAACAACATTTTGTAGTTTTTGGTGTTTTTTGAAAACAACTTTTAATAGGATACATTAAAAATTAAAAAGAAAAAACTCCACTTAGTTTGAGGGTCTAGGTCGGGAATCGGGATCGAGGTTGAGGTGGCATTCGGGATTGGGGATGAGATTCGAGATTGTGGTCCATGGTGGAATACGGGGGTCGAGGTCGAAATCGAGTTTCTGGATGGGGATCGGGATCGTGGTAGGGATTCGAGGTCGGGTTTAGGATCGGGTTTCAAGACAGGGGTTAGGGTAGGGGTCGGGTTTCGGGACAGGAACTGTTACGACCCGACTTTTCGAATCGTTAACTAACTTACTTATTTTTAATTCATTTAGTCTTAACACTTATTTATGTTAGGTTCCAAAAATACATAATTTTTTTTAAATAAACCATATTCATACTATAAGAGTAAAATTTACTAAAATTTTTAACTGAGAAAATTGAAAATCTCTAGATAATAAATATTCTATTCAAATTCGTACTTAGATAATATTTAAAAAGTTATAATGTCATGTGAATTAAAGGAAAGACTCTAAAGTATTTTTCTCGTAAAGTACTCTTACTAGTTTTGTATTACCAAAATATTAAAAGCATAGTTATAAATATAGTCGATACAAAATAATTTAAGAAGTCTAAATGCGGAAATTAAATTCGTGGTGGTATCCCACTCCCTTCCTTTATCGCCTCCACACAGCTTCGCCAATCCATAAAACATCTAAGTGGCGGGCTGCTTACCTGCGTTACCTATAACATGAACACACACGTATGAGTTTTCGCTCAGCAAGTACAAATAATATTCACAAAACATTTTCATAAAATCATATCATCATACGTAACATCATGAATGTTCAAAAATACTTGTGATCTATGTGTGTTCAATTATGCTTCACTATATATATGTCTTGTCTACTTAAGGGCCCATATGTCGTACCCATATGCACGCAACCAATGGGGAGTTGGGGGAGCGACCCTTCAACCACTTCCAAGGTCATAACTTATAATTTTCGTTCTTATTATATCCTGTCACTAATTGAAAGTTAGTATGTCACTTATTCCTATCTTTCGTTAGCATCATTCTCATTAATTATGACGACGTGAAGGTTTACATGTCACTATGCATCTATCATAATAACATAAATATCTGTGAGGTATGTCGATCATATTAGTACCAGAGAAATTATACACGTAATCAAAGCAATACATATAACTCATATACCCTTTACATCATCAGGGCAAATCATAGTAAATATAAAGTATCAATAAAGAAAAACATTTTGTCTCATGTTGTAGGTGAAATTTGTACTTACTTGTCTTATGTGCTTAAACTTCCAGAGTTGTACATCATACTACGCAAATTTGAGAAATTGTCCTGATTTAACAATATCTCATTATTAGATAGAATCATAGTTATATTACTTTATTCATTTATTTATTTATTTTATAAATTTAGGTAAGCTTAATTTACTTGTATCATAATTAACATTAACAATCAATCCATATTAATTATTAAGTATTAAATAAATTTCTACTAATTATTATTTAATTAATTTAATTTTACTTAATTTATTTAATCAATTGATTAATTAATTAATTAATTAGGTAGTAGTTAATTATTACTTTATTTAATTGAGTAATTATAATTAAATTACATAACTTTAATTGACTAATTAATAATTATATTGTTAATAATTTAATTATGTTACTTAAATATTTTTTCTCATATAATAATTATCAATTATTAATTCTCATATTAATAATTAATAAGTAGATTATTCTAATAATTAATGTTTGATTAATCTCTAGTTAATCATCCATAGTTATATTAACAATTATATTAATAATTATTGATCAATAATATCTAATTAATCATGTATTATAATTATGTAATTACTCAACATAATAATCTTACTTACACAGCTAATTATCACTTATTAACTCTTATAATTAATTAATTAATTACTAATTAACTTTCTTAGCATAATTTCATTTTGTTATATATTTATTATTTTATTTCTTAATTAATTAATCAATCAAGATGACAAGGAGATACCTAAGTGTATACCTTCCATATTGTATTGGGCTTGTAAGGCTCAATCTTATTAGTTATGACTATTTAGTTGGGCTTCTATAGTCTCTTTGTATATGCCCAGTAATCCTCTAGTGTATTTTATCTTAGTCCATTTAAAAACTTGTGATTCAATTTTATAAAAGTTAGGATTTTCACATTATTTGATCATACACTTAATACCAACTCATTTCATAAATAAATATATCCATATATTATGACTTACCCTTATGTCACATTTTAATGTTTAATCGTTTTGTCGGGTGTGAGATTTTAATTTGTAAGATTTATTTAAATTTGAGTATAATCCCATTTTGGACACTTGATAACCCGTTGGAAAGCTTGAAGTATTTAGTTTTTGTCTTTAGAATTTATTTTTCAAGATTTCAAGCATTTCAAACATTAATGTTGACGTTTCCTAAGTGTCTTATGAAGAAATCTCAGTTTACCAGATTATAATATAATATTATGTGGTTTATTAAAATTTATGTGCATATCCGTTTTAAATACATGATAACTCATTTCGAGGCTCGAGATGTCTACTTTATAGTCATAAAGTTATTTCCTTTAGTGTTTGAGTGTTTCATATCGTAAACTTAGGTTTTATTACTCTTGGTCCCATATATGTACCATATGTCCAGATTTATGGGTAAACTTAGAAAAATCATAACAAATCATTTACAAGTCCAAATAAGGTAAACTATATGTCATTGGAAAGCTTATAGTGTCTAGTTCATACAATAAGAACAGTTTTATAAAACATTATGATTTACTAACCCAAAATATATAAAATCCATAACTGGTACAAGGTTCCGGCAAAAACTCTCGGTTCGTAGTCCAAAATTGTAAAATTATCTAAAAACTGCATATTTATCCGTTTGAGGTGCATGATGCCTTGTTAGAATGCTTAAAGAATATTGTTTTTAGATATATAACTTATAATCCAAAATTTTAAGACTAAAGGGTTTGGAGTATATAAAACCAGTGGCTAGACTGCAACCCAAAGGTTCCTTTTCCCTCTAGTTTTATGTCATAATTTCAAATGCACATAACTTTAGACATACAAAAGCAAACCAAGTGATTCCAAAGCCTAAATGAACCTTATTATTCTCTAAAAAATCTTATCATATAATTTATTTTTCATATCAAAGTTTCTAATACATGTCATATTACCACAACAACCACAAACTCTAATAAAGTTCGTAGATCTTACTGAAATGCTCTATGGATCCTTTAAGATCTCAGACCTTCAAAGTTCTTCTCAAAACCTTTTCCTAGGTAAGAAGAAGTCTAACATTACGATTCTAACTAAACATTATGCTTTAGTTCACCAAAAATGACTAAAACACAAAGAATACCACTAGGTTACCTATAGTAACACGTCATCTAACTCCTCTTCACACTTCTTCGAACTTGATAACGAGGTTGCTTGGAGCTTGAAAATAGAGGGAGGAGGGTGATAGATGGGTGTTGGAGATAGACAATTGGGTTGGTCATTTTGTTTTGTTTTTGTTTTTGTTTTGTTTTTTTTTTTTAGCTTGGTGGTTGTTAGAGAAACTAGGGTTTTTTGAGCTTAACTTGTGTGAGAATAAAATAAGATGTTGGGGGCTTATTTTCAGCCAACATTTGCTTTAAAAGAGCTGTATTTGGAGGGGTAAAAATGGAAGATTTTTGGCTGATTCTCCCCTTGCATTGCCACCTCTTAAGGGAGGGAGTTGGTGTGAAAATTTTATTCAACAAAGTGGAGACAAATGGTCACTTTCACTTGTACATTCTTTGTGTCATATTACCAAAACAAGCCATGTCATCTCTTACATGAGGTTGTATGCATGCACCACTTTCTTCTTCTTCTTGGTTTTTTTTTCTCATTTGTTCAAATTTCTTCTTGCTTTTGACCACAACAAATCCGGATCTCCCTTTTGGTTTTCTCATTTTTATTTTGTTTTTTATTCTTCCAATATTTTCCACCATTGATCAAAGGTTGTCATCCTTATTCTCATCCATTGGATCTTCCATCACACTAATCCTTACTTCAAGCTCTCATTAGTCACTTATCATCCAAAACTTAGCCATTGATTTGCCTAGGATCATTTAACATAAAATCTACATCATTGATTTCAAATCTAAACATAATTCTTGATCAATCTTCCACTTTTGGATTTACTCTTAGTAAATCCTAATTTTTCATCTCCTATATATGTGACACATTAATTTTCCCAATACTCTTAATACTTAAATATTGATATGACCAAAATAAATACTAAGGTTATCAAATTGACATACTAATAAAAAATCAGGGTTCTTTCCCAAAATTTAACATTTCTCCCACTAATACGACATAATAAATTTTTCGTATAAATTTATGTGCCGTTGAACTCATCTTCTATATATCTATAACTTCTCATTTAAATAGAGAAACTCAACATTATTAGATCATCGACATCATCATACTGATGATACATATACAATCATTCATGATCTTAAATTTGATATTCATTAAAATAATTCATTAGGAGTATATTAATGAAGGAGTTTCATGCTAATAATTCATGAAATTAAGTATATGAATTTCTAGGGCGTCACAGGAATGGGGTCGGGTTTAGGGTCCGATTTCAGGACCGAGGTCGGGTTTAGCTTTCTAGACTAGGGTTGGGGTCGGGTTTTTGGAGAGGGTTTAGGTTCGGGTTTTGGGACTAGGGTCGGAGTCAGATTTTGGTGTCGAGTTAGGTTTTGGGACGGTGGTCGGAGTCGGGTTTCAGGACGGGGGTCGGTGTCGGATTTTGGGATAGGAGTCGGAGTACGGTTCTGATACCGGGGTTAGTGTCGAGTTTCGGGACGAGGTCGAGGTTGGGATCTAGTTTAGGTCCCAGGGTCAGAGTCAGGGTCGGGTTTTGGGAGTGAGGTCGGGTTCGGGTTTTTGGATCAGAATCGGGTCGACTTTTGGTATCAAGGGTCGGGGTTGGGTTTCTGAATGGGGATCAGGTTTTGTGACTAGGTTCTGGGTCATGTTTCGTTGCTAGAAGTCAGGGTCGGGTTTTGGGACGGGGATTGGGATTGGGGTCGGGGTTGAGTTTTGGGACGGGATTGGGGTTGAGTTTCTGGACAAGAGTTGGGGTCAGGTTTAGGTACCATGGGTCATAGTCGAGGTCGGGTTCGGGTTCGGGTTTTGGGATGGGGGGTTGGGGTCGGGTTTTGGTACTAAGGGTTGGGGGTTTCGGTACCGAAACCAGACCTTGACTTCGGCACCAAAACCTGACCCCGAACTCAATCCCTGTCCTAAAACCCGACCCCGAACAAGTTTCCAAATTTCAACCTAGATCCGCATCCCAAAACCAAACTCCAACCCCAGTCCCGAAACTTGACCTAGATCCCGGTACCGAAATTCAAACCGGACCCTAGTCTAGAAATTTGACCCTGACCTTGTCCCGAAACTCGAACCCGTCCCCGATCATTGGTACCGAAATCCAACCTCGACCCCAACCCCGGTCCCGAAACCTGAACTCGACCTCAGCCTCGAAACTTGACCTTGACTCAATCCAAAAACACAAACACGTCCCCTGTCTAGAAATCGAACCCCAACCCCCAGTACCGAAACCCAACCTCGAGTCCTGTCTCGAAACTCAACCCTGACCTTTATCTTGAAACCCAACTCTGACCCCCATCCCGAAACGTGAACCCGACTCTGTTTAGAAACCTGAATTCCACCTTGGTCTCGAAACCCGACCCCGAATCTCGTCTAGAAGCCCGACCTCGACCCCGACCTTGGTGCCGAAACCAAACCTCGACCCTGGTCCTGAAACCTGAACCCGACCGCAGTCCCAAATCCGATCCCGATCCTGGTCCCGAAAGCTGAACTCGAACCCGTCTCCAAAAACCTGACATCGACCCCTGGTACCGAAACCCAATCCCAAACCCGACTCTGGTTTCAAAACCCGAACCTGACCCCAATCCGGTCCTGAAACCCGAACCCAACCCCCTTCTAGAAATCCAACATTGACTCTCGGTACCAAAACCCACCCGGAGTCCTATCTCAAAACCTGACCCCGACCCTAATAAACTATAGAAGTTCAATTTAAAAAATAATAATAAATTTTTTTTAAAAAAAATCTCTATCCAAACATGTATATTTTATTTTCATTTTATAAATTTATTTTCTCAAAACAATTGCCAAACACCGTAAGTATGAGAATTGTTTTTGTTCTCATCTTTGGAAACACAATTCTAAAAACTGAAAACTGAGAACATGACTAGACATGCCCTAAAATTCTGGTTTCTATTCTTGATTTTCGACAGGAGTCAGTGACTAAAGCTAGCCTCTTTCGCTCCAGTTCCTTTACTTTTTAGCTCGACGTAATGGTATGATCTCTCTCTCTCTCTCCCTTCCAATTCATTGTATTACTTTATTTTATTTTTTTTGTTTCAATTTAAATTTTCATTCCATTTTCTGTTACCAATTACTGTTGTATGTTAATTCGAAAAAGTTTTGGGCGTGGGAATTTATGCTTCTGCTTAGATTATTGATTCAGTATCTTTTTTTTTTCGTAGACAACTTTGGATGATTGTTTCGTTGATCAAGACCTTGCCGATGATCTGGATAGGGTTTTAAAGTTGCAAAAAACACACCGATTCACTGATATAATGCAGGTTCGTTTCTGAATTATTGTTCTATAATTTTAATGGCGTTCGTAAGGTGAGTGGTGTTATAATTTGTTGTTTGTCTTCTATTTTTCTGCAGTAACAAAAACCTTTTTTTTTCAGACCTCAATGACTGAAAAAAGTTTTTGTTACGGCGGAAAAATATATATATATATATATATATATATATATATATATATTTCAGTCGTTGAGGTTTGGGGTTCTGCATATATATATATATATATGTATTATTTTCAGAGTATATTGGTCGTAAGAGGATTTGTTATTTTTCTTTTGGGCAGAAAGTGGAAGAAACATTGTAGAAGATGGGTTGTGAGGAATTGAATCGGGGAACGAGTCTTTTGGAAAATGATCCTGAATACTAGCCGATAAAGAAATGCAATTCCTTATCCATGGACATTGAGGAGGAGGTTGTCATTGTTCGCAATTATATTCGCGAGAAGTACTGGGCGAAATGCTCGGTTTAATTGTACACGATCTAATCGACTACGTTCGAGTTGCAAGAAGATTGGTAACAAAATGGATGTCCCCCAAACCGATCTCGAGGGGCTCTTACCTTGCGGAAATTAGCACGGTGGTATCAGTAACATCATCGACTACGACTGGTCAGCCACTTCCGGAGGAAGTACTTCAGAAAACGATTTACGCATGTGATCGAACCCTTTTTCTCGATTCGGCGAGCAAAGAGGTTATTGATTTTGTAGAAAGCAGAATTCGATACATTATCCCCGAACCTCTCCGCCGTTGTTGGAAGCGCCGTTGCAGCGAAACACATGGTGTTTGCTGGTGGTATTACGGAACTTTCAAGGATGCCTTCTAATGACATTCTGCTTCTTGGTGCCAAGAACAAATATCCGGTCGATTTTTCTACTGTAGAATTTCGTTTAGGTTATATTGAGCAGGTGGAGATATTTCAAGACACGCCCCTTGCCCAGAGAATGCCCACTTTCCAACTCTTGGCTGCAAATTTGGCACTTGCGGCATGAGAAGTATAGAGTAGAGAATAATTTTTCTATTGTATTAATCCAACCCAAAGGGTGGCTGCTGCTGTATATTGAATTTATATACACATGCAAGAGAATGGGATAGTTGTCCAACCTAGGACACAAATTGTGACAGCTGTACAATGTCCTATGATTGTACAAGAGCATATTCCAAGAGGATAAAATAGTCGTTGGTGTGCTGATCTTATCTGCCGAGTCAGAGAGATTAAGCACACCAACGACACTAATCTAAATATCTCATAACAAATGACAAGTAGTATGAGTGCTTGGATTAAACGCTGCTGTAACGACCTATATGCCTATTTTTAGTATGATATTGTTGTTTTTGGATCTCCTGTCCTCACGGTTTTGCTCTTAAGTTCACCCCAAAAGGCCTTATTCCATTAAGAGGTGGTCTCTTTACTTATAAACCATCACATATATCTATTTTCAAGCAATGCGGAACTGCACAGTTTACCATTTTTCCTTGTAGAAACTGATGACTGTCACAGCTGCATTGTGGTGTGACTAAATTCAGTCTTTATCGCTAACACGGCGCACTCCGATCTCATGAGAGGCGACCCGTCTGGCGAATATGGAAGTGATCTACGGGGAGACGCCCTCCACGGGATTGAGAAATGGAAAGTGGTTCTTCTTGCAAAACAACCTACTCCTAAGAAGAAGAAGAGAGGCGATCCTCGGCATAGGGAGCTAAAGGAAAGGTAGGTTAGCATATTCACTTATTCAATTTTTTTACACTTTCATGTCGATTTTTTTTATTAAAAAAATTATTTTGAACAAATTCAAAATGCTGATATATAGCCTTTATACAGGTATGATCGGGGCATTCAAGCAGTACCGGGAGAACGGGTTGCTGATCGGTATGCCTCAATAGAGTTCTTTGGGTAGGTTTTCCATCTTTTATTTTTTTTAAGAATAGGAACTAGCTAGATTCAAGTTTCAAGAAGTTCTTATTCTTTTAAAAAAAAAAAAAGAGAGAGAGAGAAATTTCAAAAAGTTCAAATTACAGTATTTCTGGCATTTTTTTCTCAACTATTTTTCAAACGATACACATGAATTTAGTGTTGATGTTGATCATGAGTACTTGAATGGTATCAAGGTTCATATAGGCCTTTAATAGTGTACGATCTTCATTCTTTTGCTAAATATTTCAATGAACCTCTATAATTTAAGATTATTTCTTGTTATACTTTTTTTAAATGTTCTCTCAAAGTTTATGGACATTTGCTCGCATGAGTAAAGTGCAATTATATACGACAATGTTTTCTTCAATGTTTCTTTTTTGCTTGCAATGTATTTTCAATGTTTGGATTCGGAAATAAGAGTGAACGCATGCCAACAAAATAACACTAATTTTTCATATGGGCAATTCAGAAACTTTGTTGTTATTATCATCTATAAATTGTATAGATACTGATTGTTTTTTTACCTAGTAATACCCGTTGAAACTATAGCACCCACAAAAGAATGTATGTTTTTATATACAACGATTTCATTAAGGATGTAAGGCTAGTTCGATTCGACATTATGGCCTTAAGAGAAAGTGGAAATAATTTGGGTTTAGTTGGTGAAGTCTCTAAGCGTTACATAGGTGGGAGTACATATCATAGAAAGACACAAATCTTCTTACGCTTGTACTAACCGTTACGTTGGCGTTAGATATGTACCTCGGCTTAACAAAAATTCAATGATAGCGTGTGAAAACAAATTCCTTCCAATCGTTTTATTTTTAACGACTAGAATCTATCAGATTTTGTTCAGTTTACATGCGCTTTTTATTTTGATGCATTAATGTGCTTTTTTGGTAGAGATATCCTATTATAAAAAGCTCTGAATTCAACATGTGAAGGAACTAAAAGTGTGCAAAGATGCGTTGTCATGCATGGAGCTAGGTAAAGGGCAGCGAAAGCACATGCTGCCACTTGATTTTTTAAAATGTAAAGTTTGAAAGTGTAGATTTACTTAGTTATTCAAACTTGCCTCCATTAAAATACTTTAATTTTTCTCAAATATGCCCCCTTAATTTTTTTTTCCTTGAATCTATTCAACTAATATTGAAATTATTATTTTTATTTGTTTCTGACTTAATCTCCTAGTCTCGATGTTTTTAGCTGACTAATCTAAGTCGGTATTTGATTTCTTTTTTATCAGTCAATTTCTTTCTCTACACTTTGTTGCAAAGCTTATATTACTTTTAGAGATATTTATGATCTAGCTCATCGACTAAGAACACGCTTGTGATTATTACTTACACATAAACTTTACTTTCTTTTTTTTTTTTGTTTGATAAATGTTGATTTGGATTTTATTTCTCATTTTTTGATTCATCATTCAAACATATAGTAAAATAGGCTGTGGTAATACATATTAGTATAAATCTATATCAGATATTTTTAAAAATCTAATTTTCACTAATGACAAAAAATTAAGAAAAAATTTGTCAGTACCTAAAGAAAAAATAACAATAGTGAGAATTTTTATTTTAAAAAAATGTTCTTAATAGTGCTTTATCTGAAATAAATTGCTAACTCCGTTTCTAGTATTATTTATTTATGAATTAAATTGGATTCTAGATATTATGGTGGAAACGTAACGAGGCATTGGCATAATTACTAATGATGAAAAGAAAGAGAATGAAGCATTCCTGGTTGTGAAAACATGATGAGAATGGAGACCAATGGATTGGACTTTTTGACATAATCTAAGCCACTTCTCAAAGAGGCTTTGACGAAGAAGAGACTCCGTGAATTATATGCGGTACTATTTTATAATGCTATATCAATTAATCGGTTAGAAAAGGTTATTATAACTTATATTTAATGCTTCCAAAGTGATCGTATATATAACATAATAATAATTTCACACTTGATTCAGATGTAGAGTTTGAATCATCTATTTTTAAATTAAAAAATAAAAAAAAATTTACACTTGTAAAAATAAAAATAAAAATTATATCAAGCAAAGCCACAGACTAAACAGTGTCTTGCTTGTTTTCTTCTATTAAAAAAAAAAAAAAAGGTCCATCGTGATTTTGAATAATTTCTCTCTCAAGATGCGCAGATACTTTTTAGTTTGTGGGACTTGGCATTTGATTGATTCTTAATGAATCTGACAAGTGTCTAACCCCCTTCCTTTGCTTCCTTTCTTGCCACCCTCTCTTACCAACCAACAAAGCTTGGGACACTTCAAAATTAATATGGTGTGTAAGCTCCACAATCACCACAGCTGTAATGCACATGCAGTGTACACACACACACACAGATATATATATATATATATATATATATATAGGAATTGTTTTTGATACGGTGAACGGACACGTCCCTTTAATAAACCGTGACCGTTAGATGGAGAAGGAACAGTGAAGATGAGATGAGGAGATTGAAGGGCAAGCTAAATAAATTCTGAAGTCTGTAGGGGAGTAGGGGTGCAGAGGAAGAAAATAATAAAGGAATTGTAGGAGATGAGAATAGAAATTAAAAAATAAATAAATAAAGAGGTCATGTGGTCAGTTCCATATATATTAATGGAGGTGGTTGGCAAGATGAAAATTGTCGTTGCTTTGTAGTCGGTACATGTCGTTTATTGTATTTTAACTAGTCGTCTTCTTCATGTCTTCCTCTTGCAGCTTTGCTCCTAAGCTGCCAAGCGGTGGTCAGTCTGCAGGACCAAAAATTACATCATCGAAGCAATTTTAAACCTGAAAACAACAACCCCCAAATATATTCTTTTGTTTCCAGTAACTCATTGGTGGCACCTCATTTCTCCTCTGACAGGCCTATTGCCCACGTAAGCGACGCACCAAGGGCGATGGCGGATATAAGACCACGCCTATACATATATGGAAGTGTTTTTAATTGTTACTCTAATATTTATCCATCCATAATTGTTGTTGTTTTTAACCGCTTGATGTTCATCAGATAGTTATAACAAAATAAGTAATTGACCAAAAAAATTTAATGACAATTAATAAATATAAATCTTAAAGAGCTTATTAAATGAGATTTAGATGGACAACTTATTATTAACTTGCTGAGGTGACTTTTTTTTAAGTATTTTTTTTTATATGGGGAGGTTTTCTTGACCCTTTGTTCTTTCCACTCATTTTTTAATAAATTATATTATTACTAAATTACACATATATGAAATTATCTTTTAAAAATAAAAGTATTTTAAAATATACTCGTCACACGTCTTATTTTAAAATTTAAAAATAAAATCACATCTTTTTAAATATAACTATTAATTCTTTGGAACTTATCAATCCTGATCTATATTATTAGAAAAAAGAAAATCGTTGTTATCTCAAAAGAGCAGTGAATATTGATATTTTTTTAACTTGAAATACAATCTTCAAATTTGGATTCGTTAATGATGATTATGTTTATTATGCTTATACCAAAAGAACTGATTTTTTGAAAGCAATATTTTTGTTGCCACTGATCATGGGATTTTTTAACCCATAATTTCTTCTACTTTTTATAAGGTGGAGTTCGTGATTTTGTTGCTTCAACCTCTCCTTTTGTTTTAAATTAGCTAAACAAATAGAAAAGAAATGAGAAATTTGGAGGGGAAAAAAACAAGGAAAAAAAAAAGAAAAAAATTTGACATTGTTTCGAAGCGAATGGAAAAGTGAGCGGGGTTGCTTTACAAAATCGTTCTGGGGGTTTGATATATTCCTTGCTTTTACAAAATCGTTCTTGAAGGTATGGTTTCAAAAACAAAAAAAAAAACAAAAAAAAAACAAAAAAAGAAAAAGAAAGAACTAAAGAAATGAAGGAGGAGGAAGTTTGTTCGGTGAAAAAAAAAAATTATACTTTGATTATATGTTTTTTATTTTTTATTTTTTTTTTAGAATTAAAGAGGGATGTAACAAATAATAATTAAAGTTTAAAATTTTGGTGGTAGGTGGATTAAGTTTAAAAAGTTAGCAGGTTATTTAACCTATAATAGCAAGTTATTTAAAATATCACATCATCAAATATAATTAAAGATGCACTTCTTTTAATAATTTTATTTGTAACCATCTATTGTTACAAAAAAAAAAAAAAAGTAACTATTGAAACCACACCTTATATCTATAACTATATTATAAGAATGAAGTGTTTTTAAAACACTATTTAAAAATTTAGTTAAGCTATTTTGTCTTTTTTGTGATGATTTTTTTTAAGATGTTACTTTCTTCTATTCTTTTTCTTTTCCCTTCAAATTTTTAATATTTTTTTAATAGATTTACTTTCTTAATCAAATTTGACCCTATAAAAATATTTTTCAATATGTATTTACTTTCTTTTTTTATAGTATAAAATAATGTGTCAAAGATATTATATCATAGAAATTTTTAATTTTTATGTTTATATATCAAATATTCAACGCATGCGCTTCCAACTAGCGTGTATATATATATATCCTACTGATGGGGTTAATAAGTCTGCATGTCATACTTGTCACCTTACAAATCATACCAAAACAACGTCCGCATACAAATGATGGTTAATTATATTTATTAATTGGTTTGTTATAATATACGTTCATTCTTAATGTATATCTATAAATACTCTCAAATGAGCTCTCTGTCCTTTTTGACCAAAATATCTACATATAATATAATCTGTTGTTATCCGAGTTTGAATTGGTTTTGATTGTAAGTTCAGATACACAAATATGCCGTGAAATTCACCTTTTTTTTTTTTTCTTCTCGAAAAGATGTTTCTGTTTGGATGTTCCCTTAACTAATTGCCATAGTATTCCAACGAACAATATTTTGGTCAATCTGATTTCTGACTTTCGTCTGTCCTATTTCAGATTTGACTCGTTCGTTTACTCATCCTCGTCTGAAACTGAAATTCATTTCCAAAGTATATTTTTTCTACCTGCAAAGGTCAGTCACATAAATATACTGCCCACATTACTGAGACGATCCGATGGAGTTCAGTGCCAAGTTTCAAGTCTTTTTCTACATTTTAAAGCAAAATCCAAAATGTAAAAAAAATTTTAAAAAATTTAAAAAATTTAAAAAATAAACCTTCAATGCAGTCACCAACCTCCACACACTAGTCCCATTTTCTGCTGATATGGCTTGGCATAGCAAGCTCTTTATTTCGTTACCAACCTAGTTATAAATTCTCAACTTCCTACAGGTGCATTTGAAATTTTTTTTTTAGTAGGAAAAGAAAAAAAAAAGAGAGGAGAGAGAGAGAGAGAGAGAGAGAGAAACTATAGTCAATCCAAATAAGATTAGCACTCAATAAATTTCTCATTCCCCTACTTAGTTTATCAAATTAAAAGAAATTACAAAATTTTAAAAGAAAGAAAAAAGAATAAACTAGCCCGAAAGGCTTACACAAAATAAAATTTAGAAAATATAAACACTGACAGTCTGTCATGGACGAACTATTTTTATATATTTAAACCATTTTCATTTCGGAACCAAAAAGAATAAACCTTGATAATCTTAACTGAATCATTCAATTTATCTTACTATGCGTTTGAAGATAAGCAAAATATTTGGCAGTTGTTATCTTCTTAAGTAGTGCAATTTTTCTTGTTCTGATGGTTGGGAAGCTATGGTTTCTTGAATTCTTTTGACAACACTTGTTCCAAGTTGTAAATACAGAAAATTTTTAGGACCAGTATTTGTTTTATGAAAGTAAGCAATACACACCTATTCAATACTTGTAGACACTGTTTCGTATGTGTATATATAGGGAGCAAAATAGAAAATAAGAAGTCACGACCATACCTAGCACCAATTATTGGACCAGAAGAAAAATGTTAATAGCAATAGAATAGAATGTCGTTGTTCGGTTCTCTCCCGCTAGGGGCTCGCATCTCATAGAAGTTGGACTTATTCATCTTGATGATTTCATGATCAACACTTTATAACAGAGTCAGATGTATTATTATTATTTTTTTATGTGCCATTATTATTATTGGCCTCTGCTACTATCCTTCTCGAAGGACCATCCTTCACCCAGGTGTGATGTTTATTTCTAAAATTGTATACTCGATCAAGCAAATAGAGTCCACATGGCATTGATTTGAGTTACACCAATATATATAATTTATGGTGTTACAAGCTGTAGTGGGTATAGCTGAGGGGATAACTGGGTAAATCCATATTTGTGGTCTGTTGGAGACTATAATTGTAATTTCATTAGTTTTTTTTTTTTTTTTTCCCTTTTTCTTTAATGTGAATGTCCACTGTTATAGTATTTCAGACAATATCATAACATACAGTTAGTTAAAAAATAACATTAAAATAGAACAAACATAACATAAGTATTTTTTTTTTTATTTGGAAAAGGTCCAACATAATAAATCTGATTAGAAAAAAACCATTGATCTATTTAGCTTGTGTTTTGTGTATGTGTTTAGGATGAAATTTTTTTGTTGAAATTGATTGACTTTTCAAAAACTAGTTATATTTTTGTTGATTTTTTTTAGAAAATATAAAAACTAATATAAAAATTTAGGTCAAACCTGATAGCCAAATGAAAGCTTAGTAAATACAGCTACTCACCAGCTTAACAATGAACAAAAAGAGTGATGTTAATAGAATGCCATATATTCTAAAAAAACAAAAAAAGGTTTTACATGTGTCAATGGCTCAACTGATCCAATAATATGGATATGTCCTATAAAAAAAATATATGAAATATAGTTATGAAAGAAAGTCAAGAAATGTACTCTATCTATTAGATAAAACAACGTTATCAACTGAAAGAGTTCATAACAATGGGCATTAAACCGAGACAAACACAACACAAATTATTACATTTATTTGTGAAAAGGGTCTAGATTAATCTAGTTAAAAAAAAAAAAAAAAAAAAAAAAAAATCCTCTGCTTGATCTGATGAATACAATGAACACACTGTAATGAATACCAAGATAGTGATGAACATAAACTAAGTCACACACAACAAATATGTACGATACCAAAAGAAAAAAAATAAAAAGAAGAAGACCTCTTAACTCTTTTACTCTATCACCGTCCAAATGAAGAGTGGTTTTTGCCTTCTTTTATTGGAGATTAACCGGTTATTCCAAGATAAAACGTTTCATGCTACTTCATCGTCTTTTAAATAATCTTAGTTGTCTAATTTCATCTAACGGTCTAGATTCATTTTGAAGGACCATCCTCCAAAGTTACTACCGAAGGACGGTAGACATCCCATATATACATACATACATATATATATATATATATAGACATATGCTAATGTCCTATACGAAAGACGTCCTTCACCCAAGTGGTGTGTTTTTTTATTGAAATTGTTTAAATTAATTGTTATAATGGGGTCCATGTGTGAGGTTTTGAATAATTTATTAACTTATCTATTGCCTTTTAAAACCGACAACTGTCGGTAAATATGGTGAATGCTCTGGTAAATTAGTAAATCAATTTACTATTAAAGACTATATCTGTAATTTTTAAAATTTATTTCATTTAATTTTTAAAGTAAATGTATATATTCCTGTCTTTCTAGACATAAATCTTTAAGAGAATAACATTTTGGTAGAAGAAATATAACATGAGTTAATTTGTATTCTTTTTTTAAATTATTATTATAATAAACAAGCCCAAAATTACTGGTGAAGAAAAATAATTGCTACATGTGTAATGAATACATTTATTTACCAACTTCTTGAAGAAAAAAATTGAGGATATAATAAACATCTAACAATTCTGAAATGACACAGTGGTTTATTGATAACTCTAGAAATTAGAGTTATCTTAGGAACTTTTAGACTTGAATGTAGTTGGTTTAGAGAGTATTTGTGTTATTTTTAGCATATTTTCCTTTGTTTTATGTTTGTGTGAACTTTTTATCTTAAGTTAAGTGTTTGGTTGAAATCATGGCAAATGTGAAGAAAAATAGGATCAAATGAGGGCTGATGTATGTTTTAATTCTTGTGTGAATTGTAGAAGAATCTGAGCCGAAAATGCTGCAGCAATTCTCACAGCAAACGGTACCAGGTGGCGTTATTTTAAAAGAGCAAAAAGAAGATTGCAGCTCATATTTGTGAGGACCACTTTTCTACCTTGGCTGGGAAGTCACGTGAGCCTGGGGTTTTGCCCTAAAGAGTTAGTACAATTGGAGAAGCATCCGAATTGGTAGAGGGGGGGAGCTGGAAAAAGAAGAAAATTGGGAGAGTACAGAGGAGAAAATAGAGAGAGTATAGAGGAGAAAATAGAAAAAGTACAGAGAAGAAAGATGAAAGAGTATAAGGAGTGAGCTCGGAGATTTCCTTCATATTTTTCAGAGAGTGAGCTGAGAAGAAGAAGGAAAGGACGAGAATGACACATCTAGCCACTTGGAGTTTTTCTCTTGCCTACTCTTTCCTTGATTTATTTCTTGATTTTCATTCTCTGTTGAACAATGGATTATGTACTTAAGCTTGTTTTTGTAATCCTAAACATGGGCTAAATTTCTTTAGCTGGCATTGTTGATGGACCCAAAATTGGGAGGATGATTTGATTGTTTACTGGAATGTTGAGCAATTTCTTTCATGTTCATTTTGAGTGTTTAATTTCTATTGTTGATTGGCTATCAATTTATAGGAAACTAGGTTTTGATTAACTCTGGAAAGATTAATTTGAGCTGGATCTAACTTGGATGATGCAAGTTCAATATGCTTTTTGAAATTTATATTGATTTGTGAATGGTATAGGCATATGCTATTTACCTTGTATAACCCATTGAAATTGGTGCATGAATTTGTGTTCTAAGAACTAGATTCACATAGGAATATGTTGAAAAAGATTTAAAGAATTTTTAGTCATGATTAATTCGGAAGAATTTTATGATAAAATTGAATTTCAGTTAATATGACAGTTTTTGCTGCAACATTTCTTACAGCATTCGGATCAGACTTGCAATTGAGGAAAAATTGGCAAATCCCTATGGAGACGATACTCAACTCACTTTCTATACTACTTGCGCGATTACGTACACTTGCGTAGGTTTAAACACACTAAATAATTGCAAATGTGTGTATAATAACTTTAAAAGGTTAATTAATCTAAATATGAAATAATAAATCGAACTATGTCCGCGTATGATATATGCAAAATTTGGGTTTAAAAGCAATCAACGAATTGTTGACATCAAATTTGTGAAAGCAACGTTGTTAACACTATGAATGCATACCTATTACTTAATAGCACAAAGGTGAGACAAATGTAACTTAAACTCAAGATTATTGTGATAAAAAAATAAACCTGTATACATTTTTTAACCTGCTAAATAATGATTTTTTTTAATAGGGAAAAGTAGAGTTTATTCAATAGTTTGAGTGTCCGAGATTACAAAGGTCCCAAAACTAAACGAATAAACAATACCAAATAAATCATTTGAAGGCAAGAAAACTAAATTTGCCAAATGGAGTATATCATTCCCACATCGGGAGGTACAACAAGCATTGCCACTAATAGCATTTAGAATAGCATCCTTAATATCACTGTCACGTTCGATTCCAGAGATCTCGTCAATGATCGTTGAATGATCCGAATCATAGTCCGGATTCTGAATTTCTTCTCTCTCTCTCTTTTTTTTTTTCTTTTTACATTTTTAATAAAATTAAAAGTGGAGGATATGCCAGTGTTTTTTAGTTGGCTGTTACCGTTAGTTGTAGCGTGCTTTCCCTCCTATCATTTCGAAAACATTTAGCAGCGTTTTCCTTATGGTCGAGATCCTATTTCTTCCTTAAAATGAAAGGGGGAAAAAAAAAAAAACCTACTTTAACATTAAACAACTAACGGTGAAACATATTCAACAAATAGATATTCAAAAAATAAAAGCTAAAAGAATAATAGTAAAGAAAATAATTATGCTCCAAAATGTAGCAATCTAGGCATTTACTTGATATATTCACTTTGGATACAAACTCCAATATGTTTTGGTGACGATACAAAGAAAGCACCTCACTGGCAAATGGAGACCAAAAAAAAAAAAAAAAAAAAAAAAAAAATGGAAACCTCTTATCTTATTTTATCACGGTAAAAACGACATTGTTAAGCAAACAAAAACATTTTGGTAAAAAAATGGATCAAGGAGAAATATATCAAGCAGCAGCTATTCCATTTAGGCTTCGATAATACTTAAAGGCCTTGTCCTCTTTTCGGTCAGTGGAGACAGGAGATCGATGGAGAAGTTCAAGTTCCCACTGTAAAGTCTATTGTTTGGATTTCCGCAAGCTAATAAAACCTCCACTGAGAGAGTTAAAGTGAATTGAAGGAGGGAGCTAATGACGAATTTGATTTGCCCGCGATTGTACGGAACACGACTTGAATATGGATGAACATCTGAAAATCTCTTTTCAGTTGGAAGAGGCCCTCAAAAATATCTCCGACATGAAAAAACGATTTGTCGTTTTCTCCATCATCAATTGTAGGATTAACCGGTTTGTTGCACAGCAAGTTGCCCATCCGCGACCTTACCCCTCACATGATCGTGTCCATCCAATAAAATCTGGATGGTCCAAATTGAAAAGGAGGATGGTCCTTCAACTTTTATTGTGAAGGACAGTAAACATACCCTATTATTATTATTATTATTATTTGTTCTTTTGAAAGACAATAGAGTATCTTGTTAAATAAAGGCATTGAGATGGTGACGCCCATCGTTGTTCTATCAAAACTAAAACTTGTAATCATGAAACTTGTCATGAGTTGTGGTTGCTTCATAATTTCTCTCACATCACATTTTAATGTGTCATGTTTTAGTCAGAAAAAGCACCATCTTCTATAGCTAATTAATTATTTGTCCATTCCATTATTTAAATTAGCAACTAAGTTGAGAGCCTTAATTTTAGTCGCTGAAGGACGAGACTTTGGCGATTATAAATATTTAATAACAAAAGACTTTTCTACGACTGATTTTCAACAATCGACGGGTGACTATTTTTTTTCCTTTTAAATCGTGAAAGGTTTTCTACGATTAAATTTTAAAGAGTTTGTGATTTAAAACTTTAGTGACAAATTAGTTGATGAGTAGTACACTAGTTGCTACTGTTTCCTTTCGACACAAGACAAGATTGAACTCGCAACTTGTCTTCTCAAAGCCCGTTCTCACCCAATCCTCTTTGGTTGTGTTTAATTTACATTTCTTCGTATTACATTTGACCTGTACCTATTGTCTATATCATGCTTTTATTAACGGAAAATCACAACAAAACATGATATTCAAATGTTTGGTAGGTAGGTAGAGAGAGAGAGAGAGAGAAAGAATGGAATTGCAGAAAAGGAAATAGTCAATATTGAACATTATTGCGAAGAGCTGTGCACTGCAAAAGACACCTGTCGTGCTAGCAAAATTTAATCCACACCGTGTGTCATAAATTTCTTTGCATTTATTAATTAGCAGTTTGGTTATCGTCTGTATTCTTGAGATATCTCCTATAAAAGTATGTTGTATGAATTATATAGACATACAAATTTTTAGGTATTGAAAGTTAGGCTGGAGTAAGATATTTAATCATATGTTTAGCGGTGAAAGAAAGTTTGGATCACTGATCAATAGCAGAACAAATTCTGTGCTGTTTGCTCAAAAAAAAAAAACAAAGGAAAAAGAGAGAGAGAGAGAGAACAAAAGCTGCACATATCAGAAAAGAAAACCTTGATGAATTTTATTATATAAACTAGAAACTTAATAAAAACATTAATTTCCAAATGTGAAAACACAGTAATTTGTCCATCTCTCGATGATAATCATGGTCATATGCCTATGAAGAATAATAAAACAACAACAATATGAAGACACAAAAAAGAAAGAAAAACACATGATGATAATGAGATTGAAAATCCTAAAAACAGCCACAACACACTGCTTGAGTAGCTAGTCTTGAACATAATGATAAATAACAGTTTCTTGCACTCACGAACCAAACCGATAAATTAATTAAAGCCACACGATATAAGAAACATATATATATATATATATATATAATCTGTTTTTTTTTCCCCCTGCTTATATATCTACTGTAGAGATATTTCAGACTCTGGGATGCTTGCCCTCGTTGGCGAGCTTGAAGACGCTGGCCTGGGCTGCGGCGGCCTTGCTGGAGCCGAGGGCGGAAATGAATCTATCCCTGACTTGCGTGGTGCTGAATGCGAACCTGTTGTCGACCATGGAGTTGAGAAGTGACGCCGTTGCTTGCCTGTAGAGCTCGCCGTAGCCGTCGGTGCGGGTGTTGGAGAGGGCGTCTTTGAGACTGATGTTTGACCCGAGTCCTGGCACGTTCGGAACTCCGAAGGAGTTGCCAAGTGTTCCCCACCACCCAAGCAGACCCCAGATCAATTGTGGGTGGTTCCTCCAGTAACTGCACAAGTGTTTAGCAAAAATTTAGTTACTCAAGTATATATATGTCACGACTTATTTTAGCTAAATGAGACATTTTTTGAGGAGGAAAAAGAAATATTGATCATGTTTAAAGTTAGCTAGTAATTCACAGATTTGTTATGTAACAAAATCTGAATCACATATTTTAGGAAGCTCAAAATCTGCTTTTTTATAAATATTTTGCAAATTTCGTGTGCAAACACAGATATAGAGTTTGTGACTTGAATGATAGATACTATTGATATTCCTCATAATATTACAACTAGACAAGTAGGCGGAAAAAAAAAAAAAAAAAAAAAACTTTGGTGCGACAAAATTTTATGTGGCTAAACCTGTCATAAATATTTCAGAATTTAGAACACAAATTATGATATGTATACTCTAGCAATGTAGTAGATCTCAACCTGATAAAAGATTTTGAAAAAGTTTGTGCATGGTTACATTCGGACATACAACTTAAAACTATTTATTTACATACAGAGAGATAGTTGTAGATGAATACATACATACATACATATATATATATATATATGTTTATACATATATATAGGAAGAAGAAAGAAGAACTTACTTGCAGGTGAAGGGAGGGGAGTTGGGATCAGGAAGGAAAGGAGGAGTGCTGGGAGTGGATGGAGTTGGAACCGTAGGAGTAGTGGGAGTGGGAGTGTAAGGAACGGTTGGAGTGGTGGGAGTGGGAGTGTAAGGAACTGTTGGAGTGGTGGGAGTGGGAGTGTAAGGAACTGTTGGGGTCGGAATGGATGGAGTGGTCGGCGTAGGGGACGGATAGTATCCACCGGAGCCGCCGTGGTGACCGGAAGGTGGAGATTTGGACGACGGTGTCGGGCAGTTTTTCGGTGTTGATGGGGTGTGGCCATGGCTTCTCCCGCTGCTTCCATGGGAGGGTGTGGAAGGAGTCTTTGGTGGTGACCCTCCTGCCAATGTATATTATTTCACCATCATATCATGTGTAAACATGTTAGACAAGTATGTGCATTTAATTTGAATTAGCTAGCTTCTGCATTAATGTGTGACAACGAGTGCAATTCTTTAATTTTATTAGTGCTAGATCTTTTATGATGATGTTATCCTTGTTTGACACTACATGATATTATTAATTAAAAAACATGACATGATCTTTCGCTTTTCTTTTAGGGACTATGACCTATATATATCCAAAGGATCAATATTTTTCAAAAATGGTCCAAAATTTAAACTAGGCGATATCTATCCTTGTCTTTTCTTTTTCTTTCTTTTCTTTTCTTTTTTTTATTAGAAAATATTTTTGGCTCATTATTAGCTAGTAGTTATTACTGAAAATTAGAGTGCTCCAAATATGAAAAATGTGGCTAATATTTTTTAATATATTCTTAACATAACAACATTTTCTCAGACAAAATTAGGTTAGAAAATAGAGAGAGACCTGAGGGTGGGGTTCCGATGTGTGGATCAGGAGTGTAGTAGTTCTTCTGATCTTCAAAGGAAGCGGACATGACAGGGATCAACAAGTTCTGAGAGACCAAAGCTGCGACCAAACTCCACAACAACATACTAGGCATTTTCACACCCTTCTTCTCCATTTTTTTTTTTTTTTTTTTTGGTTTTCTTCTGCTTACTATGAGGGAGAGAGATTTTTTTAGACGAGGAAGATGAAAAGATGAGGATGAGGATGAGGAAGGGAGTGGATATATGTGGATGAGTGTGCTTGGCAGAGACGAAGAAGCAGTGAATATATAGAGAGGAGAGTAGCGATAGTAAATACAAGCAGGTGAAGGAGTATGTGGTTAGTTGAACTCCTGCAGACCGCATTTATTCTTTGTTTTATTATTATTATTATTATTATTTTATAAAAAATTCTAGTTTTATTATTGATTCATCCATGCCTTTGTCTCAAATTTGTAGTCAATATAATTCTCGGTTAGTTTTATGTTTAGTTAGTCACACAATCAAAAACAAAGGAAAATCTTAGGATACGAACTATAGTTTTAACACAGATATTGTTATTTTGATCATTAAATTAATTTTTTAAACGTCTACTCAGTGCACGGCATAAAACCACTTACAGCTATAGATCCAATTGTGGAAAGCTGTTAATCTAATGATTAAAAATAGTAGTACCTATCGATAGACAAAAGTATAGTTTTTGTGTATAAGTTTTGTCACACTTCTCTCTAATTAAGTTGCTCATCAAACTAATTGATACAATCTTTTGCAATTTACAGGGAAAGTAACTTTGGAAGCTAATTAAGCCAATTTCTCCCCATGTTGCAATGTCTAATACGTGTTTGTAGGTTTGGATATATGTTAGATTAATGTTTTTGAATTTCTCGTACGTAGATGCACGTTTTTATTAATGAAAGAATATCATGCAATGCATTATCGAGTAGCAAATATGCTATATTGTCCCTTTCAAAAAGGAGAGAAAAAAAAAAAAAAAAAAAAAAAAACTTTGTTGTCCCTACTTCCCACGTAAATTGTAATGTACAATTCAAAGTAGAGCCGGAAACAAGTGCATATGCTACTGCATGCATAAATTTAATATTCTAGTGCCCATTTTCCTCTCTTCTTCTTCTTCTTCTTCTTCTTCTTCTTTTTTTTTTTCCTTTTTCTTTTGAAGAGATCTTATTAATTTCATGAGCTGGCTGTTTATTATTGAAGCTTCAGCCAACTAATAAACTTGACTATTTGTTTCCCTAAATTAAATAAATTCTTGTGGTTATAAGATACGAAGAAAATTTTCTCTAATATTATTTGGTGAAAGAGAAAGATATTAGGAAGGAAAAAAAAGTGTTCAATTTTATATATTTTACAATTATATTCTTACATAAATAACAATACAAGAGGTGATTATAATTAAAATAGTTATTTTACATATCATTTAATCTAGCCTGTAAAAAAATTCTCATATTTTTTTACGTAATGGTATTTATCAGATTGACATTAAAATATAACTCGTTAAAATTTAAAAAAAAAATGAAAAAAAAAGGACTGGAATAACCTGTTGATTTTGACAGGTGTGTGGTTCAATCCTGCAAAACCCATAATGACCAATCTAACCTTTTTTTTTTTGGTAATAATGAACTGAAAAAACCATGAACCCCATTTCAGTCCAACTCTGTCAATTCCCACCCCCTCCTCTCACCTTTTTTTTTTTTCATTTCCTTTTTCTTATTTAATTAAATAAAATTGAAGGACTAGGAGCATATAGCGGGTCCCCTTTCTAAAACAAAGATTTGATCTTCATGAATTGAGATTGATTGTGTATCTTTGTTCAATTTAAAAAACTATAAAAAGAAAAACATAATTATGAGGTTAATATGCGTAGCACATGCAATATTATAATTAGTCAGTAGTCTTTAGACATATATTTAATTAGTTGGTGTATCTTTGTTCCGTCTTGAAACTGAAGAAAACATAACTAGGAACGTTATTATGCACTACATGAAATTAAGTAGCCATTTACTATTTAGTTATTGGGATGTATCTTTGTTCAATATAAAAAAGTAGAAACACAATTACCAAATTATTAGTTATTACTTTATGCAAGAAACAATTGGATCACTATAAGAATTTTGTTGGAGAGTACAGGGGGAAAAAATACCCAATTATAGTTATGTTTCATTATTAGATTACATGATCAAATTGAAAAATCAATATACCCAACAAATATTAACGGATTAAAAACTGTGTTTCACAGCAGATATATATATATATATATATATATATTTTATATATTTTTTTTTCCTAATGGTACCAGTTAGGGCTTAATCAATCTGAGGATCGTTAGATCATATCAAAGCAAAAATAAATTAAAAACTAAAAATAAATAAATGAAAATCTGACAGTTAAAAATTATGTTTTATCTGGATAATTTTCTTTAAATTATATATATTAAATTTTAGCTATAGCTGCAAATCTGAACCATATATGCAAATGAAAATTAAGGATCTTCATTGTTATGGTTGAAGTTGTTGACGTTGGTTGGATATATTGATATTATGGATGACGATTCACGTGTCCAAAGTGTTTGATCTTAGGTCTTTCCCAATTCTTACACTATTCTAATAATCTACATGTCATTTTCTTCACTAGTACTACTCTCTACCTATATGGACTTGGGGAGGGTCCGTTATTATTGGCAGTTATTTATCAATTTCTTCTGTTTTTCCTAACTAGTACTATTCTATTAATGATCTATGAGCATAGCTAGACAAATAGGCACGGCAAATATGTCACAGCCATAATGTATAGCGAGTGTATTAAATTAGTACATTGTGTCAAAAATTTCAAAATAAATAGAAAAATTATTATTTTTATAAATGGTCCACAACTATAAACTATATCTCATGTTAGCTACTGACTTTTAATTTTAAAAGTCACATTCTTTTGAATTTTTCTATTACTCTTCATCAACAGTTCCTCTATCAATATTTTGTAAAAAATTAAATAGAAATTGAACACGTTCTGATCACTTATACTTTATTAATAGGTAAATTAGTTGCAATTAAACATTTTGTGAAGGGAAATTGTACATTTGTTATAGATTTTTAGAAAGTAAACTGTAGTTTTTGTTAAAAATATAAAACTTAATCAGAGATGTTTTGAAGGTATAGTTTTTCTTTCAAAAACAATTAATTACGATTTTAGTCTTAAATAAAGCTATTGTGATCTGAACCGGTTCAATTTTCAATCTTTTTTTTTAATGGAATTTCTGATACAGAGCTTTTGTGAAACAGTAGAGGAGTTCAAGGAAACTTAGATGTGTAAAATTATAAAGTCAGACACTAACATGAAATTAGGCGTACAATTTATGAGTCATTTATGGAAAAAAATAAAATTCAAATTAAAGAAATGAAACAAAAAAGGGGGGGGGGGGGGGGGGGGGGGGGGGGGGGGGGGGGGGGGGGTGAAGGAACCTCAAAATGAGGACTGAAAACACAGAAAGTGGAAAGTGGGGGGGGGGTGCTGTACAAATTAAATGAGGGGCAGGGAAGTGGGTGAGGAGATGCGAAAAGGTATTAAGAGAGGAGTAATGAAAGACAGCCAAGGGAGTCAATTGGGGTCTCTTTTACTTTAAAATTCCTGTCAAAGCTGTATTTTGACTTTAATTTTTATTTTTTTTAACCGATTGAGTTAAATATTTGAAATTGTATGCTTGTTGTGTTACGTGTACGAGACAGCTCGGCAAAGCCCACCACCCTATACTATTTAGTAATACCACAACCTGAGCTGTCCTATCTTTTTATTACTGATAACTCTACTAAGTAGAGTGATTTTTAGCATTTTTACATTTATATTTTTGTTATAATTTTAGTATTTTTCTTAATTTTCTCTTAAATTTATTATATTGTCCAAAGTTTGTAGGTTAATTATGTTAAAAGGGTTAAAAGTATGGATTTGGAGCTAAAAATGTGATAAAAAAGATCTAAAAATGCAAAAGGAAATTCGGAGCCATCACTGACCATTCGCAAGTCCATCCACGCGCTCTCACTTGCGTTTCCTAGCCGTTGGATCAGCCTCAAAAACGGCCCAGATCGCGAGTACGTCAAACTTGCCCCATCCAGCGCGTTTCTGGCAGCATGTCAGCAGCTTTCAACAGTTCTGAATCCCGTGTGAGCGTCCTCATCAAATCTCGCATGCGCCTGTTAATTCCAGCGAATGCTATCTCGACACACTTCCCACTTATTCTAGTTTCCAACCATGTGTCGCCACCTGTCTCTCTGCGTAGGCCCCAGGGCTACTGCACGTCAAATGCTACAGTCCAAGAAAAGAAAGAAATAAATAAAATAAAATAAAATAAAGGGAAAATCTGATACCAAAAGGCGGCTATTAGGAGGCTTTAAATAGGAGCCGTAGGGCTTCGTGTCGAGGGTCATTTGGCTTGCAAATTTCTGGAGCCGAAAACCAGATGAAAAATGAGAAAAAAAATATTTTAGGATTTAGCTTTTTTGTATTTTATTTTTAATTCTAGTTTTAGGTTTTGTTTTCTACAAAATTAGGGAGAGATAATCTCGAATCATCAAGAGGAGAGGGAAAAGAAAATTTGGGAGAAGGCTTTGGAGACTTGTGACACCTCCATACTTGGGTTCTTCTTTCCTATTTTCTTATCTTTTTATCTTTGTAATTTAAGAATGATTAAACCTTTATTTTGTATATTTCTATTTTTATTTATGAAGTAACTTTCTTTTCTAGGGATATGATCTATCCAGATTATGATTATTTGAGTTTTTCTATTTTTAATTGATTGATATTCTATTCTAGTTTTATGTTGAGTATTTTAATCTATGCTTAATGCTTGTGAGATTCTAGCCAAATTTTGTATGATTTGGTATTTGATTTGAGAATAAGAAGTGATAATTGAAAAAGCCCCTATTTAATCTACCAAAAGATTATCATAAGCTAGAGATAATTATGAAACTTGTGCAGCATCATGAATTTTTGGTTCTTAACGAATTATGATAAGTTGTTTGAAACTAAAAGGTGATAAAGCTTATTATAATAAATTTGTTAATGCTTTTAAAAAGATTAATAAATATATTAGAGAGATTCGCTGGCAACATACGGAATAGACGTTGATTAATTGGATTTGAGGATTTGAATATGATTAATCCGGTAAAATCAGAAACTCTAGATTTTTAGTATTTTGAGTCTTTTGTCTTTTTACTTATTTTGTTATTTTTATTTAAAAATCTCTTTTTGGCTATTCAAATAAAGTTGGAGGTAATATAATGGTGGTAATTGATAATGACAATCCTAGTTGGAACGATACTTTACTTATCACTTTATCATTTATTTACGATATTGTGCACTTGTAATTTTTCGCAACAAGTTTTTGGTGCCATTACCGGGGACTGTTTTGTTTTACTAATATCGATACCAAATAACTCTAGTTTTATTTTGAATTTTTTTCATCTATTTTCTTTTGTTTTAATTTTGTTTGTTTTTGTCTTATTGAGGTACTTCATGATGTCTCATTGACAGATCCTCATGAGTTTTTCCCAACAAGACATGGAACCAATGTATAGTGCTTGGTGGAGATGTAGAGACTTGATTAATAGGTTTCCTAATCATGGTTTCTCCAAGGAATATATTCTTTAAAATTTCATTAATGGCTTATGTGATTTAACAAGATATTGGGTTGAAAGTGGACATTGTAACTTTCCTTTATTCCAAAGACCCATTGATGGAGCCTATTATATATTGGAAGACATGGCCAACCATGATTATTGGGAAAGGAATATTTTTTTAGAACAACCAAGCTTGTCAACATGAAGAATTGGTAGCATCCACTCCTACCATTGATGCACCAACTGAGACCATTGAAAATTGTTACCTTGAAGAGCAGACGTACAGAGAGGAGCAGTACTTGAAGTTGTTTCATAACAATAACTCCTTCAGTGAAGTAGGGATATAAGACTTAGCCATCGAAGAAGAATCACAAGAAGAAGTCTCTAGTGCCCAACCGATTGTAACCTCATTAATCATCCAAGAACATATCTATGAAGATCCGATGTGGCCAATAGCTCCTCCACCTACATTAGCATCATCCGTTCATGTTCCCCAAGCACATACATCGAAGCATAGTCTTGTTAGAGCCACGTGCCAAATTCTACCATATCTTGTCAAGCTTGAGGGCATCAACAATATGTGGTGTTATATGACACCTATTATGGGCGAAAACAGCTCTTTGACGAGCCTTTCTCCATAGTCAAGCCGACGACTATAAATTAAGCTCTTCTTGGGAGGCAACCCAAGCTTTTTACATGCTTTTTATTTTTTTTGTTCAAATATCTATTTTCAAGTTTTTAGGATCTTTTTGTTTATTTGTTTATTTGTTTATTTGTTTATTTATCTTGTTTCTTGTTTTTCTTCTCTAGGTACAAGCTATGAAGTCAAGGAGTCAACTCTTGAATCTAAGCACCAACAAGGGAAGTTTCCAATAACCCTTCTTTATTTTCATGATTGCTTAAACATTAAAGACAATATGCATTTTAAGTTTGAGGGTAGAAGCATTAAAATGGTTCCGTTACCAAAATTTTCTTTGAGTCTTTAATTAAAAAAAATAAAAAAACTCCATGAGTATTGATTATGTTTGATTGTCAAAGGCCAATGATAATGAATAGATTGAACTAATTATAGCTCTTGAAAAATGATGAATATTGTATTGTTTGTGTGCTTGATTCTTGTATGAGTTTTGTCTTGCTTCAATTCTTTTAACAATTTGTGCACATAGCCTTGATCACTTAACTATTTTGCTTACTTAGGGAAAGCTTATATGAATTAAGTAACTCATTCGATCTCATCGAACTCTAGAACTTGTTTGATTGTCACTTGCAGCAAAATCCTAGACTACACTTTATCAAGGACATGATTTAGGTCATCTGTGGATCGTTTAAGCCTTTTAAGCCAACCAATACATATGTATTTCCACTAGTCACCCCTTTTGAACCTAATTTTTACTATTTTCTTTGTTACCCTCATCTTTTAGCCTAGCTTTTTATTAATTTCCAAACTGTCAACACTTTATCTTAAGCATATTGATCATTTTAGGAATTATCTTGAGCTATGCTAAAGTATGGGACGATGGGTGGAGTTATGAAAAGTTTATTTTTGTTCTTAAAAAAAAAAAAAAAGTGCTACACCTTGTTTAAAAAATAAAGTAAAATAGTTAAAAAAAAGTTTGAGGTGAAGTAACTCAAAAAATAAATAAATAAATGCAAAAAATAAAAAGAATAAAAAGGGGATGACAAAGTAAGTTGAAATTAAGTTTGGGGGTGTTATTAGGACTGTTGCAAAAGCTCTACAAAGATCTTAGAATGATTATGTGTTTAGGGTGATTCGAGCAACATTATTATCCATAGCCTACCATTACCCTAGCCTAACATTACAAGCCTAAAAAGTCCTAATGATCCTTGGTAATGTGATTGTCAACATTAGTGGAGAGTGAAAAGAAAAGTAAGCATATAGAGTTTGAAAATTTCTTCATCTAGAGATCAATCATAATTCACTTGTTTGCATAAGCTGATCAGAGTTGCGAGTGGGTGAGTGTAAAAGGCTATATTCACACACATACACTAAAAGAATCTTAGGCAAGGTGAGACGAGCATTTGAATTGAAATTCTAAACTTTCATGATATTTAGAGTTTTCCTTGAGCTACAAAACTATGTGAAATCTTCGAGGCTTGTTTGCAATCAAACTGAATTAATACTTACTCTTTTCGATTATTTTTTTTCTTTCTTTTGCTAGAGGACTAGCAAAATTTTAAGTTTAAGGGTGTGATAACTCTATTAAATGGAGTTATTTTTAACATTCTTAAGCTTATATTTTTGCTATAATCTTGTATTTATCTTAATTTTCCCTAAATTTATTATATTGTCACAAGTGTGTAGGTTAATTATGTTAAGAGGGTTAAAAGTATGGATTTGGAGCTAAAAATGTGATTTAAAAAAGATTTAAAAATGCAAAAGGAAATTCAAAGCCTTCACCGACCACTTGTAGGTCCATCCACGTGCTCTCACTCACATTTCCTAGCCGTTGGATCAGCCTCAGGAGCAACCCAGATCGTCAGTACTCGAAACTTGCCCCAGCCAATGCGTTTCTGGCAGCGTGTCAGCAGCTTTCAGCAGTGCCAAATCCCGTGTGTGAGTCCTTATCAAGTCTCACGTGCGCCTGCGAGTTCGAGCGAATTCTATCTCGACACATGTCCCACTGCTTCCATCTTCTAACCGTGTGTCGCCACCTGTCTCTCTGCGTGGGCCCCAGGGCTGCTATGCATCAGATGCAACAACCCAAGAAAAGAAGGAGATAAAAAAAATAAAATAAAATATGGGAAAATCTGATACAAAAGACAGCTGTTGGGAGGCTTTAAATAGAAGCCTTAGGGCTTCGTGCTGAGGGTCTTTTGGCTTGCAAATTTCTGTAGCCGAAAACCAAAAGAAAAAGAAAGAAAAAATATTTTAGGATTTAGCTTTTTGTATTTTATTTTTAATTCGAGTTTTATGTTTTATTTTCTATAAAATTAGGGAGAGATCATCTCGAATCATTAAGAGAAGAGAGAGAATAAAATTTAGGAGAAGGCTTTGGAGACTTGTAACACCTCTATACTTGGGTTTTTCTCTTCTCTTTGCTTATCTTTTTATCTTTGTAATTTAAGAATGATTAAACTTTTATTTTGTAGATTTTTATTTTAATTTATGAAGTAAATTTCTTTTCTAGGGATACGATCTATCCGGATTATGATTTTTGGAGTTTTTCTATTTTTAATTGATTAATTTTCTATTCTAATTCTATGTTGAGTATTTTAATCTATGCTTAATACTTGTGAATTTCTGGCCAACTTTTGCATGATTTAGTATTTGATTTGAGACTGAGAAGTGATAATTGAATAAGCTCTTGTTTAATCTACCATAAGACTATCATAAACTAGAGATAGTTATGAAACTTGTGTAGTATCATGAATTTCTGGTTCTTAATGAATTATGATATGTTGTTTGAGATGGAGGTTTGATAAGGCTTATTATAATAAATTGTGAATGATTGAGAAAGATTAATAAATATATTAGAGAGATTCACCGGCAACATACGGAATAGACGTTGATTAATTGAATTAGAGGATTTGAATATAATTAATTCGGTGAAATCAGAAACCCTAGATTTTTAATATTTTGAGTCTTTTATCTTTTTACTTATTTTGTTATTTTTATTTAAAAATCTCTTTCCGATTATTTAAATAGAGTTGAAGTTAATATAATTTTAAAAATTAGTAACGACAGTTTTCGTTAGAACGATATTTTACTTATTACTTTATTACTTGTTTAGAATAGTGTGCAATTGCAATTTTTGGCAACAATTACTTATAGGCAAAAGCCATGTGCTAATTGCCAACAGTAAAAAGTTTTTGGTAAACAGGTATATCGGTAATACACCAGCTCCTGGTCACACACTATTTTTATTTATAAATGTTTAAGATTATCACATCGTCGGTAAGAAATTGCATTTTATTAATTAAAAAATAACATACAACTGCCATCCGAAGTTGATATAAAAAAATTTTGGATTAAAGTTGGAGTCTCCAATCCTAATCTTTTCAAAAACTAATTATGAATTATATATCAATTTGTTGCTATATTTTATTCTAGCATCACTGTTGAATGATTTTGTTGTAAGTTAAGACACATGAGCTGTTGCTTCATTTTTCTAATCTAATATATAAAATATTATATGGTAGAAATAACTTGATCTGAACAAAACAGATAATTGTACAATTTAGCTAATTCGAGTAATCTAATGATCTCTTGCTTCATATTTCAAATATATATACAACTTTGTTTTGAAGAGCTAACCTGATCTGAACAAAACAGATTAAGGGGTAAAACAATTAGTTAATCTTTTTATCAAACCAAAAAAAAAAAAAGTTAATCAAGTAACCCAACTCATTTTGCATGCCATGCATGCAATGCCCCCAGTCATGACCTCAGGATGGTATATATATTTTTTCGTTCTTTTATATTAGTAGACTCTAAACTTATCATAAAGTTATACTTTGCACACTGAACTTTTAATTTTGACAATTTACACCCTGAACTTACAAATATGTAGCAATTAATTTACACCCCATTGACAATAATATTAATTTTTTGAAAGAAATTGATAGGTGATTTGTACAAGGGTTGTTAATTCATGATATAAATAATCATTTTTATCTATGTTAACCCCAATTTCATACTCTTAATTAACAATTTATATGCAAGTAAAATACCAATTTTAATTAAAAAAAATCAACATTATTTATCAATGGGGTACAAATTACTACAGATTTATAAGTTTATGGTATAAATTGCCAAAATTAAAAATTTAAGGTGTAAATTACAACTCTATGATAAGTTTAAAGTGCACCAATATATATATATATATATATATATATATAAAGAGTATTTTTTAATATTTGCTTGTAGAATATCTAAGGAGCAGTATTAGCTGAAATTTATAGGATATATATGGGGATGCATGCCCTATTTCAACATTTTTTTAAGTAAATGTCCAAAGCTTTATAATATAAGAAAATTACTTGTTTTTGATTTATCAATCAGTAATTGATCAATATTAATATGTATTTTTCACAGATTGATTATGATCAATCACTGATTATTTTATAATTGATACGTTTAATGAATTTTTTTTAAGAAATAAACATTTAAAAATTGTCTCTTTACTGAATTTTAAAATTATAACATCAATTAAAACTATAATGATTTCTTTTTTCTTTTTGTTTTCGTGCACACGGAGACAGGAGATGACCTAATTAGCTTGCTAATATATTAATCTAATTAAGTGATAGAATCATTCATATATATATTTATATATGGGGTGTGGTTTTAATGATTACTCTTTTTTTGTAATAATGGATGGTTATAGAAAAAATTATAAAAAGAAGTGCATTATTTAAATATATTTGATGATTTGTTATTATATGTAACTTAGTATTATAGATTAAGCAACCTGCTAACTTTTTAAATACAATTAAATTTTTTTTTGGTATTTTTATAAATAGATGGAATTACACTAACATCTCTTGTGTTTTCCCAAAATCACAGAGACACCCCCTTCTTCTTAATTACATCTGATATTGGGGTTAGCGGCATGCTTGCGTAGATTCCGGTGGTTGCTCCTTAGTTTTTATTTATTTAATTTTTTTTTTTTCTTTAAAGAATCATCAAGGTGAGAAAATCCGGAAAGCTTAGGACCTCTGAGGATTTAGCCGAAGTTTTGGATTTCAGCGGGTGTTGTTCAAGATTTTGATCAAACTATTGCAAATGGAGAAACTGCACAATTTCATTTCGATTATATGCAAAAATAAAAAGCATTATAGGAAAGGAATTGTTCTTATTGCATTCCATTTTCAAATATATTCTTGCTAGTTGCCAATTAGAAGAATTATGGCGTTGCTTTTTTTTTTTTTTTTTTCCTTTTTCTTTTTTGCGTGTTAGAATAAAAAAAACTCTAGTTTTTTTTTTTTTTTTAACTATAAAAATATGTATTTGCTTTTAAATTTTCTTCATTACCCTTGCAAAACAAGTTATTTGAGGTTATCAAAGAGTTTAGGACCATTTCAACTACGAAAAAAGGGCAGGAACCAAAACGTCATAAACGTAAGAGTTCGAGGACTAATAGAGAAATTTACTCATTATTTAAAATATACTTAAAAAAAGTCATATAAGCAAGTTACCAGTAAATTGCCCATCCAATTCACGTTTAATGAGTTCTCTAAGTTTTGTGTTCATTATTACTATTAAACTTTTTTGATCAAATCCTCAATTTATTACAACCATCCGATCAAAATCATGTGAATAAAATATAAATAACGATAACAATGGATGGGTAAATATTAAAGTAACTATTGAAAATTCTTATATATATATATATATATATATATATATATAAATACCAGAATGCATAATGGATACGTACGTAGACCACTTTCTATAACAAAGACAAAAGAATAATTATTTTGGCATGCCGCTTAAAAGATATAAACTGAACAACATTACAAATGAGACAAATTGTATTTATAGTTAATAGTGAATAATGAACTATAGTGCACGAGCCGGTTCAAGTAATAAAATGATGAAAAGATATCATTTCTAACGAGGACTATATATTACTAATTACCGAATTACTTTAATCCCAATTCTATTTGAACAATAATTTTACGAGATGCAATAAAATAAAAACAATTTAAAGTAAACACAACGTACGAATTTAGCAAGGAGAATTCAATATATTAGAATATCTAGGGTTTTCAAATTCACCGGATTAATCCGGCTCAAAACATCAAATTTAATCACTCAACGCTTATTCCTATGCTGATGACGTAATCACTAATCTTTCTCAAGCATTAGCAAATTATCACAACAAGCCAGTTTTCACCTCTCGGTCTCAAACTCCAAACCTATCATGATTTATTAAGAACAAGAAATTCATAGTATCACACAAGCCTCATAGATATCTCTATCCTATGACAATCTCATGATATTTAATCAAAGTCTAATCCAACTATCACTTCTCAGTCTCAAATTAGATCACAAATCAATGGGAAAGGGCGCACACACTTTCACAAGCATTAAGAATAGATTAAACACTCAGCATAGATGTGAATAAACATCAAAATTGAATTAAACCATAATAAATTTGAATAATCATAATCCGGCTACATCGTAGCGCTAGAAAAAGAAATTTAGTTCATAATGAAACTAAACAAAATACTAAGTAATGTTCTAAACATGATGAGAAAAGAAGAAGAACTGATTTATGAATCGGAATTGTCGCGATCCGTCTCCGGAATTGCTACTCTTCTTCTCCAATTCACCAATTGCTTTCCTCTACTTCACACCTCTCTTTTTCTCCAAAAAATTTCTATTGGAACCCTAAAAAGATTCTATTTATAGCCATGGATCGGAAGATTTGATTTTGAATTTCAAATTCGGAGAATCAAAACGAATTCCGCATAATCCGCATCGGGCGCCTAGGCCCTCTTTTTCTGGCGCCTAGGCCCTAAACTGGAATTCACGATTTGTGCCTAGACCCTCTTTTTTCTGTGCCTAGGCCCTAAACTGTTATGACGGAAATCTCTTTTGGCGCCTAGGCGCTACTGAAATAGCGCCTAGACGCAATACTCTCGGGTTTTTGTATTGGAAAACTCAATTCAAGTGCCTAGGCCCCATAAAATTAATGCGTAGGCGTCCAATACTCTTTAAAACAAAATCTTCACACCAAAGCATGCCAAATGCTCCATTTTAGCTCCAATCGCGCCGAAGAACAACGAATCCACCTTTTTACCTAAATCCTACAAAAGAGAATAAAACGAAGTGAAAGAAACTAGAAACAATTTGAAAACCAACAAAATAATAAGTTAAAAGTACCCAAATAAGTTAGTCTAAAACTAACTTATCATATAACCTAATGATAATATCACACCTGAATTCACTAAGAAATGCAAAATTCGAATCTCACATCCTCATGTTAAAAAAAAAAAAAAAAGAATGATTAACTCTTTGTTTGAAATGTAAGAGTATGTCATTTGTTGTTCGTGGAGAAAACAATATTACTAATTTACTATAATAGACTTTTTCCTTTTTTTTTTTTAGGAGAGAAAGGATATGTCGTTTTTTAGTCTTATTAAGTGCAACTAAGCTACTACGCGTTGGAGAAAGCTAGGCCTCAGAGGTAAGCTCTATTCGACTCGTAGAATGGATTCCGTACCTTAATTGTCTATCCTGTACTCGAGAAGGCCCCCCAGTTCCCCAGCAGCACCTCGAGGTGCATTTAGTTGTCATACATGAGTCTCGGGATGAATGATAGACACATCATAGCACATTGTTTCACTTGTTGGACATTTTTTTTATTCACTTTCATAAACGACCTTTTTTCCAAACATTTAGATCATGTTTGTTGGAGTCATGTCAACAAAAAAAAATTAAAACATATAGTAAATTATCGTTGAGCTATACCTACAGGTTACCATCATACTTTAGCCTTTGTGTTAACGGTTATGCTGCCAATTTTGTTTTCTCTTATGTTGCTTTTTGTTTTTTCTTGGACGGGAAACTATTCTAGTTTCGAATTGTTTATGTTTAAAAACATTTTTAAAATATCTCATTCTTAATACTTAATTTATGACTATTCTCAATAAATCAATTATTTATTTTTAAATTTGATTAGACAATTATTAAAAGTTTTACATGAGTTTATTTTTAACTAATTGAGTTTTTTGTACAAAAATTACTCGTTTGATTTTAGTTTTAAGTAAATATTGATTGCAATTTGTAATAACTTTGATTTCAAATGCTAATAAAATGATATGGACGATAAACTCTTATATTTATTCTATAAAATATGGTTGCTATTGTATGTTTATCTCCATTGGTGCATGTCTTGTTCCACCAACATATTTTTTTCTTTATTCATTTTTTAATAATGTACTAAGAATGTCCATTGCTAATCTTAGACCAATGTGGTACTTTTAAGTTAGTTGATTTTAATATAATTCCAAGTATCTTTAGCAAATAATTCTTTTTCCTTTAGAGATTTATAATTAAATAGCTTTTTTCAAGAAGTTTCTTAATAAATTGTCGAAGTTTTTAAAAGTTAGTTAAAATATTTTTTTTCTAAAATTATTAATCAATTTTCTTAAATGATCAGTCAGTAATTAATCACATAATAGTCAATCACTAATTGACTTACGGTCAATCATTAATTAACCATAACATAAATCACTAAATTTTATAGTCAATTACTAATTTTTCATAGTCAATCACTAATTGACCAAATCTGAAAAATAACAAACAATCAATTTTTAAATAAAAAAAAGTTCAGCCATCTATTAAATTAGGTGATTAAAAAATGTCACTTAATCTAATTTTTCTTTTTAACAAATTGAATTACTTGGCAGAAAAATATGTTCTATGGTGGTATACTTGATTTTAATTGCTTCCACTTTTGTTCTACAGACTATTATGAGACCCTTAGTAACAAAAAGTTGTTTTACTTTCTTTTTTTTTTTTTTTTTCAAGAATTTCATATGAAACTATTTGATATGATTATTAACGTGCCGGTATAAATAAGGTTTTTCTTTTAATGTTTCCCATTATAAAAATAGATAAATAAGTATAAAAGACAACTTATAATAATTAGATTGAGTTGAACAGTTATTGCATCTAGATCTTCAAGCATAAATATGAAATTATTTTCTATTACGTTGTGTTGGAAAACGCAAAGAATTATTGGAAGGTATTAATCTTAGAAAACAATAAAAAGTTATTAGTGTTGGAAAAATGGTTGTTAAACCATTTTGGTTAAACCATTTTGAGGTCCAAATTTGAGTGGGGCCCACTTAATAGAATTAGCGAGTCTTAGTGGATTTGCGTTCTCCGTCGGGAGGAGATCGAAATCATATATTCATACACTCAAAATGGTATTCGGGTGAATGAGAAATTGATGCTCAAAGTGTGCCCAATGGAATAGGATTTTGTTGGAAAAATTGCTTATATATGTGGAGTCCCACATTGCTTAGGCATGAAAGCTTGATGGACTTTATAAGGATTTACACTTTTGAACTTGGGTAAGATTGTGAACCCAAGATGCTCTCTCACGCGCAGGAGGGTGCAAATTACAACGCCGGTGGGTTAGGGGCCCAATGTGTGCGCCCGCACGATGCGAATGCCGGTCCGTCGAGCTTGCCCTCGCGCGGGCTTTGTTTTTGAAAAAAAAAATTTATTTCCTTCCAACACAATTCTGGATTTTTTTTTTCCAGAATATGAACAGTCATCATCTTTTCATATTCCGAAAAATTGTTCATATTCCATGATGTAAATGGGCAGCACTAATGGTGCATTAATCTAGATTAACACCAATGACTTTTGATTTTTATAGCACCCCATCCTTGAGCCTATAAAAGAAGGCCTCCACAAGATTGAAAATATACACTTGAACACACAAACACACAGCACAAGCTCTTCCTTTTTGCTCTCGGTTTTTTCCTTCCTGTAGTGGTCAGGTTTTGAGTTTTGGTGATAGAGGGAAGGCTTTGATTTCAAGTTCGCTGGAAGCGGTTTTCGATCGTGCTAGACTACCGTTGTTCGTCGTTATATCTTAGGAGACAGACGTCCGTTGAAACCTTCTGCACTTACCGGAGGGGACGAATCTGTTTTAAGGAAAGCGTGACTCACGTGCCTCGATGATCTACTTTTGTTTGGTTTCCTTCAAGTTAAAGTTGAATTTCGGTGTAATAATTTTCATTAATATTATATTTGAATTCACTTGTTCGTTGTTTATACTCTATATTTTTCTAACAATTAGTTTATCTATGTTTGTGTTTGTTCTTTTGTAAAAGGCAGATTCTACACTGTACTGTATAGAAATAAAATAGAAAATGTAACATAACATTTGTTTGTGTAACAATTACTTTAGATGTACTGATATGTGATCAATAGATCCAAGATTAATCTTCATAAGGCACAAATAACGTCAACATTAAAACTTAAAAATTAAAATAACAAGAATTCCAGGTAAAACTTTAATGTTTTTTACGTACCTCTCTATTACTATTCTACAATAAATTCAAGTAACCCGCATAAAGTAACCAATAATCCATATTCTAACACATGGTTTAGTTAATTTCAAAAGTAAAATATGAATACAAATTTAGTTAATTTCTTAATATGAAAATTTCATGAATCTCAATGTTATTTTATTAAGTTTACATATTTAATAAACTAATTGTCTGTTATTAAAGCTACTAAATTTCGGTGAACAAAAGAAACATTGCGAGAAAAATAGCGAAAATAAATGCGTGTTAAAAGTAAAATGTGAGGAAAGAAAGTGAGGGAATATATATATGTAAAGGTGAGAAAAAGGGAGGGAAGTAAGAATCTTTGGTGAGAAAGTAGGGAAAAATTGGTGGCTTTCCCATGTTCGCGGAAAAAAAAAAGAAAGAAAAAAAAAAAAAGGATAAATCCTACACATATAAAAGAGGCAATATGCCTCTTACTGTTTCTCTTCGTCATCAAAAATACACCGTTTGGTGCTACTCCTTTTTTTGTTTTGTTTTTTTAGCCTTTTTTCTTTTTCATGGAAAACGTTAATGTTTTTTTTTTCTTTTTAAAAAAACTTTTAGTGTTTATTTTTTCTTTTTATTTTACTTTTTTCTTTTCCAGTTTTTTTATTTTTTCCTTCCAACCTTCTTCTACTTTACTTTATCATCATCATCATAACATTATTATCATTATCGTTATAAATATTATAGTTATTGTTGTTATTAATTTTTTCAAATTTTAACTTGTCTTTTCCTAAATTTCTACTTATACATTTTCAGTAGAACTCTGTTTTTTTTTCCTTAATTTCTTCATTGAAAACTCAAGATTCTATCACTTTCTCGCTTAAATATTCTTTTCTAATCACTATATCAACTTTTTTACTCGAAATTCTAATTTTCTTAACTATAATCAAACCTAATTGTGATAAGTTTTCTTTTCTTCATTACATGATCAAACTTGTATTTTTTATTAAACAGTTTTCACGATAGATTAAAGTAGGTTCTCAACTTTCTACTTTATCACTTTGGATAATATTTATGTGATTATTTTAGTTTTTTTTTTTTATAAAAAATTAATTTTTATTTCATTATATCTCCTTGACATTTAACAGAATAATAAATTTAGTTACAAAATATACACCTTATTAGTGCGTTTTTTTTTTTGTTTTTGGGAAAACCATTTAAGTGTTGTTGTTGTTTTTTTTTTTTTTTTTCTTTTCTATTCTTTTATGAAACTATTTGGTTCTTCATGTCATTTTTCCTTATTTTGCTTTTCTGTAGTTAACTTTTTTTTTTATCCCCTTTCTACTTTGTTTGACTTATATTTCATCATTTTTCTTAAATTTCTGGCTTGTCTTTTTCCAATTTTTTTTTTTAATACTTCTTCTTACAACTTTTTTCTTTTCTTTCTCTCTTTTTATTTTTTATTTTTTTATTTTTATCCTTATTAGAAGCTCAACGTCCCAAATTTTCTTTCTTAAAGTTTGTATTATATCAACTTTCTCATTGGTAACTCTAATATTTTTAATTGATTGTGGTGAGTCTTTAAAAACATATTATGACATTACTGTTGTTTTAAATAATCATTTGCAATAAAATGGTATTAAAATTTGATTTTAGATAACATAATGGATACTGCAAATATTGTGAAAGAACAAAATCAACTATATATAATTATGTGTTTTATGTAATAAATATTAAATCATCTTGATTTTATGATGAAATATAATTTTTGAATTTAGATAATAATTATTGTAGTTTGTTTTTGAATTAATTTTTTATTTATTATTTTTTCATAACATTGTTTATATTATAAATTATAAAAACTGCAATTACAGTTTTATACGTGCATTGCACGTATTTGATAACTAGTAATGCTAAAAAGAAGGGTAAATTTCACTTTTAGTACCTGTGGAATAAATTATATTAAAGTCAGCACCACTTTTTTTCCCGTTCACTTCTAGCACTGCCACGTCACTCTTCAGTCTGATATGTGGGGCCCAGAAGGATTAATTGTATGTCAAATTACTGGTTTATCCTCATCTCCCTCGCATGGCCCCCAAAAACCAGCATCTACAGTTCTTTAGAGAGAGAAAACGAAATCTAGAGAGAGAAACAGTTGCAATCGCTCGGAAACGCTCGGAAACCGTCCGAAATCACCACGAAAGGTATCTATAAACAGCTTCGTGATATACAAGGCCACCTACTTAGAATAGTTTAAAAACTAATTAAATATAAGTTAACGAATCAAAGAAGTCGAAAGTTAAAAAAATTACAAAATCTGGTTTCAATGTCTAAAAAGTTTGCGTTTAACGATTTGTTTGCAGAGGGGAAAAAATTTTCATTATTTTGAATTTGTTTAACAGTTGGTCTTCTGACAGGGACGGTCATTATCATAATGACCGCTTGGTAATTTTCGTTGTGACCCCTGTAACTGTTAAATCTTAGCGTATAATTTTGGTCACAACGATATTGACCAGGTGGTCATTATAAAAATGAACAGTTTTTTGTCAGACGTCCTTCCACAGGATCGGTCATTTTCATAATGACCCCATGATCATTATTGTTGTGACCCCTGTAAATGCTCAATACGGTGACGTATTGGTCAAAGTGTTAGACCATCGGTCATAACGGTTATCACCAGACGGTCATAACGGTCATAACCGTTATGACCTCTGTGTTAGACCAGCGGTCATAACAGTTATGACCGCCTGCTCATAACCGTTATGACCGCAGTGTTATACAATCGGTCATAACCGTTATGACCAGACGGTCATAACCGTTATGACCGCTGCGTTACACTATCGGTCATAACCGTTATGACCGATAGTGTTATACATCGGTCATAACCATTATGACCAATGCATTACACTATCGATCATAACCGTTATGACCGATAGTGCTACACGTCGGTCCTAACCGTTATGACCAGACGGTCATAACTGTTATGACCAATGCTTTACACTATCGGTCATAACCGTTATGACCAGACGGTCATAACCGTTATGACCGATAGTGTTACACATCGGTCATAACCGTTATGACCAGACGGTCATAACCGTTATGACCAATGCTTTACACTATCGGTCATAACCGTTATGACCAGACGGTCATAACCGTTATGACCAATCGTTTAACACAGCGGTCATAACCATTATGACCATCTGGTCATAACCGTTATGACCGATAGTGTAAAGCATTGGTCATAACCGTTATGACCAGACGGTCATAACCGTTATGACCAGACGGTCATAACCGTTATGACCTTTGTGTTATACCAGCAGTCATAACGGTTATGACCGCCTGGTCATAACCTTAATGACCGACGTGTTACACGATCGGTCATAACGGTTATGACCGTCTGGTCAATACGTCACACCGCCTGGTCATAACCTTAATGACTGACGTGTTACACGATCGGTCATAACGGTTATGGCCGTCTGGTCAATACAGTGACGTATTGGTCAAACCCTAATAAAATTTTTCGTTAGATCTTTCGGCCATTTCAATCGCGACATTATATATACAATAACCCAAATTTTGAAAACTTTTTCTTTCCTCTTTTCATCGTTTTTCTATCAGTGAAGCCTCACGATTCCTCTCTGCACCATTACCCACTGATCGAAACTCACTATAAGTCCAACAAATCTGAACACATCTTTGTGCACTCTGTTAATTCGACATCTGACCATCCTCGTCACAGTTATCGGCAGAATCTGTCAGATCTTCACACTTCCAATCAGCCAATCTGAGGTAATGGTGTTTTTATTTGGTTTTATTTGTTAATTTATGATTTAATGGGCGTGCGTTTTGAAATATATTGTATAAACACAATCTCTATTACCAGTTTTGAGATATAATGGTGCTTGTTATTCGGTCTCCTGTAGCATATAACATAATCTTAGATAACAGAAGAAAACCAGATTATTGGATAACTTGATTCTGTATCATTCAGGAATGAATGTGGTTTGTGTTTTCGTAAAGTATAATAGTCAATGGGACGACACAATGAGATATGTTGGTGGCGAAATGAAGGGAATATTGATGCCCGAGAACTCAACATATGTTGGTCTTGTTTAGTTAGTGAGAAGTGTGCTTGGAATTAGGGACCCAGACAAAAATATAGTCATGAGATACGGTGTTGAACCTGGATTGCCTCTTGTGAGGATACAGTGTGATGCTGAAGTTAAATTCTACATACAACTAAAGAAGAAGGATGTTCATGTGCTTAGCAAATTTCCAGTTACAATCGATGTATTAGATGAGTCCACTGCGGAAGCCATGGCACTAGAGGTAGGGGCAAGCAACCACATAGACATTCAACGTTCTATGGAGGGGGGACAGAGTGATGAGGCCATGCAACATGTAAATGACATTAATATGATCCTAACCCCTCCTCCTCCTCGTATCACTTCTCCTACAGTCGGTCTGGATTTGCACACTGACTATGGAATTGAAAATCAACATGAAATATTGAACAATGACTTAGGCACGGATCACGATGATTGTAATGCTGGGAAATTTAATGTTTCGGCTGATACTCATCGTTCAAACGAGAAGAGTATCGTAGCAAGCATTGGAGGCCATTCTATTGTCAACAATACTGGATTTCAATATGACAAAGTATCAAGTAGTGACAGTGTATCCGATGGAGTCGTTGTTGCTGATTATACACCTATCACGCTGCACGTAAACTGTGTTTTTGAGAACAAAAAGTTACTGCAATACCATCTTCATCATGATGCCATGAGTAAACACTATCAATTCAAGGTGAAGAGGTCGAACTCTACTCTATTACACGTTATATGTATAGGTAATGAGGGATGTCCATGGCAATTGCATGCGACTAGGATGAAAGGTAGTGAACTGTTTGTTGTGAAGAGGTTCGACGACGTCCATACTTGTTCAATTGAAATCGTTCAAGGGCATCATCGTCAAGCGAAGAGTTGGATGATTGGGGAGTGTGTTAAGGTAAAATACTTGGATCCGACCAATTCGTTATATAGACCATCTGAAATAATGCGAGACATGCAGGCCGAATTTGGAGTGTCTTTCAACTATCTTAGAGCATGGCGAGGGAAAGAAGCTGCACTAACAAGCCTAAGAGGCGATGATGCTGAGTCATACAAAGGTAATTTCCCTTGTCTGATTATACATTCGTTACTGTCCTTATAACTATTATACTTAAAACATGGTGTTGATAATTTAATATTTACAGTTCTGCCAGCGTGGGCTAAAATGGTGAAGCGGAAAAATCCTGGATCCGACGTTGACATTGGGACAGACTCAACAAATTGTTTCAAATTCTTTTACATGTGTTTAGCTGCTTTGAAGCATGGTTGGCCTTATTGTCGTCCAGTAATTGTGGTTGATAGATCAGCACTAAAGGCCAAGTTTGGAGGTATGTTGCTTGCAGCCTGCGGACACGACGCAAATGGCTCCATATTTCCTCTTGCATTTGGTATCGTTCCGTCGGAGAGCAATGAATCATGGAAATGGTTCTTCAAGAAACTAAGGGATTCAATCGGCACGCGAGAGTCTGTTGCTATTGTGGCCGATAGGCATAAGGGTATCGAATATGCAGTCAACCTTGTGTATCCAGATGCTGCATTCGGGATATGCGTCCAATACTTGGCTGCAAACTTGAAGACTAGATACAAAGATTTCAAAGGCCCTTTGAAGACCTATTTTGACGGTGCCTCGATAACGTATCTTTTAAGTGAGTACCATAGTCATATGGAATCCATCCGTGGTCGTAACCCCGACATGCATCGTTACCTTCTTCAGGCCGATCCTATAAAGTGGTCGCGAGCATACTTCAACGGTCGGAGATATGCAATCATGACAACCAACATTGCAGAGTCATTAAACAATGTGGATCGGAAAGCCAGGTTAATGCCAGTTGGATTCTTGGTGAAATGGCTTAGGGGACTACTACAACGATGGTTTGTCGAGAGACGTGAAGAGGCCCTTAAAATAACATCTAAACTGGCCCCGAAGGCAGAGAAATTGATTCGCACAAACTTCGATTTAGGCCTAACAGTAACGGTTTGTGATAACGACCCCATTTTTAAATTTTATTATGGCTTCGCCTTAATGCGATCGCTTAAACTAATGTCTTAAAATTACATTTGTTACAGCCTCGGCCAGCTGATCAATTTGAGTACGCCGTCACCAACAATGCTGCCCAAATATGGATTGTCGATATGAGCGAAAGGACATGTACTTGCAGACGATTTCAGGTCGATCAAATTCCTTGCCCTCATGCAATGGCCGTATGTAACCACCGTCGAATTGATCCTTATAATTATTGCTCTAATTACTACACAAAAGACTATATGTATGCTTTCTATGCACATGTAGTCCACCCTATTGGCAGCCCCGAGGGCTGGGACGTATCTGAAGAAATAAGATTGGGAATTGTTAATCCTCCCACTACAAAGCGTGGGCCCGGAAGGCCACAGGTTCGTAGGATTCCGTCCCAAGGTGAAGAACAAGAGCCTAATCGGTGTGGTAGATGTAATGGTTACGGACACAACCGTCAAACATGCACCAACTCAGTACCCTTACGAAAACGTCCAACCACAAGACCAGATACAGAGTTCATAACACCAATTTCATAAATGTGCTGATAGTGTAGGGTCATTTTACTTTAATTTTTTTATCATTGTTGTATAACAATTTAGCACAATTTATCACACTTCACATTAAACATTACCAAGATTTTTATGATAAGTTCAAAGTGTAATTTTTAGTACAATAGATTGCTATAACACGCTTTTATTATATAAATAAACATTAACTATTAAGCCAAATATTTTTTAGGTGGATTTAAGACCAGAGGTAATAACAGTTATGACCGCCTGGTCATAACCGTTATGACCTATGGGCCAGTTACAGAGGTCATAACGGTTATGACCAGACGGTCGTAACTGTTATTACCTATGTATCTTGCCTCTGTGTTAGACCAGCGGTCATAACAGTTATGACCGTCTGGTCATAATCGTTATGACCTCTGTGTAAGATCAGCGGTCATAACAGTTATGACCAGACGGTCATAATCGTTATTACCAGGGAGACCTAATATTAAAGATTTTTCGTTTATGTTCGTTGTAATTATAAAAAACCGCTTAGTAAATGATAATCTATAAATAGACGAGTTTTTCTTATCTTCATAATTAATAAAATTATATGATAAAATATCATATCTATATTGTTTTTTTAAAATTTTTTTTTCCGGATTTAAAGTTAATTAATGGGTTTTCTTTATATGAATCTCATTTGTTTAAATGGTTATTTTGAGGTATAGAGTGTTGATTTATGCTATTTCTACTTTAATATTTTTTTTTTTGTGGTACTAATCTAGACTGAGATAAATTATTTTGGTAATAACCCTTTAACCAATTTTTACATTAGTAATAACCCTTTTATAGTCGAAATAAACTGCGTTATATTTTGATTTGTTTTATCAATTTTCTATTGATTTATTTCATTATTGTAAATATAGTTATTATAGGAATTATAGGAGCTATATTTATTAAAATCTTTTTTTTCTTGATTCAAAAAAATAAAAAAAAAAAGTTGTCCATTTCTTCTAGGAATATTACTAATAAATAAAAAGATATTTATATATATTCTTTCAATGAAAAATCTTATAAGATAATTTGATTTACGTATTAGTCTAATATTTCTTCTTTTTAATAGCCGCAAAATCTTTTTTGGTAATTCCACTCTTTTATCATCATAACTCATTTTGTTATAACTAATATTTATATGTGGACTTATAAATCCTTTTTTGTTGTCTTCTGAAATTTTTTGTATTTGATTTATAATTGTGTTTGTTCTATCAGTTAAATATGGTTTTTTTTTTTTTTGGTTAATGAAAAAGTTGTCCATATTTGGTCGGCATATGAAGTTTTAAAAAAAAGGTAAACCCTTGTTGACTTTTTCCCATCTATATAATGTGATTTTGACTAATGTAACATTCATAAACACACGTCACATAATGTTAGAGATCAATGCCAACATCAAAACAAAAATAATAATGGGGCTTTATGTGTTTTTTTTTATATATATACACTCATAAATACATAGGTTAATACACTGATAAATTTTTTTAAAGTGTTACTAAAATAGGCCTTTTTACGTTAATTTTTTAACATAATTCATTAGGTGCCATTACTTTTGACCAAATTATTGACGGATTCCGTTAAAAAATCATTGTAGCAACATTTTAAGGGATTTGGGGCATTCTTTGTTATTTTATTCTTAGCTGGAATAATTATAAATTATTAAAAAGTTAACGAAAATACGTATTGTAGCAACATTTTAATATTTTAGGATCATTCCAGCTACCAAAATTATATATATTGTTCAGAGTTTAGGGACTAATTGAGCAATTTACCCCATTTTTTTCTATTGTCAATAAGGATTAATATCGCTTGTATAAAAATAATTCCTATTTTGTGATTAAACTTTAAAAACTATTCACCCCTTAAATTCTAAACTAGTGTCACTTAATCTTTTCTTGTTAGAATAATTGATATTAAATCAGCGGTCATAACAGTTATTACCAGACGGTCATAACCGTTATGACCGATAGTATAAACCAGAGGTCATAAAGGTTATGACCGTCTGGTCATAACCGTTATGACCTCTGTATTAGTATTGAAAGATATAAAGCATTTTATTATTATCATGTACAAAGATACATTCCATTGATAATGAAACGTTTTATTCCCACCTGGTCATCAATACGATTAATGTGTAATGTTACAATTAATTTTACAACAATAGACCATATACAAAAAATCAATCAATGGGGATTAGCAAGAATTAAATAATTGTACTATTAACAGTGTGGTTAAGTTAGATAACAAGATTGAAATAGTTAGTCTAAATGTTAAACGTCCTCCTCCTCATCAGCATCACTTTTATATGTATCAGCTAGCTTATTTTTGGCATGGGACCACATGTAACAAGCAAAATACTCCCTGAAGATTTACATGCGTTCAGCAATCACCCAATATCTGGCATCCCTCCCTTCTATCAAGCACTCAGCATACTTGATTGTAAACATTCCATAGTCACCCCTGTTGCACGAAAGATGGAAAAAAAATTTATTAAATAAGCAACACACTCCACACTGTTCATTTTATGAAATAATTTGCAATGCGTGTACTAACCCATTGGCTTGTTTAGGGATATCTTTTATTATGGTGACTGGTATTGGGTGATTTTCTGGAGGAACCCGTGGTTTGAACTCGAACAAACTGTTTTTTTCAGCTAGAAATGGAATGAACTTTGACAGACCTTCCATTCCTTCGCGGACCTTAGAGTTATGACGTCCTTCATGCTGAAGAGAGTCGTATACCTCAAGGGTCCAGTTTTTTAGGTCGAGCTTTGCTAATGCCCAATGTTTCAGATCGCTAAAGTGAATTGGCATAAGCACCGTGTTAACGTGAAATCACGAGGCCCCACTCTGGGCACGCACACCAAGCATAATCTTGAACACAGAATCATAGCAGGCCCAATCAAACTTATCGGGTGCTGCCTGGTAGACGGTCCACAACGAACGGACTTTTGCAGTAAAAAACGTGTCTACGGTTGTCACCTTTCGTTGTTCCAGTTCAGGGTACTGCCTGATCTTCTTCCTCAGGTAGTAGAATGCAACGTCAATGTGCTGCACAAACAAAAAAGATGCAAATAAATTGGAAAAAAATACAGGATAACAAACATAGTATCATTGAGTATAAAATATTGAAGAAAGGTACTTACTTCATCCCATAGCCAAATAGGAGAGGTAGCTAACTCATAATACCAATTCTTTTTTTCCACCAACATGCAGCCGAGGTCATGTGGTTTGTCAAAAATACCATGCTTTGCAGTGTATCGGGGAGGCCGTTTACTAAACATAATGTACCGTCTGGTTAATTGGTGATGAATTTGTTAATATATTGTAAATTTCAAATCGAGCATAATCTGTATTATAAAAAAATTTACCCTGCAGGATTCCTCTTCAATAATCCTTTTGGAAACCACTCCCTGAACTCCTCCAGCGTCTCTTTCGAAGGTTCATCTGCGAGACCCGGAGGGAGGGGAGTAAGCAGATTAGTCGGAGGCTTCGACGGCGAGGCAACATCAGTGATTGATCTAGAGGGCCGTTGACCAATCCTTGATAGTCTGGCCCTCTTCTTCTTACGGATCTATAAGTGAAATATGTAAAACGAGTTAACATTGTACACAATGACCATAATGACTATATAACTAAGTTACAGATATTCGTAACAACCACGTCACCGAGGCTCTCATCGTCGTCTGGCTCCTCAAGCTTCACGATATCCATCCCTGTGTTTTTTTCTTGACTATCCTTCTCCGGGTCTTGCACTATCTGCTCCTTTATTCCAACACATTGAGCTGATTTTGCCTTCGCTTCTAGATCGGTTGCTGGTAAATCCGAGGGCAAAATACTTTCCTGTGTGGTTTCACAACATGGCATAAGAATAAATACAATGTTCTAGTTGTGGAACACAGTTGAGATAATCTACATTTAATGTAATACTCGACTAACAGCTAAATGAGTACCTTATTCTCGTCAACCTTGACGTCTTCCCAAGGAACAATGACCTTTTCGGCAGTGAGGAACTCCATGGCTGCTTGAACACCCATATCAGCAGCGGCTCCGATGTCAGAGTCGAATATCACATCATCTTGAGAGCCGGTGCCGATGTGAGGTGAGGTAGGTTTTGAACTCATAATTATCAGCCGTGTGAACTTGAGGCTTCTGGCGGCTGCTGACAAATTCCTCGATGTGTGCCTTCCCCTTCCCTTTCTCAGAAAAGTTGGCGGCCAACATTTTTATTACACTTCTCATGAGTTTGTTAACCTTCTTCTGACCCTTTTCAAGAGCCAACTGGCCCTTTTCAAGAGCCACCAACTTTTCTTTAATGGATACAACCTCTCCTCGGATTTCTTTTTGAAACTCCCGCCAATCAGAGTTTGTATCGGAGCTCGGTCGGGGTGCAGAAGGCTTGGGAGGCTTGGGAGGTAATTTTGGCACAACACTTGGGTTCTTCAAAAATAGCCGCGCAACCCATGGGTCCTTCAACTCTTCTTCGGTTGGCATCAAGACAAAACACTTACTCTGAACACATTTGATGTTAATAAAAAAAATCAGTATGGGTTACGGATTGTATCAATATGCTACTATAACCACTGTTATGATAACAGGCTTGTGAAAATGTTAAATTCACCAACATCGGTAAAGGAAGATATAACATCATTGAACTTGACATTGTCCTCGGTGGTCCACGACAGCATACGCGGAAAAGCATGTTCGTACTTCTTGCTGAACTTCAATGCTATCGATGGGAGGGTCTCATAGGCCCAGATGAGTAAGGCATGAGGAAAACCCGATACACTGTAATGCACTTTGTCGGGCCTTTTTGAAGCTCGTCTCTTCGTAGACAACCTGTTCTCAACTGCATTACATATTGCAGTCCGGGTTGCCTCCCATGACAGAACGCCCCAAGGAAAATCATTGAAATCAGCTATGTTATCTGCCAGGGAAAAAAACTTAGCGTCTATCTTGACGGAGTTTGCATTTGATAAGGGAGTGCAGAACATCAAGTATATTAAACTAAGCTTCACAACGTCGTCGTCGTTGTCAAATGACGCATTCGACATCTGCAGCTCCAGATTTTCTCTCGACACGCCTCTCAAGGGCAAAAAATATCTTGTCATTAATCGGCTTTCAACCACTGGGAGATGGGTAGAGCTTGCGCATTTCATGCCGATAATTAGGCAAAACTCGTTGATGGAAAATCTGCCAAGTTCGCCTCCGATCTCGAACCAAAGACCATCACCCATTGCTGAGTGATCAGTCAATCTCATCACAACGTTGTGGAAGACCTGACCAGCCCAACCAAGATTGGTTAATCTCAGAAAATGCTTAATGCATGGCTGCTTGAGGACGGCCTCGTACTGTTGGGGAGACAACCACTGTCTCAGTTTCTTACAAGTTTCCGGAATGTTAATAAAAGTGTTTATTTTTGCCCTGGTAATGTCATAATCCGATACCCGTCGATTATATTGAACCTGCGGTAATGTTAATCGAAACATAAAAGGGTAAGTATACTTATGACAGTGAAGTAATAACAAAAATTACCAGGCATAAAATAACAGCATTATGAAAACTAAAAAATTAATCACCATCAATTAAACAAAAATTGTCGGCCTAAAATGACCAAGTCATTATGAAAATGACAGTCCGCAACCAACAAAAAACCTGGTAATTTTTGTGACCAAAAGCCATAACAACAGAAAAAAGAGAAAACACAGAGTAATTATTATTATGACCAAGTCATAATGAAAATGACCATCCTAAAATAAGTTAAAACTCATAGTAATCATTATTATGACCAACAAGTCATAATGAAAATGACTACCGGACATAACAGAAAACTGAAACTGAATAATAATTATTATGACCAGAGAGTCATTAAAAAAATGATCATTCCATTTTGTTTTAAATAGCCGAGATCATCTACACTTAAACACAAACATCGACGAAAACCCTAATATAAAATATAAACCAAAACACATACTTGAGTTAACGGATGTTTAATGGTACAGAAAGAGATCAAAATCTTAACTTTATGTACAATATGATAACATTATTCAGTAAATTAATTGGAAAGTGGAATATCATCAAAAACGCATATAAAAATGGAAACTTTGTTTTCAAAAATCAATAAATACTACATATTCTTACTGAAAAATACTAAAAGTGTAAACTTTTTTAACACAAAGACCAAAACAAATTTTTATTCGATCCAGCTTCCGATATCTTTTATTATACGGCACTTATATATATATAATAACAATGAAAATATTTTTCAACATAAAAAAAAAAAAAAATTCATTACCTTTTCAGAGTCGGATATATTATCGTCTTGTTCACTCATGAACATCTATGAGTCTTTCAGTTCGACTTCCCCCTGCGTAGCCTTCGGCGAAGTTTCGGGAGTAGTATTCTTCTCTGACATTTTTGTTGGCGTCGACATGGGTATTTTTTAAAGATTTTTCGACGTTAACAGACGTCCAACCAGTATATAAAGGGCTATCGTGGTGGTTTAGGATGGTTTCCGAGCGGTTTTAGAGCGGTTGCAAAGCTTTCTCTCTCTAAAACACTGTAGATGCTGGTTGAAAATTTTTTGTGAGTTTATTCGAGGGAGAATGCCTTTTGGGCGGGTGAGAGATGAGGGTAAATCTGTAATTCGACATTTAAATGATTCTTGGTATTTCCATTTATTTATTTTAAAATGCAGATTACAGGACGGTCAACTTCATTGTGACCTCTTTGTGCCTAAGGTTTTCCACCGATACGTTACCATATCGTGTAACACGTCAGTCATAACGGTTATGAGTCATTAAGGTTATGACCAGGCGGTCATAACCGTTATGACCGCTGGTATAACACAGATGTCATAACGGTTATGACCGTCTGGTCATAACGGTTCTGACCAATGCTTTACACTATCGGTCATAACGGTTATGACCAGACGGTCATAACGGTTATGACCGCTGTGTTAAACGATTGGTCATAACGGTTATGACCGTCTGGTCATAACCGTTATGACCGACGTGTAACACTATCGGTCATAACGGTTATGACCGTCTGGTCATAACCGTTATGACCGATGGTCTAACACTTTGACCAATACGTCACCGTATTGAGCATTTACAGGGGTCACAACGATAATGACCATGGGGTCATTATGAAAATGACCGATCCTGTGGAAGGACGTCTTACAAAAAACTGATCATTTTTATAATGACCACCTGGTCAGTATCGTTGTGACCAAAATTATACGCTAAGATTTAACAGTTACAGGGGTCACAACGAAAATTACCAGGCGATCATTATGATAATGACCCTCCCTGTCAGAAGACCAACTGTTAAACAAATTCAAAATAATGAAATTTTTTCCCCTCTGCAAACAAATCGTTAAACGCAAACTTTTTAGACATTGAAACCAGATTTTGTAATTTTTTTAACTTTCGACTTCTTTGATTCGTTAACTTATCTTTAATTAGTTTTTAAACTATTCTAAGTAGGTGGCCTTGTATATCACGAAGCTGTTTATAGATGCATTTCGTGGTGATTTCGGACGGTTTCCGAGCGTTTCCGAGCGATTGCAACTGTTTCTCTCTCTAAATTTCGTTTTCTCTCTCTAAAGAATTGTAGATGCTGGTTTTTGGGGGCCATGCGAGGGAGATGAGGATAAACCAGTAATTTGACATACAATTAATCCTTCTGGGCCCCACATATCAGACTGAAGAGTGACGTGGCAGTGCTAGAAGTGAAGGGGAAAAAAAGTTGTGCTGATTTTAATATAATTTATTCCACAGGTGCTAAAAGTGAAATTTACCCTAAAAAGAATTGTGATATAAACATAATTCACTAATAGAAGACGAGTCTCACAATATGAGATTGACCTTCTATTAGTGTATGGTGTTGTTTGATATCGACGGTACGCCCAATCATTTTTCAAAAGAATTAAGAGAGTGTGTGGATAGCCTACATGGCATAGGCAAGAAGTCAAAAAAAAAAAAAAAACTAATTAATATATGAGATGTGAAAGAATAAATATGTCATGTGGACTATTTACCAAAAAAATATATATGTTATGTGGACTAAGCTTGAATCATTAAATTTGAGTAATGTCAAAAAAGAATAAATTTGAACCATTGGATTGGTTCAATTAAGGTTGAATTACGAAATATATTCCTTGTTCATAAAAACTACAGAGATTATATAGGTTTATCTTAGAGAACTTGAAGAAAATAAAGCCTTTTGTTTTGTATCGTTAAGAAACGGACATAAAGGAACTTTTTTATTTTTCCCCCGAAAGCGAAAATGAAAGGGATATATTTGTGCTGAAGACTGGATTTTTTGAATGGAAAACAAAAAATGAGAATCCAACAAACTAATCAATGCCAGAAAGAAGACATAAGTTTTTGATTTGTAACTTGTTTTGAATGGTTCTACAGATCACTTCGATCACTTCCATACAAAGCGAAACTAATACACTTGTATGACATAAATAATTAGACCAAATATGATCATACTATCAAGTGATGCACATATAATTGGCCTGTTTCAACAAAAAAATTTTAAAAAAAATGGTCACACCACAGATTTCCTTTTAATTGAGGAAAAAAAAACGAAGAAACAAATCTTGTAATATTCCTGTATATCATGTTCAATCTTCTAATATTCTTCTTCGAATAACAACCACACCTTTTAGCATTCTAGGAAAAACAAACAAAACAAAAAAAAAAAAAAGAAGAAAATTCTAGCAAAAAAAAAAAAAAAGAACCCACATGTTATAGCATATAAACAAAACATTGCCATAAATTTTTGCATTTCCAAGGTAGATCTTTTCACTTCCTGCTTATCTTATTCTTGCAATGGTCATGACTCATGAGCAGCCGTGAGAAAAGGAAAAAAGATTCCATGTTGTGAAACCTTGAACTTCCAAATCAAAGAAATTATTGATTTCCCACAAGAGTAGTGGGAGTCCCCAGATTTCTTGGGATTCATCTGTGCTGACTTTTTTAATTTTTTTTTAAAAAAAAAAATCCTAACATTGACTTATGAGGAAGCTGGACATTATATATAATCTTGGAAATATATCTTATTTACACAAGATACCTTTGGGGAATGATAGGACATTTATTGCAACATAAAGCACATGCAAAGAACCAAAAGATAGCTGTTTTAATACCCCCCCAAAACTTAGGCAGTTTCATTTTTTTTACTTTTTTGTTTTCCCAATCAACTTAAAGCTGTAAGTTGATGATAATTGTGATGTAAGGATTGTCTCATGGCCTCATGATTGGTTGACTTTTTCTAGATGCATCAAAACATGATCTGACTTTATTGGGGATTCTTGGGTATAAAGCAACAACAGCCCATCTGATAAGAAACTACATTCTACATCAACTTTTCTTTCGATTTCTCTTCACATTTTCACAAATGGATAAAGAACTCACCCAAGTTCTGATTGGTTTGTTCTCTATTCTAGCAACAGCTATAGTTTTTTTCATTTGCTTGAAGCTTGGCCATGACAGAAACAAGAAGAGACTGCCACCGGGCAACATGGGACTTCCTTGGATCGGCGAAACCTGGGAGTTTTACAAAGCGCAGAAAAGAAATCGGTTGTTCGAGGAGTTCATTCAACCCCGGATCACAAAACATGGAAAAGTCTTCAAAACACGCCTGATGGGATCTCCGACGGTGATTGTGAATGGAGCAAATGCCAACAGGTTCATTCTGTCCAATGAGTTCAAGATGGTGGTAAGCTCGTGGCCTTCAGCGTCGGTTCAGCTCATGGGGAAGAACTCGATCATGGAAAAACAAGGAGAGAGACATCGTTGCCTCCGAGGGATAATAAGCACAACATTTGGGGATGCAGGGCTTGAAACTCTAGTCCCGAAGATCTGCAGCTCTATTCTGTCACATTTTGGCCAAAAGTGGAACGGCCAAGAAGAGATAAGCCTCTACCGTTCAACGAAAACCATGACATTCACAATTGTGTTTGAGTGCTTGTTGGGAATCAATGTGCAGGAGGGAATGTTGGAGACTTTTGAGAGGATTTTGGAAGGAGTTTTCACGCCGGCTATTCAGTTTCCAGGGTCCAAATTCTCAAGAGCAAAGAAAGCACGGTCGGAGATACATAGAGTGATTGTTGAAGTAGTGAGGGAGAAGAGGCAACAAATGGAAGGTTGTGGAAGGATGCAAGCAAAAGAGCAAGGAGGGATGTTATTGTCCCGTTTAGTTGCTGGGTTGATTCGAGGGGATATCAGCGAAGAGGAGGTTGTCGATAACGTAGTTTTGCTGGTTTTTGCAGCTCACGACACAACTTCTTTTGCCATGGCCATGACATTCAAGATGTTGGCTCAGCACCCAAACTGCCATGCCCAGTTACTTCAAGGCAAGCTCTCTGTCACCATCAACAGGAAAATCTAACTCTATTTTCTCGTGGAAATAACAATTGGACCAACTTATAACCGATCTCTTTTTCTTTTTTGTTTTTTTAATTCTTGCAGAACACGTTAATATAATGACGGGAAAAAGACCGGGAGAGAATTTGACATTGGATGACTTGAAGAAAATGAAGTATAGCTGGCAAGTTGCTCGAGAAAGCATGAGACTCTTCCCTCCCATCTTTGGCTCTTTCAGGAAAGCAATTGTTGACATTGAATTTGAAGGATTCACCATTCCCAAAGGATGGAAGGTGCATATCAATCTTTGTTCTCCTTGTCTTTTTTACATTTTTTTTTTTTTTCTTTTATTCATAGATGAGATCATAAAGTAGTAGCAACTTCTTTTGTCTTCGAACTAGACAAGGTTAAAATAGAGAACTACACTGACACCCTCTGTATTTTACCTAAGTTACATACAATTCTACCAAAACATTTTGCGTCAACACCCGCTTACCTAACTTTGTTGTCTTTTGATGTAACGTGACCAAAATGCCCAAACAATCTCAGCTGTCTATCTACTCAAAAAAATTTTGAAACACAAGATTTGATCAACTTATTTTTGTCATGTGCAGGTGCTGTGGACGGCATATGGAACACATTACAGTGCAGAGTATTTCCAAGATCCTTTGAGTTTCAATCCTAGTCGGTTTGAGGAGCCTGTCCCGCCTTATGTTTTTCTTCCATTTGGAGGAGGGCCAAGAGTCTGTGCAGGCTACCAACTGGCTAAGTTAACAATTCTCATTTTCGTGCATCTCGTTGTTACACGCTATGACTGGACTTTGCTCTATCCCGATGAGAATATCACCATGGACCCCCTTCCATTCCCCTCTCATGGAATGCCCATCAAAATTTCCCCAAAGATGTGATCAAGTTCACAACCAAAAATGAAAGTCGTAAATTGGTGGACCATTTTTCAGTAAATATACATAAAAATATATATTAATATATATATAGTTTTTATTAACTAGCTCTTCAAGTTGGCTGCATCAGTCTGTATTTCAGCCCCTTTGCTATGATTCTTTTTTTGGTCTGTAACCCTATTCTTTCCCCTTCTTTTGAATAAAGTTTCGATGACTAAATATACTTGAGTTTCAAATAAAGTGTTGTGCTTATATACATGATTTCAATATATATACGTATATAACTACTTGTATATTGATCCAAAATACATAAAATCAAAGTGAATAGTGTTGAATAATAAGCAGAACTTCACATAATAGGATTTACGTTCTCAGCAAATCAAGCACTGTAAATTACCTCATGCAAAGTGATCCTGTCAAACATCTTTGGTAAATGAGGTCTTCGAGCTGATAGATCCTGCGAAACTTGTCTCATTGTTGGTCGAGAATGTGGTTCGATTCTCAAGCAACCAAATGCAAGCTTTGCAACAAAGACAACTTCTTCTGCAAATTGGTCTATTGGCGATGAAATACGCTGGTCCAACACATCCTTGAGTAGTAAATTGTGGCCGGTTTGTGGTACTGACGGCGATAAAGAAGAGAGAAATGAGATCAGATCCCCCGGATGTTTTCCCATGATCACTTCCAATGATACCACTCCAAAGCTATAAACATCACATTTCTCGGTAACTTCTAATGTGTATGCAAGTTCTGAAAAAAAACAAAAAACAAAAAACAAAAAACAAAAAAACAAAAAAAAAACAAAAGAAGAAACGTGATTAATATTCACTACTAGAAGTGCTTAAATTGAAACCTGGAAAACGTATACTGGAAAAACGCTAGTTATGTTCGCCTTAATTTTGTTCACTAACCAGCTAGTTTCCCATGTAGAATAGTAGTGAAAAGAGCTATTTTTATGAAGAGAAATAATTTCAACTGGATGTGGAATCAAGATTATACATTACACATTATTGAAAATTCAAGGTGGAATAATCTACCCGGAGCAGTGTATCCAAGTGTGCCTGCGAAAGAAGTCCAATTTGAAGAACTCAGCTTTAAAAGCCTTGCTGTGCCGAAATCAGAAACGTAAGCCTCGTGACCTGAATCCAGCAAGATGTTCTTACTGGATACGTCTCGATGAACTATTGGAAGGGAGCAATCATGGTGCATGTAAGACAAAGCATCAGCCACACTCTTAACAAGTTTTAACCTCTCATTCCATCCAAACTCGATCGCCGCCTTGTCATTCCTTAGCATGTTCTCCAAGCTCCCTCCTTCTAGGAACTCATAAACCAAGAATGAGTGGTGTGGACTCCAACAATATCCATAAAGCTTCACAATGTTGCGGTGTCTGATCTCCGAAAGGGCACGAATCTCGCTTTCGAAAGCCTTTAGTTCTGCTACCCGGGCATCCTCCAGGGTGTCAAGTTTCTTCACTGCAACAACCTGACCTGTTTGTAGTTCCGCTTTGTAAACACTAGCATGGCCTCCTTCTCCTACACAATGTTTGGGGTGGAAATTTTCTGTGGCTTCAATGATGTTGTTGTAAGCCATTTTCCCGTCATAGCTCCACATCACAAATAAATTATCATTTGGCGACTGTCTTCCCATGTTCAGCTTCTTCCTCAAGATGTTACGAGTACGGAGAAAATAGAGAATCACTCCTACAACCAATAGAAGGAACAAAGGGCTTTAAAACAATGACTATGACCAAAATGACAGAATCAATACCCTTTTCTCCACCTCTTTTCGTAGATGGACAAAGCTCCAAACCAGTGGCGTTACCGCACAATCCTTTATTATCTCCGAACGCTCCAAATCGATAGAAGGCTTTGTTGTCTGGTATAGGACCCTCTAAATGATTAGATGACATGTCAACAGCTGTCAAGCTTACCATTTCATCAAAACGGGATGGTATTGAACCAGAGAGCTCATTATGAGAGAGATTTAATACTTCTAAGCTTCTCAATTCACCAAGCTGTGGTGGTATCTCCCCCGTGAGCAAATTATGACTAAGATCGAGTACTTGTAGAGATTTTATGGTGCCGATCGTAGGAGGGATATCTGCAGAGAATTCATTTTTGCTTAAGTTCAAGCTCAACGTCTTTAAGCCCCCAACGAGGTCTGGAATCGTACCACTCAGATTGTTTGCTGCTAAATTAAGATGTACAAGGTTCGATAACATTCCAACTTCTTGAGGAACACTGCCAATGAGTTTATTGCCAGCCAGGTTAAGATCAAACAATGACATCAACTTCCCAAGCTCCTTTGGAATTGCGCCGACCAGATGATTTGAGGAGAGGTCAAGTACATGTAGCTGGACTGCTTCTCCAAGTTGAGAAGGAATTTCCCCAGAAATTCTGTTGTTGGAGATTTTCAAACTTTGTAAGCTTTGGCACTGACCCCATTTATGAGAAAGCTCTCCATAGAGATTGTTGTAACTCAAATCCATGTAATCTAAATGCGGGTACACGCCAAGCTGTTCTGAAATGTTTCCTTGAAGCTGATTTCTTTCTAATCTCACTCTAACAAGGCTCGTACAGTTTCTCAAACTCTTAGGAATCGGCCCTGTCAAGTAATTGTCATGTGCTGTAAGCGTTTCAAGCAACACACCATTGCAGACATTATCAGGAAGATCACCGGATAGCCTGTTGTTACTCAGCCACAAATACCTCAAGTATGTAAGATTGTTCATTTCTAGAGGAATGGAACCATTTAAATCGTTACCAACCAAACCCACAAGACTCAGATACTTTAGCTTTCCGACTTCTGGGGGGATAGCACCTGATAGTACATTATGCATAAGGTACAATTCAGTTAGCTTCGTCAAGTTGCCTATACTAGAAGGAATTGGTCCAGACAAGTAGTTGCTAACAAAGGCTAGTTTCGTTAAGTTGGCCAGGTTTCCTATAGATGAAGGAATTGAACCAGTGAGACCGTTCTTTGACAGCTCAAGCACACGAATAGACTTCAGCATACCTATTTCTTCAGGGATTTGTCCCGAAAGCTTATTGTTAAGAAGGGAAAAGAACAGTTAAGTTACTCAACATTCCAATTTCCCGCGGAACGGATTCGCTAAGGCCATTTTTGTCTAGATAGAGGGTTTGAAGTCTGGTCAGAAGGCCTATCTCAGATGGGATTCTTCCAAAAAGTTGATTGGCAGACAAATCAAGGTGTATGAGACTAGACAAATTCGATATAGACGGCGGAATGGCTCCGTAGAGTGAATTGTTACCGAGATTAAGAATTAGGAGACCGGGAAAGGATGAGAAGCTGAAACTGGAAAGTGTACCTCTTAAACCAAGGCCTGTGAGATTCACATGTCTGATAGTGCTAAAATTGTCACAAGCAATTCCATCCCAATTGCATGGATTGTTTCCAGCCCATGATGACAAGAGAGATTGGCTTCGGCTATCGAGGTTGGTCTTCCATGTCATGAGAGCCTCTGTTTCTTCTCCTCCTGCACTTTCATCTGAAACTGAAGTTGCCAAAGGGCCAACTTTGGAAGTACAAACCCACAAGAGGAAAATCTTAATTGTGATGATTTGAAGTGAAAAAGTATAACACAGACATGGTTTCTCCACTCCGGACGCCATGATCATGAGTTGCAAGAACAAGTTTTCGTTATATGTTGTCCTTAATTTGGGTCTGGTTTGGTGGGAGAACTGTATCTAATGAATTATCCGATGACCTTTCTAAGAAATATGCACCTCAAAGCTCGAACTTGATCCCCAAGAGTCAATGACTTGTCGTTCACTTCTTTGCGACGTAGACCCAAACATATTATACATTTGAACAGTGACGACACAAATCTTTTACAAAGAAGGCATTTATTTTAATGATCTATGACCAAATATTCAAGTTGCAACCACCATCGGATGTGACGTCATAGTAATATGGATTAATCAATTACTGACTCTCTCTCATACTCGTCAAAGGTTACTGTTAACGAGAACATAGACTGATTTCCTTTTTTTCTTTTTGTTCGATGGTCCCAACAGCAGATACTGAAAGTAACACCGAGTGATGATTTTATGGTCCCAATAAATTCCAAAAACGACACTAAGTGAAGGCGATGAGTGTCTTTTATTTATTAATTTTTTAGATATGTCTTTTATTTATTAATTTTTTAGACAAGACTAGTTGCTGAAATTTTCTTTGTACCACATTAGTTAGGGACTTTTAAACCCTTAACTAAAGGAGGAAACACAAAACGGTTTTAAGGAAATTTTAGTCAAAAGAAACGACTTTCATCTCATCTTTCCTCACTTTTGGAACAAGTTTGCCAAGAGGAAGGAAACAAGCTTGCTAATAAATTCCTGGAAGTTGGCATACCTGTGACAAAATTTTACATGCCTATAATACCCTTAATATGAAATTCTTGAAAAGTATTCTGAAAGGTCTGCAAATGAAAAGCCATTTCAAAACCCTCGACCCTGCACATTCCTTGTCCAAATTTGCTACTGGCCAAAGAAAGAAGATAACACTTGGAAGCTTCGTCACCTTTTAGGTCATCAAAATTCCAATTGAGAAGTATGCAGAATTCGAATATAACACTAGAATGTGATTTCCATGAGTTCTACTTCTCTGACTAATTATCCCTAAAGCTTGTAACCAGATTTTGGTTAGACAGTACGAGTAACTGGAATGTAAAACGGATACAAAAAATGGGTAGCTTCATTTCCTGCCGTATCCTAGAATGAAAGAATTGGAACAAAAAAAATCTTCATCTGATGCCTAAACGAATCTCTGCTTTTGCATAAATCTATGGCACTTCTATACATTTGGTGGATCTATCACACACTGCTTGCCGTCTGGCAATAGCCTGTGACTTTTTGGCTTCAACCCTCTCCCGGACCAACGTCTGACCAGGGCTGTTTCTAGTTTTCTCACCTGCAATTGGCATCAGTCAAATATCAGATCAATATAAGCAGAATTATAAGAGTTCATAGTATACACCCAAAACATCCAACCAAACGAGATTCATTTCGGAAAACCATCCACTACCGTATGTTTTCATGTAATAATGCCAAAATTAAGTCCTAAAAATCGTCTCAACAGCCCAACTTCATGCTCCTTGATCAGATAAAGTTGAGCATATTCTATTAGAAAGCCATGCAGTTTCTTTGTTCAAGCATTATCTTATGCTAACCAAATCCCAACAACTGAGCAGTATAACATCTCTTTTGCTGCCTACCCTTGATGCAACTAGATGCGCCATATAATGCACTATTGGTGAGTAGTGGCTGATTTGTAATACCCGGAGTAACATATTTGGTCTCCTTCAAGGATGCGTCAAAAGTTTGAGAGCTAAAATGTAGACCTTAATGCAGTAAATCAGCATTTTCTATCAGATATAGACAAAGGCTCATAACAGTCTCATTTGCAATTAATTTCGTCTGCTAAATCCAGCTTGTTCCAGTCATCTTAAGGGAGGCGGGTAATCCTTTATGAATGAGTCTTAGATAATATATCAATTTCTCTGAATAAGAATAACAAACGAAAGGGTAATGTTCGTGGTATTTAGCTCTTAGCTCAGTTTATAAAGCACTTTGGTGGTCTTACAGTCTTCGACAAAGTAGTTCCTTCACTGTGATGTTCCTAAATACAAATTTATCAATTTTCTATTCAAAAGGAAGTAGTTTATAATACATGATAACATTCAAGTAGTTTATAATACACGGTAACATTCTCAAATAGTTGTACGGACCAATTTCCTTAGAATGTTAATTCTATCCTTATCCACCACTTGTATGTCTAACCAGTGACCTTATAAAGTGCCCTTGAATGTTATTTTTTCTTCACAATAAATTTTGATGTCAATAAAGCCATCAATAATGGTAGCATTGAAAATGGATGATAGCCCATAATGTTTCACTTCAGGAAACGAAAATCCAATATGTTATTTTTCTAGTAGAATCACATCACATGGAGTAGGATCAGCTCCATACATAAGCTAAAATTAGAGTATCAAGCAGAACAGAAAAAGCAAACACACCTAGAGCTTGTCAAAAACAGAAAACTGAGATGGAGAAATAAAAAAACAAACAGAGAGAACAGAAATGAATTTATGAGAAAAAACCTACAGAAGCACACTAAGACAATAAAACATAGCGTTAAAGCAACTAGTTACAGGAGCCATCAAGCGTAAAACATAGAAGTGAGCCATCAAGCATAAAACAGAGAAGTGTCATGTTTCCAATTCCTAAACAAAACTACAATTGGCTAGTCTAGTCAAGTACACAAATTAAAGCATAACGGTTTTGATGAAGCTGGATGCTAACAATAAGGGATGGTTGAAGAAAACAACAGAAAAGTTATAAGAAACAGAATAGAAATGACTTTAGAGAACAAGCTGCAGCATGAAAGCCAAGAATTACAGGAGCCATCAAGCATAACAACCGATGATCTTATTTCCAATCTAAAACAAAACCACAATTGACTAGTCCGATAGGCAAATTAAGTATAACTGCTTCAAAGAAGCTTGCTGCTAACAATAAGAATTATTTAAATAAATAATAATAATAATAATAATATTAATCCTATTGATAAGAAAACAACCAGCACTACATTGATTTATTAAAAATTCCTATTGTAAAATACCAATGGGCAATCCAAATAGCCGTAGGGCAAACATTTTCAATTATTTCTGTGTGCAGAGGATAATAGTAGATGTTGGTGAACAATGGCACATTTTTCACTAGCAATCAGCATAACGAATAAACCAACCTGCCTAACAATGAATGGTTCCTCCACAAGACTCAAAGGCTCTGTCAAAACCGTAAGAAAACCATTCATATTCCCATAAACGATGTCAGTTAAGGGCCGATCACCCACCTGTCACAAAACAACTATGCTATTAGACTAATCCAAAACAAAAGAACTGCAATTAACAGTTAAAGAACTCTTCGATTCTCATAAACATTATACCATAATAAGTTCAGATGATTCACAGCCGAAGTGGTTTTCAATTTCTTCAGCCGATCCAGCTGGTTTCTTCACTCCTAGAGGGTGACATTAGAACAACCACATAAATGCTACGCGAAAAGTCATCACTTTCGAGCACGCTTGGCCTTCAATACCGGACGTAATGCAAAACTTGCTTGCGGCAAATTCAAAGCTCAAAATTGAGAACGAAATACTCACCGTGCCTTATGACTTTAATTCCGATAGCCCCCTCGAGCACTCTAGCTTTGGAACCATCATGATCATACTCAAATAGCCCTATTAAAAGACATGTACACAAAGACATTGGCAAACCAGACCAAAACAACAACAACAATAACGACCTATTCCACGATGCAGAGTTAGCATGCGAACCGACCTAACTATAAACATTTTAGACTTTCCACTCATGTGTTTGCGTCTAATTCTAATTTCAACAAAACATGTGTCAAAATTACCGGCAGAGTTACTGAACACAGCGATGTTGGGGCCAAAGACGGATTTACACTGCTCAAGCGAAGGCGCGAGAGGACCCCAAAGCTTCAACGAGTAAGGCGCAGTGAGAGTATTATCTTTATCAAACACAACGCCCTTAAACCCCCTCCTCTGCAGCTCCGCCCAATCAATGTACCTTATGTCGGGCACGGCGACGTGGGGGAGAGCCAAGTGACGGTCTTTGAAGACCACTCCCACGAAGCAAACGATGGCGCCAGAGTTAAACCGCTGTCCCAACGCGGCTTTCAAGTCCGCCCACCACATGTTTGTGAAAAGTCCCTTGGCGTTCTTGGTATCGCCGTCTCCCTGTTCTTCTTCTTTTTCTTCGCTTTGAGCTTCTGGGTTTTGTTTATCGGAGGAGTTGTCGCCGGTGGAGGAGAAAAACTGGAGAAGAACTGGGTGGCTGTGATATGGTTCGGATTCGCTGCTTCTGTTGTTGAACCTGTCTTGCTGTTTGCTGCAGCTGTGTGCTTGAGAGCGAGTGATTGCAGATGGGGCTGTGGAGTAGTGAGATTGGTTCCTGTTGGGGAAGGATCTTAGGATGGTGGTGGTGGTCAGCTTTTTCTTGAGGTGGGGATGGTGGAAGTGGAAATGATTTGGAATTGGGTTGCAGCAATTGGGCAATGGAGGAGCAGATATCGACTGCATTTCTTTCTAGTCTAATTATTTTTGGATTTTAATGTCGTTGTTCCATAATAATTAATTTTCCAAGTGGCTGAATATGGTTTTCCGTTGGAGATGGCCCGTGACCCTTAGACGGCTGGTAATGGTGAATCTTGCAACCCGAAGGAGACTACGGCCCATTCTTTATGTAAATTGGCCCATTGTGTATAAAATGATTACAAAAAAAAAAAAAAAAAAAAAAAAAAAAAAGGGGAGAGAGAGGGAAATAGCATATAATAGGTAGGTTATAGAAAACAATATAATAAAATGATTAGAAAGGATAATATCTGCAATTAACACACTGTCTTCACTAATTGAGGACGAATTTTGTACCGCAGAAGCCAAATGCACTGCATCCGTTTTAGCTATCTCGATTTGCAAACCCAAATTCTAAGAAAACGAGAGACCTTCCCGAAGAGCTAGACATTCGGTGGTATGGGGCGAGAAGAATCTAGTCACACGTCTCGCAAAACCAGCAACTACCATAGCCTTAGAATATCTAATCATAGCCCCAATGCCAACCTCCTCCTTTCCAATGCGTACCGAGGCATCTACGTTTAGTTTCAAAGAGCCACCTATTGGTTTTTTCCACCTTATTTGATTATCAACAGTGGGCGAACTAAACACTGGAACTTCAAGTCTGAAACATTGCTGGAAATCGCCTAACATGCTACCCGCCATTTCCATCACATTATGGGCATCAATTACGTGATTGGAATGAACCCACATATTCCTTGCCCTCCAAATAGCCCAAGCCATATTGGTAAAAATTTCTAGCTCTTCTCGGGACCCTTTCTCAGAGAATTCTAAACAAAGTCTAGCAAATAAAACAACCAAGGAACTTCTCAACTTGGGCCAGAGGACAAAAGAATCCCAAACCTCCCTAGCGCTTGGACACTCCCACAAGCTATTCCAAACTGACTTAATCCCTTCGCAACACCGCGTACATTCATTCAAACATTTCACACCCCTTCTATTAAGAACAGCAAAATATGGGAGGACTCCATGAAATGCCTGCCATAAGAAGATTATACCTTGCTTGGTAATTTCAAACTCTGAGGTTTTCCCCACCAAGCCTTACTGACCGCTGCATTAGATGAGCCGTCCAATCCTTTAGCCTCCATAGCCACCCAATATTTTGAATGCACGGTCTATAGACCATGCAAGTCGTAGTGCCAAATCAAGTTATTAGGACAATTGGATCTCCCCAAAGGAATGCTCAAAATCATCTCGCTATCCATTGACAAGAAAGACTGAGAAATAAGTTCACGATCTCATTGCCTATTTTAGATTAGGTCTGCCACCTTCCAATTTGATGCACCCCTAGGAACACTCGTAATGGGTTTAAAACTATGAGGTCGAGGGAGCCACGGATCTGAAAAAAACTCCAACATTGCTTCCATTGCCAATTCTCCACCTAACACGTGAGGCCAATAAGTCCCTCCCCCACATAATTGATTGCCAAGTATAGGATGCATTCGCACCAATTCTAGCATCCAGAAAAGAGCAGTTATGGAAATACTTAGCTTTCAATACTTTTCTATAAGGGAATCTGGGCCTTAAGAATACGCCTACCTTATTTGGCCACCAAAGCCTTATTAAAATTACTAATATCACGAAAACCCATACCTCATTTATTTTTTGGTTGACACAACTTTTCCCATCCAAGCCAATGAATATTCCTATCCTCATCAGAGCCACCCACCAAAATCGAGCAACCAATGACTGAGTTTCTTGGCAAAGCAAGTAGGAACTCGAAACACATTCATAGTATATGTGGTCATAGCTTGGGCAACCGCCTTAATGAGAATTTCACGTCCCCTAATGAAGAAAATTTTTACTCTTCCATATTTGTAGAAGCTCCACAACTCGCTCCTTAACTGCATTAAAGACACTTCTCTTGTTGCAACCCACAAAAGATGGTAGGCCCAAATACCTATCATGAACTTGGCTACTATCCAACAAACCAAGCTTACTACAAATCCCCCCCCCCCCCCCCCCCCCCCCCCCCCCCCCCAACCTCCTCCACAACGTTGGGACTAAAGGTGATCAAGGATTTTGAAAAATTAATAACTTGACCCGAAGCCAAAGCATAACTATAATCCTAACAATTGTTTGACAATCTCCCAAATTGGCCTTTCCAAAAATAATGGAATCATCAGCAAAAAACAAATAACTCGCCATGAGTGCTCTCCTAGCCATAGCAGTCCCATGAAGTCTGTCATCAACTTCTGCAGCCTTGATCATAGCCGATAGACTCTCAGCACAAAGTAGAAATAAGTATGACAAGATTGGACAACCCTGACGAAGCCCTCTCTTAGGAATGACACACCCTTCCACACTCCCATTAATAATGAATGAGAGTTTAGTTGTGGATACACAATCCATAATCAAGTCAACCCATCGATCACTGAAGCCCATCTTTCACATAACTCCCTCAAGGAAAGTCCATTCAACTCAATCATAGGCTTTACTCATGTCAAGTTTTATGCCCATCAAACCTTCTTTCCCACCCACCTTCCTCCTAATAGAGTGCAGAACCTCAAAAGCTACTATAACAGTATCCGTTATTAATCATCCCCAGAACAAAAGCACTCTGTTCTTGAGAAATAATCTTTGGAAGAAATAATTTGAGCCAATTAGCCAACACCTTAGTGATAGTCTTATATGTAACATTAAACAAGCTAATCGGTTGGAAGTCAGCCACTCTCTTAGGATTCTTAATTTTTGGAATAAGAACCACATGTGTTGCATTTAACACTTGAACCGATTGCCCACCATTTATAACCCCCAAGCAAACTATCGTCAAGTCGCTACCCATCAACTCCCAATTCTTTTGAAAAAAGAGTGCATGAAATCTATTCGGACCTAGAGCTTTTGTAGGACCCATACTGAAAAGAGCTTTTTTAACCTCCTCCCTAGTAAAGGGACTATCCAACTATTGGCCTCGTCTCCTCCAGCACACTAGACCCAATACAATGTATAACTCTAGACAAGTTCTCTGCAGAAGCGGTGATGGTTTGGAACACATCATTAAAATAACATTCAACTTCCTTAGTGATGTCCTTATCTTTCGTAATCCAACTCCCACTTGGATCTTCTAACCCGCGAATTTTTTTCTTCTTGAAATGTTTTGATACTTTTGAATGGAAAATTTTTGTATTCCGATCACCACTCCTAAGCCATTCCACACGGGCTCTTTGACACCAATAATACTCATCTAGCGCCAGAAGCCGATTGAGCTCATTTTCCACCCGCCTAATACTGGATCTCACCTCACCCACCTCACCCAGCCGCGGGCATTTGTTTAAGTTCTTTAACTCCTTCTAGGCATCTTCAATCTTTCTACTAATGTTCCCAAACATCTTGGATCTCCACAATTTCAAGTACTGGGCACAATTTTTCAATTTTACCAACCACCTCTGACCACGGCCCTCCACACTTATACGCCACCAGTATTGCCTCAGCATCTCATTGAAACTACTGTCCATCATCCACATAGGTTTAAAGATGAACCTCCGACGTTTCTTTGGAACCCGACCAGTCCGAACCGAGTCCACAAGTTTCAGAAGAATGGCCCGATGATCCGACCCAAAGAAGTCTAAAGGATAGACTCTACACTAGTAAAAATTGTGGATTACACGATGGTTATTTACCGTCGTGTAATTTTACACGACAGTTAGACAACCTTCGTGTAATCGAACGTCGTGAAAGATACCACGACGGTTTCACAACCGTCGTGGTATCTCAATATTACACGACGGTTCACACCGTCGTCGAATCAAGAAATATAGTAGCAAACGCCGCAAATTGAGAATTTTACACGACGGTTTTGCTCAAAACTGTCATGTAATTGGGCTTGAATTAAAAAAATAGGCTTTTTTTTTTGTAATGGCACACATTACACGACGGTTTCGGAGCAAAACCGTCGTGTAATGTGTGCCATTACAAAAAAAAAACCTTTTTTTTTTTAATTCAAGCCCAATTACACGACGGTTTTTGAGCAAAACCATCGTGTAATCCCTCTTTTTTTTTTTTTTTTTTTTTTGAAAATTTGAAAATTTTGAAAATTTTCGGAGGATTACACGACGGTTTTTATAACTGTTGTGTAATCCTTTTTTTTTTTTTTTTTGAAATTTTGAAAATTTTTGGACGATTACACGACAGTTTTGCTCAAAATCGTCGCGTAATCTTCTTTTTTTTTTTTTTTGAAATTTTGAAAATTTTCAGAGGAACCGTCGTGTAATCTTAGGATTACAAGATGGCTATAGAAAACCGTCGTGTAATACTCTTTTTTTTTTTAATTTGAAATTTTGAAAATTTTCGGAGGATTACACGACGGTTTTGCTCAAAACCGTCATTGAATCTTAGGATTACATGACGGTTTCCTTTCTTTTTTAAATTTGAAATTTTGAAAAATTTAAAAAATTTTGGTGGATTATTACACTGTCGTGTAATCCGGTCATCAAAACCATCGTGTATTTTCCGTTGTGTAAGCCAACTTTTGTAGTAGTGCTATGACTTGGGAATCTATTTCACTCCTGGACATTCCAATCTTCATCCATTCCTTTATCCCATGTAAAGGTCGGACCTTCAAAACCAAGATCAAAGAGGCTACACTCCTCCATGACTTCCCGAAAATCATCCATACTCGCATAAGGACGATCACTACCACCACTTTTCTTAGAAAAGTAGAATATCTCATTAAAATCTCATCCTATTACCCAAGGAATAGAGAAAAGTTCATGCAGTCTCCAAATCAAACTCCATGAATGGTGGTGTCACTCACTACGAACGGGATTACCATAAAAACCCGTAAAACGCCAAAGCACACCATCCGCCCCCCAAACTAAAGAATCAACATGACCCCTGGAATAACTCTGAATTTGGACGTCAACCTCGGAGTTCCAAAGGAGAATTAAACCACCACTTCTACCTTCGCAATTCACATGAAAGCCATTTTCGAACCCGAGTTGACTCCGCACAAACTTTGCCGCCACACCAAATAGCCTAGTCTCCATCAAGAGGACAATGGAGGGGAAAGTTCTACGAATAAGCATCCCAAGTTTGTCAAACGCACGGGTGTTCCCCAACCCCCGTACGTTCCAACAAACGAGATTCATGGCCGATCTCTCAATATTTGCGCACTCACCCAGGGGCAAACAAATTCTTTTATCAGCTTACGCTCATAAGAGAAAAGGGATACCTGATTTTTTTGTTTCACCGCTCCGGTATCAATGATATTGTCTGTCCTATTAGACGCCTTCGCCACAACAATCATCTTCTTCCTAGCTTGTTTCTTCCACACTCCGAATAGTGGTCTTGCTTTGATCTCCTTTTACTGCACTAGCATCTGCCTCAAATTGAAAAGAGACCACTCTTTTTTCCTCCACCTTCTTAGCAATTGAAAGCCCACCGTCGGTAGTTTTATAACTATACGCCTTCACCATTCTCATGCACATGCATGAGGCCCTTCAAAGTTTTAATGAGATCACGAGATTTAGAGGCACAAGCACATGACTCGGTAAAAATTCCACTCCCTTTATCCTTGGCTGCCATGTCATCTTCCACTAATTTTGACCCATCTCCAACATTGCCAAGTACATCAGAGTGATTTAAATTTGAAATCACATTTAATTCCGATTGTTTCCCCCAAAAAATCTGCTTTTGGAACGGAAACTCCTTCAATTGCGCCGGCATAATCCTGCAAATCACTTTCCACATCAATGCTTACCGTTCCAGAACACCGTTGACTCCTCTCCAGCGGTTTTGGCCGGAAAAACCCCTTAGCACAACAAGAATCCGATCTAGGAGCGCCACCATAGTCCTCCTCTCTACGATACCTACCCTGCAGATTCCGATTAGCATCTGATCCTAATCTATGATGGCCTCCCTCTCTCCTCGCATTCCCAACATTGCCATAGCTATTTCCAGAAAAACTAGCCGCCTGAGGCCAATCGCCGTATTGGAAATTACCCGATTCAATCATCTCTTCGGCAACTGGCTCCGACCATTCAGTCGCTATATGCCCAATCCGGCCACACACATAGCAGAAATTTGGAATTCTCTCAAACTTCAGTTCTGCCCAATGAGTTGTTCCATTCGTACCACCCCGAACCGGAACCACTCTTTGAATCGGCTTAGAGACAACAATCAAAACCCTTACATGAAGGAAACTTCCACTGCAACGACCGTTTTTATCTTTCCAGACACGTACCGCCACTCCCGTCGCATCGCCAATCATCATCTCAATCTTCTCTGTTACCCCTTTGATTGATAGAAGAAGAAGAAGATCAAGAAAAAAAAAAAAAAAAAAAGGAAGAAGAAGAAGATTTAGGCTCCACAAAAAAATTATGTTGTTTCTCCACGAAAAATAACATTGTCCCCAACCCAAAAGGAAGGAGAAAGTGAGAGAGAGAATAGGATAGTGAGATGTAAACCTTTTAAGTGAGTCGGAGGTCTAGCCACAGGTCATAAATTAGCTTTCTCTATTTGAATAGTGAGGAATAGTATGATCATGTCAAAAAATAGCGCTCTAATACATATTATAGGAATCTCTGTTTCAAAAGAAAATTCTATATATTTCAATCTTGACTGGGATTTTATCATATTGAAGCAATATTAATACCGTGAGATTATAAAATATTAAGTGCACAAACATACTAATGATAAATTTTTAATTTTTTTTTTGAGACTATTTACATAAACTGCCAAATTAGAGACATGCTTTTAAAAAAGTCTAAAAACAAACTTATTTGCAAATTGAATTAAAAAAAAAACACTTGACAAAAAATACCCGTTAAACCTATTTTAAGAAAAATATATATTATACCCTAAAATAGCCACATTACTATTATTTTGAAAGGAAATAGCCACATTATTCTCAATACCCATTTTGTATATTTAAAATTAAAAATTCAAAAATTACTAAAATTATTATCCCTTTACAATCACTTTTTTGAACTGTTAAACAATAAATGCACAATATAAATAAGTTGATCTTATTTAAAAAAAAAAAAAAAAAGTGAAAACAAGGTCACTAAATTCTAAATGATGCTTCTCATATAATGATCAAGTCATTACAACGTTTCCATAATATAAATATTGGGTGGTTAAATAAAAAATCATGTATAAATTGATATGGTCATTATTATAGTAACCATATCTGTAATGTGAGCAATCTAACATATACAAGATAATGATAGGTCTTTATAATAGCATTAGTAAAGTATTTGATTTACAACAATTCTACTATGTAAATATTGTGTTGAATAAAGAATCAGTGTAAATTGATGTGGTCATTATCATAAGACTATATCCGTAATATGAGTATCTAACATATACAAGATAATGATAGGTCCTTATTATAGTATTAGTAAAGTATATCAAATATTAAATCTTAACATTAACTCTTCTCTTTTCTCTATCAGTACAAAATTCAAAAAACGGATGTAAAAAGAGAGAGAGAGAGTAAATTAGTTTCATTAAAAAAGTGATCAGTTCTTTGATTTTTAAGCACAAATTAGAGAGAGAGAGAGAGAGAATGTGGTGAAATAAAGTAAAACGAAAAAAAAAATTTGTTAGTTTCATAAAAGCATGACCAACACTTAAAGAAAATGTGTGAATAACTCTTATCTCTCTATAAACACAATCTCTGAATTTATATACGTATATATGTAAACAAACGGCAAAAACTAAAAATAAAAAATTAATGGTTACTTCCATATAAAGCGTAACTAAATTATTTGTTAATGCCGAAAACGCCTCCGACAGCAACACCCAAGATGGTAGGGTGGTCCGGTCAGGACGGGCCAGTCACTCCACCGTCGATTACCTGCTAAATAGAAGCACCTCGGAATGATGGAGACACCGGTGTGGTGTCTGTAGCGGGCACTCCGATGCTTAAGTCAGCAATGATACTGATGAGTGAGGGGAGAGACAGAGTTTTGGCAAGGAAAAATGATCATACCTGAATTTATGGGCTTTTTCTCTATTTATAGGCGCCCTCCCCAGGTCCGGGTGCTCGGGGCAACCCGGTCGGGTCGGCTACCTAGGGCACCCGGTGGGTGGCTAGGGTTTAGGCCTACAGGGGCTACCGGCCCAATGGACTGGCGCCACGTGGGACCTGACTCAGCGTAGGGGACAGAAGGGTGACTGTCGTCGGTGCCTGCAAGGGCAGGTTCTGTCAGAGTAGGTGACGGCGGGTGGTGATGTGATGTTCTGCAGAAGTAGGTGGGCGGCGCCTGTAGCTGATGGGTACAAGGACGAGGCTGGCGTCAGCTGAGAAGTGAGGTGGAATGCGGACCTAGAAGACCTCTGTCAGTCTGGGGTCTACAACTCGAGGTTGAGTGCTCAGAGCACAATCCTGATCGAGTGCACCGCTTGTTCTAGCGAGACAACGGGTTGTGGTCGGCTGAAATTCCTGGTCGGCTGGAGTCCGACTACTCGACCAGTTCCTGAGAGGACGGGGACTACCTTCACATCGCCGAGTGTAGTCGGAAGTGGTACTTTGTGGTCGGAGCAGATTACGACATCAACATTATTCCTTAAAATACAAATTTTGAAGAAATATATATATATATATATATATATATATGCATATAAGGGGGAAAGAAAAAAGTTAAACTACGGCAACTCAAAAAGGAAATGCATGAAATAAGGGATTCAATTTATTTCCCAATATATATATATATATACCAGCAAATTAAAATTTGAAAATGAAACGTGCATTTAATTCACTAATTAAAGATTTTTTTTTAAAAAGTTCTGCAAACACGGATTGTAGAAGGGCAGATGTGAAAAGGAAAACCATTGAAATTCAAAATTCGTCCAAATTTACAAATAAGTTGCTCTGTAGACATATTTTGAAAGGGAGACTCAAAAATGGACATTTTGTGTAAATATATATATTTTTTTCCTTGCTAGAATAAACCCAATTATTTTGTTGTTGATAAAATAACATAAGACCTCGTGATGACAATTTTAAATTCCTCTAAATGTAATAATCGGAATAATAACCGTTGAATTTACTAGTCCATTTTTTGGACCAAATCAACCATACATAAAATATATTCATATAACATATACGTGTATATATTCTCATAAATACACATAAATTCAATGCTATATTCTTATATATCGTCAAATTACTCACGAGTCTCGAGTGCTATGTTCAAAATTTTTAGGCTATATATCATGAATATGACACAATCGGAAACCACCAAACGCGTATTTCACTTCTGTATCCAGCTCCCACCGCTACACCCACACCATAAAAATATAAAGATTACCTTTTTCTTTTTTTCTTTTTTTTTTTTTCTTCTTTTTCTTTTTCTTTTTTGACTGAACTATAATATTTACTTTTTTTTTTTTTTTGGTTAAATGGATTAGATTGCTTTTTTTATGTCCTTGCGCGCGCTTGAGCCCACGTCTCGCTCTAGATAACGGTAGGAGGTGGTGTAATTTGTAGCATGATATTTGAATCTCTCTCAAACTAGATTACCTATATACCTAACCATTACGGTGAGACTGATTCGAATTTAAAATCTTATTGAGTTGAATGTCAATCTTTATCATCTAGCCTAGGTTTTCAATGGTATTTTCTGTGCTCCTTCCTATCTAGCTCTGCTATCAACTTGATAATTGCCAGCCGAGCCAACAGCAATATTCATTTTGGTAACGCCAAACCAATGAAAAGGCTTTATTATTCAATATTCTTGATATTTACGAACCTACACGACACGCTTGACAACTATTTTCTAAAAAGAAAAAGGAAAAACTTTGGCAAAGCTGGCACTAGTTTTGGACTTTTCAAACATGGCCCATCACCATGTTACGTATATTTTACTCATTTAACCATCTATATAAAGGACATAATGGCCAACATTTCTTCATCAAACATAAAAACCATTTCTTCTCTCCCTAGCTAACAAAGAAACTACTTCCAAAAATGTTTTCTTCCGAGATCTCCACGTCCATAATGTTTCTCCTTTCTCTGTTCATGATCAGCTGCCTAATGGCCGTAGCCTCGGCCGGAAATTTCTACCAAGACTTCGACATCACTTGGGGCGATCGCCGAGCTCAAATACTAAACGGAGGCCAACTTCTAACTCTCACTCTTGACAAGGCTTCTGGGTCTGGTTTTCAATCTAAAAACGAGTACTTGTTCGGCAGGATCGACATGCAAATCAAGCTTGTTCCTGGGAATTCAGCTGGCACTGTCACTGCATACTATGTAATAAATGATTTCTTTTCACTCTTTCATTTTATTAGCTATGTTATCTTATTTTCTGGCTAACTTGAAACATACTATGTACGCAGTTGTCTTCTCAAGGACCGACACATGATGAGATCGATTTCGAGTTCTTGGGAAACTTGTCTGGAGATCCTTACACGCTCCACACAAATGTGTTCAGTCAAGGAAAGGGAAACAGAGAACAACAATTCCATCTCTGGTTTGATCCCACAAAGGCCTTCCACACCTACTCCATTGTTTGGAACAAGCAACGTATTATGTGAGCAACGCTAAAAAGTTTGAATTATGAGTTTGAACCTATGATTCAAAGCAGGGATTCTTTTAACTAATTATTAATTTTGAACACAAATGTTAACGTACATGAACTTGTTTTTGTGCAGATTTTTGGTGGACAATATTCCAATCAGGGTGTTCAACAATCTGGAATCAGCAGCAGGAGTTCCCTATCCGAAAAGCCAACCGATGAAGATATACTCAAGCCTGTGGAATGCAGATGACTGGGCAACAAGAGGCGGCCTTGTGAAGACTGACTGGACACAAGCTCCTTTCACTGCCTCCTACAGGAACTTCAACGCCAATGCATGTGTTTGGTCAGCTGGAAAATCGAGCTGCGACTCGAAGAGCACTTCTGGCACCGCCTTTAATGATGCAGCGTGGCAGGATCAAGGTCTAGATGCCGCCGGCCGGAATAGACTCCGGTGGGTGCAACAGAAGTACATGGTTTACAATTACTGCACTGACTTCAAACGCTTCCCTCAAGGCCTCCCTCCGGAATGCAAGCACTCTAGATTCCTCTAAACCAATTTCATTATTTATCTTTGAGTTACATCAATGCAATAATCTGTACTTAATTGTGTGTATTTTGTTTTGTTTTTTGTGAGATACGTATCAAGATTCAGGAGAGAATTCTTTTTAATTCATTTGTGATATATGTATAAGATTTGTGAGAATATTGATTAATAAAAGTTTGCTTTTGTATTTTTGTCTGATATATATTTTTTGTCTTCCTATTACATAGAGTTATATCATGCATGCAAATTTTAATGGTTGATCTACATTTAGCCGCCAATTTTCAATCAGGCAACTATAGAAGCAATTGAGGTATGGATTATTTAGTTCTTTTTTGTTTTTTGTTTTTTTTTTTGTTATTTTGGAAGGATTTATTTATCTAATAATTCCAATGTTTAAAAGTTAAATAGTTGATTATTGAGTGTTTTGCATGTTTATATATATATATATATATATATATATATTTGTACGTAACTTGAAACGTCGCCATCAATTTTGTGAACTTTAGCTAACAATTCACATATAGCATATTCATGGTTTTGCATAATACATGCCGAAGGCCTCTAGAAGGGAAAATATTGATTCTAAGATATTGTGATTAAAGTTAAACTACACTTTTTTTTAAAAAAAACGTAAAAGACATGTTCACTTCATTTATAAATAAATAAATAATAATAATAATAATAATAAAAAGAATGTCGTTTTGTATTTCCAGAAGCCATGCGTTCTTTTTTCTTTTAGTAATTAGATAATGTCTTTTTCGGGAAAGAAAGCAACATCGGATAAAAGGACACGTCGTTGGTATAAACTTACAGCATGAGTTTAACTTGTCAAACGCGTGAAAAAACATGTCTCTCTCTCTCTCACTCTCTTAGGTCTTGTTTGGTCATGAGTTTAGTTTAAACTAAACTGTACTTTTTTCATCATATTTTTTTATTTTTTTTCCCTAAAAAGTTGTTTGTCTTTTCTGAAAATTCAAAAAAATTCAAAAAAATTTACTATTTAAACTTACAAATCTTAACTCAAACTTACACACCAAACACCCCCTTATTATTTATGCCGTTTTTAAAGACATGACTTGTTCCGTTTATATAATAGCAAGGGTATCAAAAATAAAGAAGCAGAAAAATAATTAGCGATTGTAAAATATATATGAGATCTTTAATAATGCATAGAACATATAATTTTCTTTATCTATATTTTATCTCTTTCCCTGAGAATGCAAAGAACTAATAATACTTATCAATATACGAATTTAACTAGTTCTTTTTTTTCCCCCAACTTTTAAAAGGGGGTAAGGAAGAGTACTATGACTCCTCCTTGATTGGTGCGGAGGAATGCCGAGAAGGAAATCAAATCAAAGTCAGTTGTCAAAAAAAAAAAAAAAGGATAAAAAAAAAAAAAGGATAATAATGATAAAAGATGACGTATATGGATTAAAGTGACTTTTCGTACACCCTCATTAGCTAGGTTGTCCCTGCGACTTATTGCATGGGGATGAGTGGGCTTATTACCATGCCACGAAGCTCGTGCTGATGCTTTCATTGAAGAGATTGCAATAATAAAAATATATGTCCTTTTTTCTGCTTTCTTTTTTCAACAATGGGACTAACTTGAACTCGATACTTTATCTTTGAAAATAAACATGACATTATCAAATAATAAATACAGCTTTTATTTTGCTTATATACCTCTTCAATTTTCTTCTCCCCGGAAAGGAAGATCTTCAAGATATCTGTCTTCGGGAAGAATTTTCTTCCCAATTTTCCATTTTTTTATTTAGGCTTTTACAAAGTTAATCTAATAATTAAAAAATAATTTATTATCGATAGGAAAAAAAAAAAAAAAAATTTGGAGTCCCTATTGCAAAAAACCCCTTAGAAAAATATTGGTTTTAAGTTTGGTGTCAAGGGGCTATGGGTGCAATCTTGGAATATGTAAAATGTGTCCGATGTATTAAATCTACATGTACATTACATACATAATTTACCCCCAAAAAAAATGTGCATACATATATCATTTGCATGTAAATGAGTGTGCATGCAAACAATATATAGGAAGCATGCATGGAAACTTGAGTATCAAGATCCATAATTTTTTTATTAATTAATAAACACACTACTATTGATTAGTGTGAAAGTGGTATATATCTAATAATTATGGGGGTGTATGGCACACCGGTTTAACTCAAGTTAAACTGTTCTTTTTTTTCATTATTTTTGTCTTTTTCTGAAAAAAAATTTTGTCTTTTCTGAAAAAGTCAACAAAAATTATTATTCAAATTTTAAAATTTCAACTCAATTAAAACTCAACTCATTCACCAAACAACCTCTATATTCCGCGTAAAGTCATGAAACAGCCTAATAACGTGTCTCTTCTTCCTAGTTTACGAAGTTTCTAAATTAATTTTTTCTTTTTTTCCAGATTCCATTTTCTCCTGTCAAATATTTCATTATAACCTTTTGACATTTCCGTTGGTCAATGAATAAACTACATACATACATATATATATATATATATATATATATTGCATAGGTTTCCTGTGAACCTTCTCCTTTCCCATGCATATTAATTGACCCCATTTTCAGCTCAGAAAAGACGTTTAACTAACAATATTGCCAGATCTTGATTAGAATTATTGGCTCTTATTTATCCAGCAGAGTCAAAGGGCACTACTATAGCCTACGTACTCAACGAAGCTCCTATATTAAGGGCTCTCAAAATCTTAATTTCTACACCACCAAAAGCCAATAAAACAAAGTAGTTTAACAAAGATGTCGTTGTTTAACAAAGTAGTTTATGGTATTTTGTTGCTTTCCGTAGTTATCATCAGCTCTTCAATCATTCCTTGTGCTGGAAATTTCTACCGAGACTTCGATATAACTTGACAAGTATCCTGGATCTGGTTTCCAATCCAAGAATGAGTACCTTTTCGGGAGAATTGACATGCAAATCAAGCTCGCACCTAGAAATTCTGCTGGCACTGTCACTACATTTTACATAAGTAAATAACTAATCTCTAATAAGTACCTCAAAATTTCCAAATCCAATGCTTACAGGAACTTCAAGGCCAACGTTTGTGTCTGGTCGCCGTCTACATCGTCTTGCTATGTCTCCAAGACCGATTCCTCTCAAGATAGTAAGTGGCAGGATCAAGGGCTCGATGCTGTGGGACGGATCGAATAGAATCAGATGGGTGCAGAAGAAGTTCATGGTTTACAATTACTGCACTGGCTTCAAGAGATTTCCTGAGGGCCTGCCTCTTGAATGCAAGCGAAGGTTCTTGTAGAGATAAAATACTACTCTTGGCTTTGGTGATTACTTTGTATATTTTGGTGTTCGCCTTGTGATTGCTTTGTTGTATATGAGTTGAGATTTTTTATTGTTTTTAAGCAAATATCTTTCAAATGTCAATAAAAATAAGAAAGCAATTAACGTTGTCAATAATTTTTAGGACTAAAAGAGTCCCTAAACTTGGAAAATTTGGCAGTCACTCTGCACTATGCATGTCAATGTAAGACCTATTCATCAGTGAAACATTAAAAATCAGGATAATGACATAGCGGTTGTCAATTACTCTCAATACTAGAATTTGAATCCTCACATCTGGATAACTTTGAATCGTTTAGATTGAGCTTGATAGAAAAATGGGTTAGCTCCTGATATTGTTTCACATGTAATTCCACTAAATTTCTAAATAAACGGTGAACCAGGACGTAAGAACACCATCAATATTCCTTATTTATCAAAAAAAAAAATATAAAAAACTACGTGACATCTATTGGAGAACCACACCTGGCATGCATTTTTCTTTCCAACTTATGGACGTCCACAATTATTTTGAAGCAAACTTGCAGTGTCTTTAAAAATTAATTACCGAGAAAGTTTTATTATTATTATTATTATTATTTTTTCAAAACAAAGGGTATGAAATAGGACCATAATAATACTAGAAGGCGTGTTTTCTAGTAGATAAGCCCTAACTAGTAGCATACACTTGTTCATGAAGAAATGCAAGTATGCAGACTTAATATGTTGAGGATGACATTTATGATGCACACCAATTCAGACTATGTGCATATATATATATATATATATATCTCTCTCTATATATGTATGTATGTATATATAACTATCATGGTCAGTTGTATAATTTAAATTCCACCCACGCAAGTTTTAGAAGTTACATAACCAGCAAAAAATAATAATGATAATAAGTATTAGTAGTTACATAATTTTTAGGATACATACATATTTTTAATCTTAAAAATGTACAAAATTTTCCCTTTTACCTAGTGATTTATAATTATAAAGAACTAATAAGGTTATTATCGTAATGAAAATCAAACAATGACTTTTATGTATGGATTGTTATCAAACTCCTCTTTTGTTCCCAAAAAAAAAAAAAAAAAAAATCCTCTTCTGGCTCTAACATTGTCAATTTTCTATGTTTTTGGGGTCGGACCATGGAATACATTTGACAAATGTATAATTTGAAGGTGAAACGAAACCAATCAAAATAGAATAGACAATAGCACTGGCCATTGAGCATGGTCAAACGAAGTAGTACGTTTATATATATATATATATATATATATATATATATATTTTAATTCATGGTAGGAGAATTAAAACTCTACACTTTTTGATGGAGTCTAAAATTACTGTTAAATTATACATGCAACAATCATATTTGATGATATAAATAAAACAAGTAAGTGAAGTACTAATTTAACCAACGTTTCTTTTTTTTTTTTTTCTTTTCTTTTTTTCTTTTTTACATTGCCAACGTTTAAAACTCATGAGTTTCAACAGCAATCTTCAAAGGTCTAACATAGTAGGGAACCACCACGAATGACAAACGTTTCTAAGTTCAAATTTCATAAAAAGCGCTTGAGATAATTTTTAAAGTTACTAATCAATATTTATCACTCTTTGACGAGTAGAAATGACACGTTTCTTCTTTTAATGCAAGTTATAACTCAATACAAACATTTGTTTAACTTGGGGTGGCACCGCCCCTTTGGTCGCCCAAAAAAGGAAACAGAAAAAAGAAACCACCAAACGCGTTTTGAATTTCTGTCCACAGCTCCCACCGCCATACCTTGCACATAAAGATAACAAATATCACTTCTTAACGTTCTTTTGCGCGTGAACAGACATATTTCCTTTTTTGTCTTCATATGTTTTTCTTCTCCTCACCAGCCTACACCAATACCTTTAATACACACACACACATATAAAATATATATATATATATATATATATTCATATATCCGTTTCCAAACCCAGTTTCCTTTGCTCCTTCCTATCCAACTCTATCACCAACTTGATCCTTGTCCTTGCCAGCTGAGCCAAATCTGTTTCGGCTACACCTAACTAATTATAGTACCCACAGCCACATATCATTTGTTTCAAAAAGCTGCCACTAGTTTTGGACTTTTTATTTATTCCAACATTGCCCATGACCATTTCATGGTCACTAATCCCATTCCTTGAGCTTCTATATAAAGGCTTTTTTAACCCCAATTTCTTCATCAAACAAACACCCTCTCTAGAGCTATATACCCGAAATTAGATTACTAAAATGTCTTCCTCTAATGTCTCTGCTTCCATGCCTATGATCTCATTGTTCATGATCAGTTGCCTAATGGCCGTAGCCTCGGCCGGAAATTTCTACCAAGACTTCGACATCACTTGGGGCGATCGCCGAGCTCAAATACTAGACGGAGGCCAACTTCTCACTCTCACTCTTGACAAGGCTTCTGGGTCTGGTTTTCAATCTAAAAACGAGTACTTGTTCGGCAGGATCGACATGCAAATCAAGCTTGTTCCTGGGAATTCAGCTGGCACTGTCACTGCATACTATGTAATAAATGATTTCTTTTCACTCTTTCATTTTATTAGCTATGTTATCTTATTTTCTGGCTAACTTGAAACATACTATGTACGCAGTTGTCTTCTCAAGGACCGACACATGATGAGATCGATTTCGAGTTCTTGGGAAACTTGTCTGGAGATCCTTACACGCTCCACACAAATGTGTTCAGTCAAGGAAAGGGAAACAGAGAACAACAATTCCATCTCTGGTTTGATCCCACAAAGGCCTTCCACACCTACTCCATTGTTTGGAACAAGCAACGTATTATGTGAGCAACGCGAAAAAAGTTTTAATTATGAGTTCGAACCTATGATTCAAAACGGGAATTTTTTTAACAAATTATTAATTTCTAACACAAATGTTAATGTACATGAACATGCCTTTGTGCAGATTTTTGGTGGACAATATTCCAATCAGGGTGTTCAACAATCTGGAATCAGCAGCAGGAGTTCCCTATCCGAAAAGCCAACCGATGAGGATATACTCAAGCCTGTGGAATGCAGATGACTGGGCAACAAGAGGTGGCCTTGTGAAGACTGACTGGACACAAGCTCCTTTCACTGCCTCCTACAGGAACTTCAACGCCAATGCATGTGTTTGGTCAGCCGGAAAATCGAGCTGCGACTCGAAGAGCACTTCTGGCACCGCCTTTAATGATGCAGCGTGGCAGGATCAAGGTCTAGATGCCGCCGGCCGGAATAGACTCCGGTGGGTGCAACAGAAGTACATGGTTTACAATTACTGTACTGACTCCAAACGCTTCCCTCAAGGCCTCCCTGCTGAATGCAAGCACTCTAGATTCCTGTGACAGTATTGATCAAGTTTAAGTTGTGCATTGCTGTATGTAATTTAATACTCAATTTGTTTGTATTTGTTTTGTAAGTACTAAGTTGTGAGAAAGTGTTACAACACCAAATTCTTTAATTCTATTTCAGAACGTGAATAAATAAAGTGTTAATAACGTTTCTCTTCTTCTTTTATTTTTTATTTTCCCCTGTAGTTGCTTATTCGTGATTTGATTTATTGATCTCCTCTATCACATTATCAAACAAAAAATGAAGACTCAAAATTGTGTAACTAAATTGTTCTGCATTAATGTAACGCTTAGTAAATGAAAAAATTATATCCCTTCCCCCACCCCACCCCCCCCCAAAAAAAAAAAGGTCCATGAAAAATGATACAGATTGGCAAAAGTACTTAAATGGGGACATAATTATTCAAAAGGATGTTAAATAGTGGCCATGTCTTGTGTAATTATCTTCACATGCCACATTTGAGGGAGGTTATTATTGACTATCACCTTTTTCTTTCTCTCTTTCTTTTTTGCCCCCTTTATTTCTTAGGGGGTGTTTGATGAATGAGTTTGAGTTGAAATTTTTAAGTTTAAATAGTAACTTTTTTTGAATTTTTAGAAAAGACAAAAAACTTTTGTAGAAAAAACAAAAAACTTTTACAGAAAAAGACAAAAACTGAGTTGAAAAATTTGAGTTTAAGTTAAAATGCCAAACTCCCCCTTAGACTCCCTTTTGTGCTGTATAAAACCCAAATTACCCTTATTTTAAGTGTTACTCTTCGAGTCGCGCTAGAGACCACCTTCCCACCGGGGAACAAGGTGAGCGAGAACAAGTAGATCCATTTACCCGCCCAGTGGAGAAGATCCGACCACTTGAAGAGATCTGACCAAACTAGATAAGTCTGGTTAGTTACAAACCCTTCTCGTGTCACTAGATTGACCTACCATCACTTTCATTGGGTTGCTGATCCCCGAATTAGCTCTCCTTTGGGAACCTTGAGCAGACCACCATCGAGATCCAAGGTACTGGCTCGTGTAACACTTCCCCGACCACGACCGAGCCTCCTTCGGGATGGTCGGTCTATGCTACCCCTGCCACGCCGTCCTGTACCGACTGATAACCGTACTATGACAGGGCATGTCACATCCACCATTCTGCACCATCTGACACCTGACGTCCAGTACATGTTGTACATGTCACTGTACTTGTCCTTGTTTCTGCTCCGGCACCAGCCTCCACCTGACTAAACTGACACAATACTTGCCGCCTGTATCAGTACTAACATCTGTAATCATGTTCCCCCCTATCCATCACCCGAATGATAGGGCACGTGGCTTCTGTCTAGTGGAGGTCAAGTATCCGTACATCCGGAGCATGTCTATCTACCGGGATCACTTGGAACACGACCCATCAGGGTCACCCGAATACCCAGACCCGTGGGAAACACCTATAAATAGAGGAGTGACTCACTCACTCAGGTATGGACTAATTTCCTTGCCAAAACTCTGCTTCTTCGCTTGCTCGTCAGTGTCCCTTACTGACTTAAGTATCGAAGTATCCTTAGCAGATACCCCACAAGTGTCCCCCTTACTCCAAGGTGTTTCTCTTTTGCAAGCGACCAAGAAGAGCACGACGGAGAGAGGCTGTTCACATCAAGTGATCCCATCTGGTGTTGTGTCAAGGATTTTTGGCATCAACAATAATAGTGTATAAAGCAGTTTTTTGAAACATAATAAATTATAGCATATTTTTATTCATCCTTTTAAAACTAATTATTGTTTTCCAACTTTACCGTTCTTGTTTAGATTCAGATTTCTTTCCCACACAAACCATCATTCTCTCTCTCTCTCTCTCTCTCTCTCTCTCTCTCTCTCTCTCTCTCTCTCGCGTTAAACCACGCCATCGTGAATCGCCATTGGGAGAGCGCGATTGTTGCCGGGCTTGCTATGCCACCGTCGTTTTGTCGCGCACTTTCGCGATTTAGTGGTTGTCGATTTGTCATTGTTTTGTCGTGTATGGCGGTGGAATCTGCCGTCTGTTTCTTCTATCTCCGTTACCAACAACATTCGAGATCCGACTTGAGCAATGAAGATCAGCTCCGTTGAGGTTGTTGTTTTTGAGCTGCAGATCGTTGTTGGATTTTTTTTTACTTTTACAGGTACTTCTTCGTGGTTGGTGGCTGTTCCTCCCATCGATGGGTACCATGTTAGTCGGTCTTGCTCCATTGGCGGCAACGATGGGCTGGCAGGATTTGGGTATTTAGGTTAGGGTTTGGTAATTTGGGGCTGATTTGGGTTGTTTTAGGGTTATTTTGTTATTAATTGTATGGATTTTTGTAAATATAACATGTTTTGTTTTTTATTTGGAACAAGTAATATTGGTATTTCTAAATTGTGAATAATTTGATGAAAATATTAAATATATAAAACAATTTTAATATTTACTAGTAATATTAGATTTACATAGAGAATTAACATATTTACCATGAAAATTGAAAATTCGATAATAAAGTAAATATCGTATTGAAGGGTAAATTTGTGAATTTACCTTATAGATCACACGCAGTTAATGATAATTCTACCAGATAGTAAATAAATTTATAATTGTTTCTATGGAAATATGAGTTTTACTTTGGAAATATTGATATTTACAAAATATTATGAAGATTTATCGATAAATAATTAGATTTACTGATTTTTATCTATCTTACTGATTTTACTTAGTAAATCCATTTATTTACCTGAAAATATCGAATTTACTATTTTTAGATGAAGTTAAACATCACTGTTTACTAGTAAATAGTATGTTTATTGTCTTTCATTATAGATTTACGAGTAAATAATTTGATATACTGGTTTATAATTATCTTACTTAGTAAAACCATTTTATTTTACTAGGTAAATCTATTTATTTACCCGTAAATATTTGGATTTACTAAGCTAAATAAAATGGATTACCAAGTTAATATTGGATTTATTATTTTCAAATCAAGCAAATATCAATGTTTACTGGTAAATAATATATTTATTGTCTTTTATTACAAGATTTACGGATAAATTATTGGATTTACTCATTTTTATCTTACTTAATAAATTGATTTTATTTTAGTCAGTAAATCTATTTGTTTACCCATTAATAATTAGATTTACTGAGTTAAATAAAATAAATTTACCAGCTAAATATTAGATTTACTATTTTCAAATCATGTAAAAATATTATCATTTACTCGTAAATATTAACATTTATTGTGTAAATATTAGTATCTAATTTATTTATCAAATTCCAAAAAGAGTTAATTAACAATTTTTATGGAAAAAAATTATTTTTAATCCCATTAATATAACAATTATCTTTTTTTTTAAGGCCCAAAATTTTAAAAAATTGCTAAATTATACCCTGATTCGCATAATTTCCAAAACCAAACCATGTTGTCTCGCCGTCGTCGAAGAAGCAGTCCGTCATACGAGATCTGAGCAATGCCGTTTTCTGGGCGTTGTCGAAGTTTGGCTAAGCGAAATCACAAGGACGGCGGCGAGATGAGAAAATGTGAAGACAGAGCCGCGAGGATGCTCACCGGAGTTTTTGCGCAAATCTGGGTCCCTCGTCGGAGAAGACCGAGAGGAAAACTGAGAGGAGGAAGCTGGAGAGGATCCTCAGGAGATCGAGTTCACGGACGATCCGAGGGAGATCGCGAAACTTCTGGCGGAGATCGTAAAGCTTACGACCGAGATCGCGAAGCTTCCAGGCAAGATCGCGAAGCTTCCAGGCAAGATCGCTAAGCCGTTGTCGGTGACAGCGACAACGAAGAAACGATGTCGGCGAGTGCGACGGCAGATTCTAATCGACGATGATGTGGATTGCCGACGACGGTCTGCAGAGGTAGAGAAAGGAGAGGAGGTTGGTTGATTTGAGGGTTTCCATTCAAGGGTATTTTTGAGTTTTCATCTTTCTATGTTAAGCTAATTATGCTATTTGTGATAATATTTTCATTTTTGTTAAAATCATGTAATCAATTATGCTATATCACTCATTACATGTTTTTAATGTTATGTTAAGAGGATATGACTAATCCTAATATACATCTAGCGTAACTAGTTCCTCCATTTAGAAAAAAAAAAAAAAAAAATCGGAACAATTTAAGATTTTGTATTGAAATTTTTAAATTTTAATAATAATTTTTGTTAACTTTTCAGAAAAAATAAAATAAAATAAAAAAAAATAAAAAAAAAATTTCAGAAAAAAATAAAAATTAAGATGAAAAATTTGTGTTTGAACTAATTCTCCAAACATAACATAAATCTTGAATATCAATTACAATTACAATTTGGAGGCTGCATGAATGTCAATATCAAAATCTTGAAACATTTTAAATTCCGCGTTACCTCATAATGTATTCTAAAACGTGTGAATCTTTTACCTACAGTTCTTTAATTAACTTTAATATTAATCTTTTCCAGCTCTACAAGACCTTTCTTTTTTTAATTGATTTTTTTTTTTTTTTTTTAAGTGATCCTAGCTCACCATGACGCTCCTTTATGGCCTTTGACGTCACCGTGGTCAACAATAAATAAATAACAAAATAAAATGTAGACACATATATATGCGTCAATCATGGGACAAATTAATTTTCTTTACTTTGGTTTCCTTTTCCTATGATCCTTCTTTTCCAGGGAATCATGATATGAATTTTGCAAACCCATTTCCAGCTAAAAAAAATTGCCAGCTCTTTAAGAATTTTTTCCAACTAATCTAACTCAAAGGAACTTCCTATATAAAGGCTTCCAAAACCTCAAACTCTACACCAGCCAAATAACACTACTACTCTCTAGTCTTGAGTTGCAATATATTGATATTCGAAAAAGAATATTAATACCAAAACATGTTGTGTAACAAAGGAGTTTCAGCTATTTTTTTGCTCTCTCTAGTTTCCATTAGCTCCTCAATCGTTCCTTGTGCTGCCAATTTCTACCGAGACGTCGACATTACTTGGGGCGATCAGCGCGCTAAGATACTCAACGGAGGCAAAGATCTTACGCTTTCGCTTGACAAGGAATCTGGATCTGGTTTCCAATCCAAGAATGAGTACCTTTTTGGAAGGATTGATATGCAAATCAAGCTTGTACCGGGCAATTCTGCTGGCACCGTCACTACGTTTTATGTACGTACATTTTCAATCTATCCTTGTTTATAAATTCAATGGTTATGTGTGTTAATTTTGTTGCTGATTTTGTGTAGTAAAATGTGTTTTGCAGTTATCTTCGCAAGGACCGACACATGATGAGATCGATTTTGAGTTCTTGGGAAACTTGTCCGGAGATCCTTATACACTTCACACAAATGTTTTCAGTCAAGGGAAGGGAAACAGAGAACAGCAATTCCATCTTTGGTTTGACCCCACAAAGGACTTCCACACCTATTCCATCGTTTGGAATTCGCAGCGCATCATGTAAGAATTTTGGTCATGACTAAAAAATGTTGTTGTTAAACATAGCACCAATTTTTCTAAAATATAATTTGACATAAAATTTTCTTGTTTCTCTTCAGATTTTTGGTAGACAACAATCCCATAAGGGTAGTCCACAACATGGAAAAATACGGCATTCCATTCCCGAAAAACCAACCTATGAGAGTTTACACAAGCTTGTGGAACGCTGACGACTGGGCGACAAGAGGAGGGCAAGTGAAAACCGATTGGACTCAAGCTCCTTTCACCGCTTCTTATAGGAACTTCAAGGCCAATGCCTGTGTATGGTCATCATCCACATCGTCCTGTGCTGTTTCCAATACCAACTCCGTTCAAGATAACAAGTGGCAGGATCAAGGACTCGATGCCGCGGGACGGAATAGAATCAGATGGGTGCAAAAGAAGTTCATGATTTACAATTACTGCACTGACTTGAAGAGGTTTCCTCAAGGGCTTCCATTTGAATGCAAGCGATCAAGGTTCTTGTAGAGATTGTAACTTATTATATTTGTTTGATTACCTTGTATCTTCATTATTTGATTCTTTTCGTGCTTAATTTTCAATTTGTATATTTGTTGTTCAAATTCTTTATTGTTTCTCCGCAAAATTTTGCGAATCATCAATTAAAAAAAAAAAAACATTGAAATTCTCTTTGTTACACTGCTTGGCCTATTTGTTTCCAGCTAAGGAAAAAAAAAAAAAAAAAAGGTGAAAAAATACAATGATACGCTCGACTTTTATCAATATTCGAGTAACACATTTTAAATTTTAACCGAACTTACTCGCAATGACACCCCGTTAAATTTTTTTCCCCTCCCTAAAATGCCCATACTGAGTAACCTTGGAAAACTTACTCACAAACCATGATTTTCGGTACTCACTCCACCCGAGAAAGATTTGAGTAACTTCATAATAAACACAAATAATCCTTCTCTCAACGGTCTCGAACATTTGAGTGATTTTATATATACTTTTTTTTTTTTTCTGAATATATGGAGCTAGTTATTGGCAGTAACACCTTTTCAAGTAAGCATTTTGGGGAAGTGAAGAGAAAAAATATATATGTATATATATATATATATATATTTATAAATACATGTGCATTTATGTTCATAAAGAAAATGAAGATGTGTGAGGAAGTGAAAGTTAGGAGGCTTGGCTTAATTTCAAGAAAAATATTTAATGCCCCCAAACTCTAAACAGATTTGGAGGATCTCAACCTTCATGTTTGCCAGCTATAACCTCTCTCTCTCTCTCTGTAAAATTTCTCTAGAGAGAGAGAGGGGGAGAACAAAACAATATTTTTGGTTCTGTCATATTGGTTACTTACGGCTCTGACTTGTTCTCTAGTCCAATCGAACATTGCTCTAGCTGGCTGGCTGCACCATCGAAATATAAATGCCTGACAACTCCAATATATCTCTGCCATTGTAAACTGCTCTTTTTTTCTTTTTTCTTTTTTTTTTTCCTCTCTTTTCTGCTTTCCTTTGTTGCCTCTCCTTTCAATCTCGTTTTCACTATAACGCTTTTAGCCTCTTCAACTCTGAGCCGTGCCAGGTCTACTTTCTATTAACCAGGTTCATGACAATTTGGACTTCACTTGCAGTGGCCACAATAGGGAATCTTCACCTTTGTTCCCCTAGACTTTGGAAATAAGCAAGTTTTTTTTTTCTTTTTTTTTTCCAAAACCTTTGGTTGTGACTAATTACTCCCTAAATTTAATTAAAATGTCGCAAGTGTTCCCAAATCGATGAATGGTGTTAAAATTTAGAATGAAACACTCTCGCGTATAGTACATGATGTGCTCTAATCACCGTCTGAAATTTCAGTTTGTCTTTAGACCAGCTTACATAAGAAAATTTTCGCAAGACACCACGCATATATATGAAAAACAGTCTCATTTCCCATTTCATGTATGAAATGACCTAAAAAAATGCCACCCTTTTCTTGAATCACCTCTGTTCTCGAATGCCCGTTGTTTCATTATAAAGAAAGCTTTCAAGAAAACTCTGCCATGCATTACATTGAGTATTGGATATGGTACCACATCTAAACAGCCCAAAATTATAAGACTCCAATTTGGAACTATCTTGCCATGAATCACAACCACAACCCAGAGTAGATACACTCAGAAAATTCAAAATCAGTCACTAGAATGCCTATATAACTCTTTAGCTAATAATAATAATGACAATCCAAAATATGTTAAACGAGCGCTCTGTACTATTACAACACTATGTCAATTCAACACCGCTATTGACATGCTCAACGGACCAACGGCTTCATTCCCTTCTCCGCAAGTACACCTATCGGTTTACGTACTCCATCGGTGCCGAGAGAAAGAGAAAACAACCCTCTTCTGTACAAGCATCATTGACATCTCTTAACCTGGCACCAGAGACAAAGAAGAAGAACAAGGGTAAGATTCAAGATAAGAGTCCTACCAAATAATGTTGCTGTGCGAACTAAAATTATGACTCTTCAACTAGGAAGTTGGGAACTCGGATTTTTTATTATACGAAACAAGTCCAAGCTGAAAGAACAAAAGGATTATGACTTTTGTGAAGCAGAATGCAGCTTTCATTATAGATGACGAAAAAGTATAGAACCGGATGACATGCATACAACAGAGTAAACATTCCTGCTATGATCTACTTAACCCGAGTTCTCAAGTTTCAACCCGAAGAGTACTTGATAACAACACGGCCAAGATTTCAAGCCAAATAGTCTCACTTCCACCCAAACCAGACCCGCTGATATAAAAATTTTACCCCTTTTTAAACTGTCATACTTCTTTGTATCTTATATGATTTTGCTGTGATCTGAGGTTTTAAATTGTTCTTAAAACGAGCCGCTGAAGCAATGTCTGCCATTGTCCCTAGTTCCTGCTAAGTACCATGAACTGAACCTCTAATTCCTTAAAAGATCTACAACGATTTACCTATGGATGACTTGCTCAAAGAATATCTTTTAATGCTAAAACGTGAAGCTTATTCATAGTCTCATCAGAGGACCAATCTGAGTAGAACCCAAAGACTGAAAAAGGATATCAAATTAGTAAAGGACCTCACCACTAAAACACCTTCTACATTCAAGATTTAATCCCTCTACGACTGACATCTAGCATTGTATTTCTGTTCCAAGCTCAATTACTTGCTATCTATAACCATGTTAATTCCAGAACAAATCACCGAAAATGCATTTGTTCTCCATCTCATACACTTGAGACAAGCTATTCCTAACCAATACAAGTTTTTTTTTGCCAAAGTTAAAGTTTAACACTTTAATTTGTACATCACATAGACGATCATGTGAAAGCAAGAAGGCGAAACAAGGGTCATCTAGTTTAGGGACGGGGCTCACGGAGCAAAGCTTTCATAGATGAAGCCCCGTGCATTCGAACGTCGGCAATTCCCTAAAGAGGCACCACATTTCTAGTAAGTTACATGTCGTTTGGTTATATGTACTCTGTATATATTTACACACACACACACATACATATATATATATATATATATATTTCCATATATCAGGGCAGTTCAAACAAGTGAATACTTAATGTCACAGGACACCTTTTGGTCCTGACCATTACTTGGTTAGAACATCAAGCACCAACATCACAAAACAAAACAAGAAATCTAAAAACAAATATAAAACCTAAAAACCCAAAAATTTATATTTTAATGTTGTTATGCATTTATTATGTTATCTTCTAGCCACATTCCCAAATGCCACATCAAACATCAAGAAAGCGACAGAGAAATTTATTAATTGAAAATTTTCACATTTGGGACCCAAAGAAAGAAAAAAAATCGATTCATAACCAGGAAAAATGTAGCTTAAGCTTGGTTCATTACATTTGCCCCATCCCTTGTAAGCTCATTTCAACAAAAAAAAAAAAACAGAAAGAGAAAATTTTTTTTACAGAAAAAAAAAAAAAAGAGTAGTTGTATTATCAGAGATAAGTTTACCTGGCGGAGAAGAAAACATAGTCCAAGAAGAGCCCTTCCCAAGAGTAGCCATGAAAATGAGAATGGAAAGAATGGGCTATAGTTAAAGAGGACATCTTTGAAGAAAAAAGCCCTAGCTTTGCTTTGGCCCTCCTCAAACAGAAACCCTCTTCACACACACACACACACACACTCTCTCTCTCTCTCTCTCTAACTCTCTCTCTATATATACACACACATACACAACCCAAAGGCCAAAGCACAGAGAGAGAGAGAGAGAGACTGTGGAAAACAGTGTTTTGTTGTGTGTGTCTGTGTCTGTAGTTTTGTTGTTTCTCACTCTAATAAGACTAAGAAAGAAATTTTAAAAAAATAAAAAAATAAAAAATAAAAAATAAAAAAGAAAGAAAGACAGAAAGAAACTATTAGAGTAAAGTGTGTTTGATGTTTGTTGATGGTTGGGTTTAATGAGGGTTTTAGGATTCTTTTTTCATTTTCTTTTTAATTTTCTGTTTGCACGAATCACGAGGCAAGATGCCAGTGAATCCGTTCAGTAATGTTTGGACTATTCCCCCACCGTTTCTTCTTCTTACCCTCTCTCTCTCAATTTTCTTCCCTTCTCTCCAACTCCAACATTTCAACTTCAACTCTTCAACCGCCCTGCTTTTTCTTCCTTCTTTCTTTCTTTCTTTCTTTCTTTCTTTCTTTTTTTTTTTTTTTCCTTTTTCGGAATAATAATCTCTCTTCAAGGTTGTATTTTTTTCTTCTTATTTGGGTCAGATCTTCTTCTTTAATAACTTAGGTCACTTTCAAGTTTCTTCAGGGGAATATTAAACAAATAGCTGAGTGGTCAATTTTAGATGTCATCTTAGACACATGAGAGCTTTGAGAATCTTTCTTTTTCTCTTTTTTTTTTTTGGATTTAAGATGCGCATTTGAGAATCTTTGGTAAAACAAAATTCAAGTCGTTTTTCTTGGTTTTAACCTTTATCCACTTTATCAAGATTCTTGTTTTAGTAACTTCAAAAAAAAAAAAAAAGGGGATAATAGACTTAAATATTAGAATTATTTTAAAAAAATTACTATCAAATTTTGGAACTATCACATTTGAATCTTAGGGACCGCTTGAGACATTAACTCTGTGTTTTTCTTCTAAAGTGAACATATTTCATTATTTACAATTTCACATCTCAAAATCTCTCTTTTTTATATTTAAAAAACTCAAATTTTAAAAACTTATAATTTTCTCAATTTAAATCGAAACAAGATTTTTTTTATATCTAGGACGACAAAATAAACGAAACAATATTCATATTGCTTTTTTTTCTTCCAAACATATTTCAAATTATCCCACGTTTTAACTCCAACAAATAGTTAATTTTCAACCAAACATATATTTTCAACACTCAACTTATTTTCAATCAAAATATTTTTAAAACTCCAGCTCTCTTAGCCTTCAAATTCCATAATCAATTATTAGAGAAATGATTTTTTGACTATGTATAAACAAATATTCTCAATAGTATAATTGTTAACTCCGAAATATTCATTAAATTTTATTAGAGTTATATCTTAAGCCAATTCAATTTGATTTATTATTCAATAAGGTAAGACACAATTTTGTTTACATTACTTTAAAAATAGAATAAAGAAGTAAAAGTTGTAATTTTTTATTTAATACTTAAAATCATATTTTAAAGAGCTTACTAAAATAAACATTTTATATGAATTTGACAGTCTTCTGTAAATTCTGTAAATTCTAATTCAAGTTTCAAAATCTTTATTAGAAAACTCTTTTGAGAAGTCATAAAATTTAGATCAGTCTAAGAGCTCTTTTAAAAGTTTTTTTGGACACTTTTAAAAACAGATTTTGGCCTCACCAAGTCAAAAATAGTTTTAACTAGGTATTGCAATTTCAAGAGGTGACAAAAAAAAAATCACACACCTGGGCCTCCTTCGGCGACCTTCCACCGGCCCCCCCCTCCCTCGCCCGACAAAGAAGACCAATCAGAGGCTTCAAAAAAAAATTTTTGGATAAAATCTCATATATCAATGTCTATTTTAGTTATTGTACATCCTTAATTTCTTATCCATTCAATTAAATTTGAATAATATTAGATAAAACTCTACCAATAGAGTATATAAAAAGAGTTTCACCGAAACCTTTTCTTAAAAGCACACTCCCATTGCTTGAGAAAGTACTTTGACAATTACCAACAACCCCTTTTGCATCTTCTCTGTCAAGGTTAAATCAACTTTATTATTGTTAATTTTTTACCACTACTGAATTTTAGTAAGCTTGAAAATATATATTAATATATGTGTAAAAAAACTGCTTCTATGCTTTAGGCAACCACTATAACGCCTCTTTCGTTAAACAAGAAAGCTACTATAATAACGGGGTGACTTACCTTCAAAAAAGATATCACACAACATTAGAACCATTAAAGCCCTTATTGTGGTAGAACTTTAAAATAAAAAAAATGGATTTAATCAAACGGGGTTGACTTGAATCCCGGGAGATAGCGAATCCCACCATTTCTGAGAGACTCGGTTTTAACCCCGCCACATCGAACAAGTTTAAATGCCTCTCTCATAAGACATGAGAGTTACCATAGTGGTGGGAAGACTCGTCTTCAAAATTGATATCAAAGAACCATTAAATGCCCTTGTTGTGATAACAATCTTCAAATTAAGCCGTGCCTTTGGAACAGTGGCAATCAAAGTTGTCTGTCATCCTGGGAAGACTGGTTGAGCTTTCAAGTTGGTGCCATTTCAACCCAAAGTACACAAACAAACTTTTGTCACTGCTTAAGGGTCCAAGTAGCGTCTTTTCTCTTTTAATAAAGTTCTACTTAGTGCTCAAAGTAGTGTCTTTTCTCTTTAAAATAAAGTCGAGCTTAACAAAACGCTCTCAAAGTACACGCAACTTTTAATCCATGATGGACGTGTCAGGTCAGGGACACCCATTGGCACCTACCTGCCTGGAGACACGAGGAGCCTCCTTTCAAGTTGCATTGCATCCTATTTCTAGGCACTACTTTTCTTGTGTGGAATGATATGCAAAAACTCTTGTTGATCTGATTCTTTTCAAGTACTCATTTGCGTTAACGTTTTCTGTTCACCCAAATCGTTGCCTCATCTGATATGGGTTCTTTTTCAGCCCAAAAAACTAGTAAATTTTCAAGCCGAATCTGTGTCAAATCTTGTGGAAGAGCAGCAACTTTGTACGTTCTTTGCAAAGTCTTGCAAAGGCCCATGTGCGCACAATGATTTCAGCTATGGTTTACTAGCATATAGTAACAATCCCAAAAAGTTCCTAGTAGGTATAATTCTAAACAGTCAAATTGTTGTAGTTTTTTAATTTAATACGATTACGATGTGATGTGATGATTTAAAACAGTATTAACGGGTAGTTTTTTTATCATACCCTACTATAAAATTCTTCAAAAAAGAAAAACATATACTGTAAATACTCTAAAATCCTTGGTGATCATACAAGTAAAATAGACCATCCCAACGACTTTAGTTAGTAAGTAGTAATGCTAGCTTTGGCAGAGAATGGGCATGCGAACAGGGCAAAAGCAACTGCAGCCTCTCTTCTCTAGAGCAGAGGCTAATGCTAGTGATGTTGATTTGTGATCACTTTAAGACTGTTACAGACCAATGGTTTCGACAGTAGTCTTTTCTTTAACCTGGATAAGCTTGGTCTGTATTCTTTTTTTTTTTTTTTTTTTGGAAATAAATAACAAGATATCCAGGCATAAAAAATATAAGTAAAATTAAAATAAATAGATTACACCTAGCCATGGAAACATTCATTGTCGAATTCCTCGAACCATAAGTTTTCTCTTTGACCAAACAATCAGTTTCCTCTTCACTCTGGTACTCTAACTATCAGCAAACTCTTTACTCAAACAGAGTGCAAAACATGAACGACTCCCAAATCAGCTTGCGAACAAGCCATTCTAGTCTCTTTCTAGTTTTGAATACAACATGGAGAAGCCCTCCTTATAGAATTATCCTAATGTGTAATAAACTTGTAACACTTATAAGAATTACCCAATATAGACTATTTTTGTGTTATATTTTGGTTTTGATTGTTGATCAACAATCTCCTTTATTCAGTTCCTTCGTTAGCTATAAACTGGCATTGCATGGCTGACTACAAATTTCAAAAAAACATTCTTACATTAAGAAAAAGCCATACTACAAATTCAAATTCAGAATAATGAAGATATAACAAGTTTTAGAACAAAAGAAACAAAACAAGTCACCATTTTTTATAGTTCTCTCCACGATCAAGTTACATAATGAAGTGACTTGGCAACACCAAGCTGTTGGATACTCTTTATAAACTAACAAAAAAAGATCAAAACTTCAATCACTTGATAAGTTACTCAAAACCAAAAATCTGCCAAAGGGCTCCCAAATATGCAAAACATACATGTTCAAGTCCAAACGCGCAGCCAAATGCCTGTTGTGCTGATTCAATCTCCAAAGTCATGGTTAATCACTCCGCTATTTGGTTTTCTTTACCTTCAGTTTTGTTCCTCCACTCTTCAACTTCCCAAGACTCTCCTTTTTCTTCTTAATTCCACCGGCCTCTCCGCCTTGAACCGCTTTGACACTCGAATCATCCTCATCCGTCGTCTTCAACCCGTCTCTCTTTCGCTTCCCACCCTCTTTATCCTTCGCCTTAGCCGATTTCTTCAACGGTTTCTCATCCGCCACCTCTCCTTTCTTCCTCTTCTTCCCCACCAATTCAGCACTACCCAATTCCTCATTTTCACTATCCTGGCCTTCAGGAATATCATCATCGCCACCGAGCTCGGCCTCATCCTCAGACGCCAATCCGTCATTATCATCCATATACCGAACTTCATGAATCCTTCCCTTCTTCTTCTTCTTCCCTGCCTTCTCATCCTTTCCAACTCTCTTCTTCCCTTCCTCTTTCTCCTTCTCCTTCTCCTTCTCTTCCGCTTCCTTAAGTCCCTCAATCTTCAACTTCATATCCGGCAACGCCTGATAAACAGGCAACGCCACAGACTCCAACAACTTCAAATGGAAAGACCTCACATTGCTCCACTTCCTCGGCACAATCTCGGCGATCCCATTGATCGCCGCCACCGCATTCTCCGCAATCTCCTCCGCCGCCATAGACGCCTTCGCCACCCGCACGACACTACACGTCCCTGTCCTCAGAAACAGCATTGCCGAGCCGCAGGCCTTCTCGATCTGCTCCTTCCAATTATTGTGCCTCAAGTCCACCGGCACCGGAATCTTCCTCTTCTTGAAGAAATGCTTCCCAAGCAGCCTCGGAAGCAGCGGGACGACCCGCTTATCGGCGAAAAACACGTCGTAGGAATCGCAAAGCTTCCGCTTGGCCTCGAACGGCCGGTAATCGGACTTGAGCTTGGAGAGCTTAAGAACTTTCGAAACCGGAATTCCGTCGGCCTTGATCTTCTTGACGGCGTCGTCCTTGGTGAGACCCGATTTGGGGCGGTCGTCAATGAGGAGGCAGAGCTCCGAGGAGTCGCCGGAGTGGAGGGGGTGGGGGAGAGGGACTTTGTAGGCGTTGATGCGGTCCTTGGCGGGGATTTTCTTGAGGGTAAGAATGAGGTAGACAAACTCATCGTCGTCAAGGAGCTGGGGTTTTTGGACTTGGGACTTGGAGTTCCGCCATTTGAGGAGGGAATTCACGGCCTTTTGCACTGTTTTGGGGCTCACTCTGGGGTTTGAGTCGCCGGAGGAGGGTGGGGGGGCTGCGTCCGCCATGGCTGTGGAAGCGAGGAGAAAAGGAGGAAGGAAGGAGGAGGAGGACTAGGGTTTTGTGGCGTTGTGGGTTTTGGGTTTTTGTCGGTAGATATGAGAAGTTGAGGTGCTCTTAATTAAAAGGGCCCACAAAGGGCCCAAATGATTTTCATTGAAATCATTGTTGGGCCTGTTTCCGGGATCCACTTTGCTCCGGTAGAGAGGCTATAAAAAAATGTTATATGTTATTTGCTATAATTTTTCCAAGGCTTAAGGAGGAGAAAAGAAAAATGCAAGAGAAAGAAATGATAAATAACATATTTATGAAAGTTAAAAGAAGTAAATATGACAATTACGAAATTGAAACGAGGATTTCAGTTCAAGGAAATGTACAAGTTATTCTAAATTTTTAGTTCAGTGATTGTTATCTGATTGTTGCTAATTTTTGTAGTCTTCTAAACTTTGTTCATTTAATCAGAGTAACAAAATTTTTGTACACTTTATTTGGCTTCAGTTTTTAGAAGTAGGTAATGAGAATGATTTTTTTTTTTTTTTTTTCAAAAAATAACGGAGAGAGAGAGACTGAGAGAGATAAGAATGTGAGAAAAGAAAAGTGCAAGTAAGGAGTGGTGAAAAGACCAACCAGTGACAACAAAGGAGGGAAAAAGAAGGGGGTGATAAGTGAAAGCCGAAAGGAAAGTGTTACGTATTGCAACTTCCAAAGAGCCATAGGCTAGTTTTATATGGAGAAAGAGAAGGAAACAGAGAAGCTTTAGAGCTTTTTTTTTTTTAGTTTATATACTAATGTAAAGACTACTGATTTTAACCTTGAGATTTAAATCAGGTTGAGTTTATAAAGTGAATGTGACGATACGTTCCATTGTAAACTGTCCGATTCAAATCTCATGAATAATCCTGTAACGCCCCAGAGCAGGTAACCTTCTTTGTACAATCACTCTCCATAATACTATAAATTAATGCACGAAGGTAGTGGCTATCCATGAAAGCGGTTCAAACAGCAAAGAGAACAGCTAGACACTAGAGAAGACCCGGGGGATGCTCCATATCCGCGAACAAAACGAAGTGGAGAAAAGTGGTAATTTCCAGATAGAAGTGCATTTTGAATACCTAGAATATCTCCATCCGAAAGTTCATAGTTACCATCATTTTGCTTAAAGACAATATAAACCTCCTTTATTTCAATTACCAAACGGTGAAGATAACATTTTCTAACATCAACTCTATCTGTAATAGTACTGTTATGACTTTCATCACCCATCCTACCATCAATATACGTTACATTAAAAAAAACTATGCGGATATAGTAATGTACCGCGTGACATTCTAATCTTATTTGATAGTAAGATCATGTGCTTTTTATATTATGTTATTTCTAATTCCACACTTCTATATGATAAGAGAAGCGATTTTATAGGTGTTATATGCTTTTATATGATAAGAGAAAAATTTATAGGAAGATAGGTTTTTCCTATCAACAAGATGGGATTAAGATAAGAAATGAATTTACCACACTTCTATATGAGTAATATCTCATCAACGCTTCTATATGAGAAAAAAAATATATATGTATAAAACCTCCATCTAACGTATATGTATAATGTACTCAGATAAGTGTACATTATTATATGAGAATACACAGAATAACAGAAGAGACTCAAGAAGACTATCAAATGCAATTGTGAATACACTGATAGTCTATCAAAAGAGTTTCACCCTAAGACTTAGCATAAAGGCATATCATTTTGCGAATGCTGCCTAAAGGTGAGCCCTTTCAACCCTATTAGAGTATATTTATTCTATTTGTATCTTATCGTAGCATCTATATGGTATGAGAGATAGAGCAAGACATAATAAATTGATTATAAACTTACCATGTGAGGCGGAACTCTACTTCTGAGTATAATCAATTTAGTATGAATATTTATACATTAAAATAATAAACTTATTATTACTCTAAAGAGGGACAATATTTGTATATCATTTTTGATAATAATATCATAATTGTACATCAGTCCCCTTTTTTTTTTTTTTTGGCCCATACAAATTGCCCTTTTTAAGTTTACTTTTGTCTGTCTCTAGTCCTTTACTTCTTTCTTAATTAACAAAGCAAAAAGAAAACAAAATAACCCAAAAAAAAAAAAAAAAAAGACAGAAATTTCTGCTATAAGACAAGAAAAGGAAAGGGGGAAAAAACTATTACTAGACTCTGTTTTTAAGTCAACATGTCTAAATTAGAAATTACATGTTAAGTATTTTTTTTTAATTGATGTGATTTTAATCAAATCTAACTATTAAAAACATACGGCCCCATTAAAATAAATATATATAAAACAAAAAAAAGTATTCTACCAATACGATGCCGTGCCGTTGAAAGAGGGTGAGTAATACGTTGGTGGCCTGCAAGTTAATGCTTGACTAGTTGTTCCATTTGTACCATTTTTTAGCGGTTTTCCCAAACTCCGGCCTTCCCAAGTCCCCACTCCCCCCCATTGTTCATAACGTACACAGACTATATTCATAATGTTCCATATACTATATTGTTGTTATTACCATATAAAATCCCTCATTGACCGTTTCAATTCCAAAACCGTTAAATATATATATATATATATACACACATACATACATACATACATTAAGTACCAAACTTATTACTCACAACTCTCAACCTCTCATACACCAAGAGAGAAACGTATCTTGTTATTTACTCCTATTTTACAACTCTTTTATTTGGTGTTATTGTGTTTAATTTCAATTTAACAACCAGTCAAGTTTAGCCATGCCCGCAAGGTCACGTCCAAATCCATAAATCTGCCAAGAGAATTTTGAACCACACCTCCTATCCACCACTCTTCAGCTACCGTTCAATTCCAAGGTTTTTTTTTTTTTTTTTTTTTTTTTTTATTCTTTTTAATTTATAATCTTTAATATATAATTTACTTTTCGTTCTTTTTGTGTTTTCTCTCTCTTTCACTCTGTCTTTAGAACTTCTGTATGTTTGTTATTCCCTTTGATGGTTTCCACTTACTTTGACTTTATTCCTTCTCTACCTGGAATTCTATTTCTATTTTTTTTTTTCCTTCTCTTTTTTTAAGTTTCTTTCTTGGTGTTTTTCTTTTGACTAAATGAAAAGTTGGTGCAGGTATAATTTCTGATCTGGAACTTGGTGATCAGGAAAGGGAAGGTGAGAGCTTCTGCCATGGAGGATTCTTCAAACGGGAAAGTTGAGGAGACCCGAGAAGTCGAATCGGTGAACGAGCATAAGGATGTGGCCGTTGAGGATGTTGGAGACTCCTCCAAACTCGTTCAGATTGAATCTGTAAAGAATTTGGCAATTAATGATGAGAATTCAGAGCCTGCAAGTAAGAGGGTCATCTCTATTCTTGAAGAAATTGTCGAATCCGCCGAGAAAGTGCTCGATGGCGACGATTCGAGCTCGAGTTCCAGCAGTGAGGAAGAGACTGAAATGCCTGCTGAGGAGGCTGGTGATGATCAAGTGGAGAAAAAAGAAGCTTTGGTCAGTTTGAGCAATGATTTGAGTGAAGAAGTTCCTGTTAACGACAACGAAACAGAGGAGATTGATGGTTCTTCTCCGGTCGAAACCGAGGAAAAGACACTGACATCTTTGGTTGAGGATGATGTTGCTGCAGATTTGGTGTCAAAGGGTGTTGAGGAGACCAAATTTCAGTCTTCAAATCAGAAAAATGATTCTTCTGATGAGGCTGTAGTGACCTGTGCGGTGTCGAAAGGGAGCGAAGAAGAAATCGAATCGCCTTTTGTGGAGCAGAAGATTGATGAGGCTAATTCAGCTTCGGCAGAAGAAGTTTACAAGGGAATTGAAGAGAATAACAATAAAACTGGGGAATCCTCACAAGCTGTTTATGAGGCTGCAAGTGGGAATGTTGATCACCACCCCCAGATTCCTGAAAACGCGGAGAATCCTGTAAGTGCTTTGCTTGCTTAGCTTGTGATCTGAATTTGTGAATCCATCAAAAGAAATTTGTTCTTTTTCTGTTCTTTTCTTTTTCATATAGTGGAGGTTTTCTTTTTTTTTTTTTTTTTTTTACTTTGCCTAGGAATTCATCTTTTTTTTTTTTTTTTTTTTTTTTTTGGTTTGACTGACTGCTTCATGTTGTTTAATTTTGTTTACAGTCTGTTGTGGCTGTGACTAGAGCCTCCCTGGAGCCAACTTCATGGAAGAGCTGTTGCGGTCTCTTTGAAGTTCTGCGGCGATCCGACCGGTGAATTCAAGGTGATTTCCGGTATCAAAAATGGGGGGAAAAAAAAAGTTTAAAACTCTCTGAGAGATTATTATTATTACTAATAAGCAGTAGAATTCAGTTTTTCCAGATATGGTTCAGAGGCATTTCAACTTTGATGGCTTTGCTTAAATTTCTAAACTAGCTTAGCTTTTCCTTGATTTATTGGAATTCATTTATCGTCTTTTTTTTTTTTTTTTTTTTTTCAATTATTGCAGATTAGAAAGATAGATCCAAATTGAATCATGAAGATTGAAGATCAAACAACTCCTGAAGTAACTAGTGGATTTTTTTATGTTACACAATAGAGAGCTATTTGAGTGAAGAGTTTGAAGATTTAAGGTGTCAAAATTCTGCATATTTGTCAAGTGTGTGAAGTTTTATTTCTTTGTCTCTTCTGTTTTTCATTTGCTTACAAGTTTGTTGCTTATTTTATGTTGATGAACCTTCAAATTTTTTTGTACGATACATTCATTTATCTTACTTTCAGTGAAGTTCTATATCGATGGAAAAGGTTGTTTTTGGCTGCAGTAATATTATTGCCTTATAATCTCTCTGTCAGTTTTTCCCCTTCACCATATAACCAAGGGGAAATTACTTACCATAACTTACCTCACAGTTTTAAAATTTTATGAAAAATTTACCATTAGTTTTAATAATTATATCGGCACTCTAAATTTGAATTTTTACTTTTATATTACCTTGTCAACGCACAAAGGATAGTAGCATACGGCCGTAATTTAAGAATGGAAGGAAAATTATATAAATCTTCTTTTTTTTTAAAAACTTAACCTTCGTATTTCTCAATTATAATGAGTAACTAATTATGAGTTTTAGTAATTTTGACGTGATTATAGGTATGTTTTAATGATAATTTCTGAATTTTATAACTAAATTAATTTATTGATGACAATATTAGAGATACAATATGGTATTTCTTCCATTAAAAAACGTCAACATTGTGAGTTAAAAGCAAAGCAAACTAATGTGTAGGCTGCACTATTAGTGTGACAAGTAACAACACAACAAGAATCACCGAGCACATTTAACTTCCTTTTGAAACACAAATTTGAAATTGAATTTTTAAGTTAAAGTTGATCGATTTTTTAAAAATTAGTTTATATTTTTGCTAACTTTCTAAAAAAAAACGATAAAAACTTAGATTTGGACCACTATTCCAAATGGAAGCTTAATAAAACTAAAATATCTTTAACAATCGGATCTTCAGGCGCCAAAGCTTCTGGGGCATTGATGCACCACGCGACCTGAATTCTTTTGGTAGCAGAAACGACAATTATTTAAAGAAACGACAACAATTTGATTACAAGAAAGAAACAATAATAATAAAGTACAAGTGTAAAACCCTTGTTGTAGCCCATGACCAAAACCTCCGATTTCAATCTCCAATAGCTTAGTGACGCCATGGAAGCCGACGACCAACAGAAGACCATCCCAAACCCCCCTGACGACGTATCGCTTCTTCCGACCACCACCAACGGCGATGGCGGCGGCGGAGGACGAGTGAAGAGAGCCCCGAAGCGGTTCGTGAAGAGCCAAATCCCAGACTCCATCCTCAACGACCCCGACCTCAACGCCGCCATAGCCCTCCTCCCTCCCAACTACAACTTCGAAATCCACAAGTGCGTCTGGCGCGTTCGCTCCACGGCGGCGTCGCGCGTCGCCCTCCAGCTCCCGGAGGGCCTCCTCATGTACTCCCTCGCCCTCTCCGACATCATCTCCACCTTCGGCGGCGCCTCCCACTGCTTCGTCCTCGGTGACGTCACCTACGGCGCCTGCTGCGTCGACGACCTCGCCGCCTCCGCCCTCGGAGCCGACCTCCTCATTCACTACGGCCACAGCTGCCTCGTCCCCGTCAACGTCACCGCCGTCCCCTGCCTCTACGTCTTCGTCGACATCTCCATCGACGTCGATCGCTTGATCCGCACCGTCGACCTCAACCTCCTCCGATCCTCCAACGTCGTCCTCGCCGGAACGATCCAGTTCGCCTCCGCGATCCGGTCGGCCAAGCCGGAGCTCGAACGCCGCGGATTCATGGTTCTGATCCCGCAATCGAAGCCGTTATCCGCCGGCGAAGTTCTGGGATGCACCGCGCCGAAGATCTCCTCCTCTTCCTTTCCAAAATTCAACAATGGCGGAACCGAGACCGAGAACGAGGCCGAGACCGTGTTGGTGTTCGTCGCCGACGGGAGATTCCATTTGGAAGCAATGATGATAGCGAATCCAGGAATCAAAACCTTCCGGTACGATCCGTACCTAGGGAAGCTGTTCTTGGAGGAGTACGATCAGAGAGGGATGAGAGAATCCAGAAAAGACGCGATCTTGAGGACGAAGGAGGTGAAGAACTGGGGAATCATATTGGGGACATTGGGAAGGCAAGGAAATCCGAGGATTCTGGAGAGATTGGAAGGGAAAATGAGAGAGAAAGGTTTCTCTTACACCGTCGTTCTCATGTCGGAGATTAGTCCTGCGAGGATCGGCTTGTTTGAGGACTCCGTGGAAGCTTGGATTCAGATTGCTTGCCCTCGGCTATCAATCGACTGGGGCGACGCGTTCAGGAAGCCGCTCCTGACGTCGTTTGAGGCCGAGATTGCTTTGGGATACATTCCTGGTTGGTGGGAGAAGAAGGATTCGGAATGCTGTGATCGGAAATGCTCGTCTTGTGGCTGCGGAAATGGAATGTCGGAATCGGAACGGAGTGGAGGAGAGTATCCCATGGATTACTATTCTCAAGATGGAGGGGAATGGAATTCCTCACACGTGAAGAAACCATCACGCCCTGTTCGTCGTTTGGCCTAATGGTAACACTTCTACTTTGTTAGCTCAATCATGTACATGAAATTGTGTTTCAGTTTTGGTTATAAAGTTTAGATTAGTTGCAATTTCGTGAGCAGTAATTTATTGAGGTGCCTCCATATTCAATTGTTCATGTAAAAGATTCATATAAAAAGCAAGCCTTTTTCTCTCTTTTTTGGCAATCTTCAGTTGCATTCTTTAGATAGAGAAGATCACCAAGATTTCGTAGTCCGCTGCTGTACTTATTTCCAGTTCAATGAGCATGTTCGACATTCATTATAATGCCTTGAAATTCAGCTCACTTCTTGTATTTTGAAGTATAGATTTGTGATACAATAGTTGTCACAGCTCATCATATAAATTGGAAAACAAGTACAACAAAGGAAAGGCTAGTTTTTGTCTTCAAAAGCAGAATAAAGTTGTTTAATTTCCTCAACATCTTCATGGCTACCAAGAAATATAGGGGACCTCTCATGTATCTTCTCTGGGGCCAAATCAAGTGCCTGCATTTAGTTGCCACTTATATTAAAAAAAATAATAATAATAAAAGCTGATTTAAAAGATGGTTTGACTGAGCTTAGAATTGGAATTAATCAATTAAACAAAACAATGGTTAATAATTAAATACCCGTAGCTTGCCAGTAAAAGCTTGACCTCCTGCTTGCTCCATCAAGTATGACATCGGAAAGACTTCATAGAGAACACTGTTTGAAGGGTTGTTTGAGAAGGTAAAATATATATAAATTATAATGAGCAACCAAAGAAATTAACCATAATAGTGGGTGGAATTGTCAAAAATACCGTAGTTTTCCGTTGGGGCTTTTCTTGTCAGCAGGGTACATAAAGATACCCCCATAGAGTAAAGTCCGATGAATATCAGCAACCATGCTGTATTGTTCAACTATATTAGCGCTATGTAATTGAAGAGTTTTCTCATTCCTTGAAGTAGTGAATCTCAGTGAAAACCCGAATACTCGATATTTAATTTTTGAGTCAAAAAATTGTGGCATAAAATACTTAAAAAAGGAGCAAGCAGTTCCTAAATCGCATACCTTCCGATGTATCTAAGGGACTTTGGCGAAGAACCATCCTGTGGGAACTTGCAATTCTCCACATACCTGTAAAGAAGAAACCGTAAATGTTATTAGCAAAAGCGAAAGGGAAAAAATAGCAATAATCTTGATTAAGAATCATTTACGAGAGAGTCACTAGAAACGTACTTGGCAGTTGGTTCATCCCAGTTTTTAGCATTTCCTTCGTTCACCGAGTAAATCTTTCCCGTCTTTGGAATCTGCCCAAAATAGAACAAAAAAAATGTAAAACGGATGCTGTTATAATGCCCTACAGGCATTCTTTGAGTAGAAAATGGAAAGTTGAATAAAACGTTCTTTTCCCTTTTCAATTAAGAGATGAAAAATGCTGTATTGACCTTGATGTTCGGGTGAGTGAGTATGAACTCTCCAAGGGATGGATCAAGTGTGAATCCGTTGACACCACATCCAGTACTGAGCACCAACTGCATCAGATTAATTTGCATCAACTTTAATGTCACTTTGTTCAAAACAAAGGACTCAAACTTTACATGAGTTTGAACAATAAAGATTCAAACAATGTCATTTATAAGTTGACAGAAAGGGGGAAATTTCAATCATGTAGATAAAGACTCTTGTATCTACCATGCAAGAGCTTCCGTACATGCAGTAACCCGCCGCCACCAGGTTCTTTCCAGGTCTCAATACATCACCAAGACTAGGATTATTCTGATCTTCCACCATGTAAATCCCAAAGATCTTAAGCAAGAAGAGATACGCAAGTTAGTTCTAGAATTTTGCATTACAAACCAGAATGTGTTTTCATTTCTTGGGAATGAAGGGTAATACAGTTCCAATCGAAACTCCACAGTCGATGTTTGAGGATCCATCCAATGGATCGAAAACGACAACGTATCTGCATAATAAAGAAAGAGATGGAACAAATGTCATTAACATGAGCCTGAGAGTATGTATATGGCTAGGATTTAGAAGAACAGTAGACATCGGATATATGAAGAACGAACCTCCCACGCTTTGATGGCTCAACGAATATAGCCTCTTCATTCTCTTCAGAAACAAGGATACACTGGCAAAAAGATTTGTTAATGGAAGGACTGGATGTTCTTTCTTGTTTTTCTGATCAGTTTTAGAATGGACTTACAGTGCGTCCACTGCTTATTAATGCCTTGACAAAAACTTCGTTCGAAAGCACATCCAGTTTCTTCTGTTCTTCACCCTGAAAGTGATCACAGAGTTTGCAAGTAAGAATACGCAAACTAAAGATAAAAAGGACATGCTTTGGATGATCGGTTTGTTTAGCAACAGTCGATGAGCGCATGGAAAGCTCACCTGGACGTTGGAGTTCCCTGCAAGTCCAATAAGTTTCGCAAGTCCTGCCTGCAAAGTTAAAAGTGGAAAGTCGAAAATGCCTATTCTCTCAAGTGTAATGTAGCAAGGTCTAACGAGAACTTTGAGCATTTCTTCTATCCAGTGACGGAGGGAGATAGGGCCTAGGGGGGCTTATAACTTTTGTTTTTCGTTTTTTTTTTTTTAATACCCTAAAATTTTGAATGAATTTTTCATTAAAATCCCCCTAAAAAGAAAAATCTTATCATAATAACCCACCCTAATTGCTAATTATATAGTTATTAGTCACCTGATAAAATGTTCTGGCTTCGTCACTGTTTCTATCAATTTAAAAAATGTGCTAAAATAAGCTAAACTGAATTTGTCAGTTGCCAAGTAATATTCCATTCTTGTGCAGAAAGATTTAAACTACTGATTGATTGTATTTAATATAACCTCCCCACACATTTTCAGGTGTCTGCTACATGTAACAAGGCTGCTAGAACTACCCAACTGACTTTTTGTGTGAGCGTGTGTAAGATCGATTTTTCAAGGATAAATACCACTTTGTTTTTAGTATAATGAAGAATTCTATCATGAACATCATGAATACACATGCATCAAAATACCGTAGGTTTCATAAAATTATGCCTCGAATAACTGAAGTTTTCTTTCGCGTATATATCGTCTGAGTAATGTGCCTATAATGTTCTCCAAAGTGCACATGGTTAATAGTGATATTACAGAGAGGGAGAAGTAAAATGAGAAAGACCTTGTTAACGGCGGAGCAGACGTACTTGCAGCCAAGAACAATATGGTTAAGCAAGATGGTGAAATCGCCGCGAGCCTCGGGATGCTTAGACTGCTCATTCAGAACATGACGAGTAATTGTCATCAAATCAGTTCTATAATATGCTTCCGGTGAGTGATCCATTTAATCGACACAGGTATCACACAACACGCAATCCTAGTATTAGTTCCCTCAACGATGAACAAAAGCAATGAATGATGAAACTTAAAGGGGTTGAAGAAGGATTAGAAGTACTATTTAGGCAGTGGACTTGAAAAGGTAGAAGGAATAAAATGAACATATTCGGATATTGCAGGGTGACAAGTTGGAGCAAGGCTCTGTGATGATGTTTCAAGAATATAAGCAACAGGAAAGAAAAAGATTGAACAAGTCCATTAACCTTGGATGCCAATGGAGGATTCGAATCAGTCCTTGTGGCAGTGACTCGAATAAAATAATTTATCAACATACACCAATTTGCTCTATATTCCAACCCTACCTGTTTTTCGTTGTTAGGATTGAATCAAAAAGTTGAAGCCCCTTCATGATGGGATGAGGTGGCCTTCTTTAACTTATTCCTTGTTAAAGATGTGTTGAAATTTTTAGTTCCCCTAATTGCATATCAGTTGGGTTCTTTTTTTTTTTTTTTTTTTTTTTTAAACCTTGAAAATTGAGATTAAGAATATAGGGGGAAAAAACTTCATCTGTTTACATGGAATAGGCGGATCGGGATCTCAATATCTAAATAATCCCAAATATGTACATGCCCTCCAACTATGAGGTTATTTTTTTAGATCCTTTTTTTTTTCCTTTTTGAGTTTCAATTTGCAAACCGCATAGTGCTCTCTTTGACAGTCAATTGAACAGATTTGAAAAACGAACACACGCAATTTCAGTTCCTTTTTATTTTGGAATACAACAACAACACAAATACCCAATTACATGCGCCAAAATTTCTATTTGGGGACGGAGCATCTCAACAATCGAATCCTTGAGAGGTCATTTCACAAGGCAATTAGAGGAAGCTCCAAAGGTTCAGATGAAAGCTTGAGCTTCAATCTTCAAGAAACAAGACTTCAGCAACAAGACGAATTGCCTTTTTCTTTCGCTTTCCAGGGGCACTTAACCACTGCTGTAATTGAGGATTCAGAAATTCCATCAATTCAAGGCAGAGAAGAACCAAATGAACTGTAGAAACTCCACAAAAGTGCAATGAGATAAACAAGTCGAATAATTTCTTATTCTGATCTCTCCATCACATCATTTATCAGCTTCCACACATGAAAGTATCGTCTTACAGCACCTTACTACAGCGGACACCAGAAAACTAATTCACTGAAAAGAGGAAACTTTTTAACTGTTTACCGGGTGAATTTTTCCGATGAAGTTACAGGTTCAACATTCCGAATCAGTAAAATAATTCACTATAGCTAGAGGTTGAGTACCATTAAATCCACACATATGATCAAGCAAGTATGGAGGTGGGTCTTGAACTCTCTAATGGTTTCATCATCGACCAAACTAAACCAATTGGCCCACGAAATGAAACAGGTGTTTTTGGAGATTTTAGGCATCATATATGAGCCAAAGCTAGCACCTCTAGCCATTGAAGAAAGGAAAGACACATAGTACCTGGCTCCAAAACAACGATTGGTCTTATCGAGGGTCCCAAGTACAGCAGCTTCAAGCAAATTGTTACCTTTAATCTAATGAAATAAAATGGATTTGTATCATGGCTAAAACCTCCCCAGTCCCAACTTGTCCCCAAATCCAACACTTAAAAGGAAATTGGACAACAGAACAGGTATTGCATCAGGCAATCAAAAAACTGGGGCACATTATCAAATGGGCTCTACGTATACACATACCGCCAACAGGGTGGCGGTTAGTGTCTTTCCCTATTCTCTCTTCTGCTCTCAAAACAAGCTAAAGGTTTGAAAATCCAGAGCCCCACTTTGAGGTCCCTACACAAGTCAATAGACCGTGCAGCATCGGATTCATTATGATGGAAGTGAAAATGTGCCTGGGATAGGGGAGATTGATCCCATCAATTACCCCTTTTTACAGACGAAAATAATGAATAACATATAATGTTTAAGTGGGGGAAAACCAATTCAACAGAACAAATAAATGGGATTAGATGTGCAACAAAAGATTGGAAAAACTCTGCGATCAAATGCTTCAAGAAAGCCAACAACCAAAAACCCAAATGTCGAATATTCCAGCGTGTTACAACTATTGAGTTTTTCCAAGCAATTCAGCATGGCTTTGAAACAGAAAATCATCAAGTTAATAGAACAGAAAGAATGGCAAAATTATACTGCAACTAATTCAGAAATATATTTTTAGTTCTGCAAACAAGCAAGTGAACTAAAACTGCAACGACAAGGCACTCCCAAAAAATAGAGCTAGCTAAGCCATATGATTGTTATTATGGTTATTCATAGGCTAAAAATAAAAGCCACTAAAAATCTCTATCAAAACTGAAACTTTATATGATCAAAAACTCTCTACTCTAACCTTCACCGACGCTTTGCGTACAACACACAGAGCAGAGCAACACCGACAACAATGGCTCCAGCAGAACCAGCCACGACTGGCGACTTCAAGTTCAGCCCCTTCTCCTCCCCATTGAAGATCTCCTTCACCTCGTTCACGGCGCCATTGACGACCTCGAGAGTCTTCTCCTTAATCTCCTTCTGCAACTGAAGGACCTTCCACTCCATAGCCTTGGCTCTCTCCTCGGTCTCTCTCAGCACGGCTTCAACGCTCAACTTCTCCTTCACCCACTTTTCCACCTCCGACGCTTTCGCAGCAATCAGAGACTCCAATTCCTCGACTTTCTTCTTGAACAAGTCGATTTCCCTCTCCTTCTCTCCGACTATATCTCTCATCTCTTCCTCAACCCTAACCTTCTTGTTCTTCTCCTCGATCTCTCTCGATTCCAGAACCGCGATTTTCTTCTCCAATTCTTTAACTCTCTTGTCGCTCTCCGTCTTCGCCGTCTTCAAGCTCTCAACCTCGATCTCTAAGGCTTCGATCTTCCCTCCTTTCTCTCCCACAGTCCTCTTCAGCTCCGCCGCCTCCGAGTTCGCCTCCTCGCCTTCGGTCATGGCGGAAATCAGATCGTGCTGGAGCCTGGCGACCTCGGTCTCCAGCTCCGCCGCCCTCGCCGCGATGGCTCCCACGGCCTTCTTGTCCTCCTCCGATCGCTCGATCGCCCTCTCCATCTCTCTCAGCCGCTCCTTCGCCGCTGCCTCGTCGCTCCTCAGCTTCTCGATCTCGGCCGCCATCTCCTTGATCCTCGCCTTGGTGTCTGCGTTCTCAGCCAACAGTTTCAGCTTCTCTTGCTCTAGAGTCTCCACCTTCTGATCGTCGGCGCCGTTTATCGCGACCTCGTCCGCCATTTCTCGGTCTGCCAATACAAACAGCAAACGATCAGAACCTCGTGGAAAAACAGATCAGGAAACAAGAAATGCCAAGAAAGATGAGAAATTCTCAAACTTTCTTACTGTTTAATTTTCTCAAACTTTCTCGGGAAACAAGAAATCAAGAAAGGAATCGAAATGAGAAATTCTCCGGGAAAAAGTAGTTGTTTTTCTAGTCGTGTTTTTTCCAAGAAAATGCAAAGGGATTTTTTTAGGAGGGAAAAAGACAAAAGAAGCACGACCTTGGTTGAGACTCTAAAACCTCTCAGGTGAGCTAGGGTTTTCTGAATTCCATATTTTTCTTTCTTTTTTTTAGAGGAAAAAAATACTCTTTTTTTCTGATATTTTTGAGTGCTGTGAAAGTGAAAAATACAGGAGAGCCTTTTCAAAAAAGAAAATAAATAAAGGTTAATAAAAGTAGAAAAATTAAAAGAAGTAACTTGAAAACGAAAAGAAAAAATTAAAGGAAAAATTTCCTTCAAAAAAAAAATTTAAAGGAAAAATTGAAAAAAGAAAATATAAAAGAAATAACAGAGAAACGTGGATTGATGATGAGGAGCGGACGGCTCCGACTGGTCGAAGCCATTAGTGGAAAGCACGTGCTAAATAGATGGTGGGTCCCAGGATTCTCGATATTTTTATTTTTATTTTTTTTCTTTTTAGAAAGATATTTTGATCTTTTTGTGATTGTCTAATTTTGCAGGCAGATTTTTTTTTTTTTTTTTTTGTCCCCCCTCCTCTCGATTTTTTGGAGAGTGATATTTTTTCTCATTAGATTTTGATTTTTTTTTTTTTTCGTGTTACAAACAATAATAATAACATTACATAGGATCATTAAAAATGATTTTTCATTTTTTACCCTCTCCCCGTTTCTTTTCTCCTCTTTTCATTTTCTTCTCAAATTTTGATCTTTTTAAAAATTTGATATATTCATCTTAAAATTTACAGACTTACATAATTACTTTTAATCATAAACAGTCATTGAAAAGTTGATTCAATTACTAAAAATCAATCATACATATCGATAAGATAAAAGTTATGTTGATATTATAAAAATTTTCTTTTTTCTTTTTTTTTTCCTTAGTATTTTTCACAATATACGTCTGAACAAAGGTTCGATTCTAACCATATTTTCTAAGGACAACCTTGCTCATTAAAAAAAATGGTGGACTTGGTTTTTGATCGAAAGTGAACATTGACTAAAAAAATGTAAAAATTACGCATAAATTCAAACTCTCAAGGTATAAATGTTCAACCGCCTAAAAAAAAAAGAGAAACTTAGGCACAGTACCACAACTTTACATTTATTTAGATTTATTTCATAATTTATTTGCTGTTTATAATTCTGCTTTATTGACCATCTCCATAGAGCAAAAATCATACGTTTCAAAATGCAAAGAAAAAATCTAAAGTGATTATATTGATCTTGTATCTATATATATATATATATATATATATATCTAAACAATTTTCAGGGAAAATATCATTTAATTATGAGTAGAATGAAATTTCAGATTTCATAGAAGGCCTAGTTTGTTTTGGATTTCACTCAATTCATGGTCCAACTTGAAGATGAAATACTTACTTATGTACGAGTTAACCTGACTTGGTAATAGCATCTTTTAAAGCCATTGTCATAAAATTAAGAGATTTGGCTTTTTACTCTCTGAATATAATGATTTAAAACATCCATCTATAAATTTTTAATTTTGATAAATTATTCTTACATTTAATAAAGTATATTATATAACACTCACAAACATGTTAGTTATTAAAAATTTAAAAGAAAACACCCTCAAACACGTCATGTAACTGTTTGAAGACATAAGTCAAAATTTTAGATAACCACGAAGCATATCATGTCATGTGCATCAGGGAAATTTCCTTTCAAATTTTTAACATCCTTGCCAACTTTAAAGCACTCTACAAACACTTATTTAATTTAAAGGTAACTTTACCAAAATTGGAAGTTCATAGAGCAAACTTCCCAGGCAAGATCTCTTCATTAGTTTGCGAGGAGCTCACCTCACACGGGCTCTAGGCGTCAGAGATTTCGTTGCCCGTTGGATAGATCTCCTGGTGCCATGAGGGTTACGAATCTCATCGGCACGGTCTCGTCGCAGTGTCGTGATCTTCGATCTCTGGCAATGGATCCGAACAACGACGACTAGAGCAAGGGGAAGTGGGAAAGAGAACGAGAGATGCTTCAAAAACATTCATGGATATTTTGTCCATGTAGCTTCACAAATGTGAAAAAAAAAATAATAATAATAATAAATGCGATTGTTATTGTAAACTTTTGAATTGTAGCTGACATGGAACTTTTGAAATGAGAAAGAGAACGACAGATGCTTCAAAAACATTCATGGATATATTTGTCGATGTAGCTTCACAAATGTGGAAAAAAAAAAAAAAAATTGCGATTGTTATTGTAAGAATTTTGAATTGTAGTTGACTTGGATTTCTCGTGGTTTGGGCCGTATGGACTTGAACCATCTAAAGGAGATGGGCTGTTTTGATAAATGCCACAAAATGACGCTCTGCATTGATTTTTACTATACAAAATATATATATATATATATATATAATTTATAACGTCTTAATTATTTATTTATCTATTTTTTAATAAGTACTACCTGGTATCTAAGTTATCTAGTTGGTTATCGAACACCCCAGTTAGAAATCAATTGGTTATCAATTGTAGGTGAGTTTTCAATTGATAATCACCGTCACTGACAGATGACTAATTGATTACTAAATAATAACTAGTTGGTTATCGACTACCGACGTGTTTTCTAATAGTAATCACTGTTATCGACAAGTAACCAATTGACCACCTAATGATAACTGGTTGATTACTGATTGTGTATGTGTTTCTAATTTATAACCATATCCATAAGTGGATAACCATTTAACTGTCAAATGATAATCAATTAATTATTGACCACCAACAAGTAATCATTTTATTATTAAATAATAATTAATTATTAAATAATTATCAATTAATTATCAATTCGTAACCACTACCATCAATCCATAATCAGTTAGTTATCAAATGATAATCGATTAGTTTCCGTTTGAAAACTTCTGATTCCATCGGATTTTCTGCATTCTATTGTCGAAGTATGTAACAAAACCCCAGATTTATCACCAAAAAAAACTAAGAAATACAACCAAAAAAAAAACATTAAAATTCTACAAAAATCATAAAAACCCACAATCCAAAAGAAACAAAGTTCAAAATCCAACAAATCCAAAGACTAAATTTTTTTTCAAAAAAATAAAAAAGAAATCAAAATCCACGATCTCTGAGGCTCACGTCAGGGAACACGTTCACGGCGGCGATATTGCGCCTCGGGGGAGGAGCTTCGGAAGCCGCTACGGTTGCTGTCACCGGCGTGGGGGATCGAAATCGGAGGAAGAGACGGAGGCCATGGAGATTGTCGGATTCGCGAGCGGCGGAGGAGATCGGAGTCGCGAGCAACCGGCGAAGGAACCGGAGCGAGATCGGAGCTCGCGAAGGCAAAAGAAGAGATCGGAGGAAGAGATCTCGACAGAGGCCACAGAGATCGTCGGATTCGCGAGCGGCAGAGGAGATTGGAGTCGCGGAGCAACCGGCGAAGGAGACGGAGGTCGGAGCAACGACGTCGCGACGGAGCTTGGGAGGCCGACGAAAACAGAGGCGCGAGGGCGGCTCGTGATCAGCGCGAAAGAGAACCTCCGGCGGTGTGAGGACGGAACCGGCGCCGGAGTGTGAAGGAGAGAGACAGGGACTTGAGGAGAGAAAGATGTATTTTTAAAAATAGTATTTAAATTAAATATGACATCATCAAAATGATATTATCTACTATAGTTTTTATTTTTAAGTTGATGGCAAAAATCAAACCAAACTTCTTATTTGTGGCATGCCCTAATCTTTGGGATATTGGTTGGGGTGTTGGGTCCTTGACTTGGACCAACCAAGGCCCATCAATGGAGAGGCCCAAATACGTGTGTGCGTGTATATGATATTGAATTACGATTTCTAGAAATACAAATAAATATCAAACATCTTTCAAGAAAATAAAAATAAAATAAAATGAGAAAAAGAGACAAAAAAATCGAAAGAGATTTTTTCTTGTAAATCACAAAGCCACCAAGGGGACCAAGAAACGTCTTAGCCTCAAAGTCAACAGATGAGATGAAGAGAAGGAGAATGGGCGATATCTGCAATGTTTTTATGCCCTTGCTGCATTTGCCTTTAATTTATTTTATGGAAACACAGATATATATATATATATATATGTATATATTAAGTATTACAGGTTGTCAACCATTTTCTTCAAAGCTCATTTCAATGATATATATAGACACACACATATACACATGCATATACGTGTATTTATATATATATATATATATATAATTCTAAATACCTTGAATGTACCATTGGACCACTAGTCATGGCAGTTCTCTTTTTGAAGCAAGAAACTGTTTCCTTGTTTCTCTGTTTTTAAATTATATATATATATATATATATATATATCCCTCCCTTTGTCATTTGTTTTTTGAATTTCATGTCTTTTTGACTACACAAATGCATGCATCCTACTGCAAAAAACAACATAAAAAAGTGGTACCAAACTCAACATTTTTTTTTTTTTTTTCACAGATCAAGTGGGTGAAATTCTTTTAAGAATTTGTCTCCTTTTGGCACCAGAACGTGAAAAATAATAATAATAAGAAGAAGAAGAAGAATAAGAACATGATAAAGAGAAATTAGTCAAATAAGACGTTTAAGTTGGACCATTTTAGAATTTGAAATTTTGTTGTTGTTAATATGACGAACGACAAAACCAATTCTTTGAATATCCATATATTGGAGACAAGGGTCAAGAAAAGGCTGACTATATATGATCCAACCTTGATTCACGAGAGTTATATACATTATTAGCTGAAATTAAAATTGCTTGGCTCTTGTGTTCTTACTTGAGAGAAAAATGTTTGAAATTTTTCTTTATTTCTTGAAAACCAAGCATTTTGTAGGGAAAAAATTTTCACTAACTATCTGAATCTATCATATCATTCACAAAGATAATCAAAATCAGTATTATTTATTAAATGGTTTTTTTTTTTTTATAGTTTTATTAGACTTTGACTTTACTTTCTCTTGTATAACCAAGATAACTTGCAACCAATAACTTTCTTATCTAAAGGTAATATACTTGCTTATTTGCTAGAATAAGGGCTTTGGCCCGGAGAATATCAATTACAGTACCTATTATCCAAAGAGGAATCCTCCTAGTAGTATCGGTCATTTATCCTATTTTACCTTCACATTTCATCAGGTGATCATATTAAAGACATAAGCAGTCATAGATAATTATGAGATGATATCCTTCTAAATGGGATAAGAGAATTATTACTATTATTTAATACTCTTCTCTTTCTTTTGTTAATTGAAGAAATAATTGAAAAATAAAACAGCAAGTATATAATTGAGTAATAACCCTCAATAAAGACTAGTATTGATATAATTCAATATTTTATTCGTTCGGATTTAATTGTGTCGTAGCTCTATGATTTGGATTAGGTTTTGAAAGGGGTCATAAAACTTCATACATATATATATATATATATATGAATGTATATAGTATTGGCATTTGATTTCTTGTAAACAAAATGTGACCTTAACATTGCTCTAAAAAAAGAAAAGAAAAAGTTTGACCTTACCATTTACCATTTGGATGACGGAAAAGGTAGATAGCACATGTTGATTCAACTAATATCTTCTTTTTTGTTTTTTTGTTTTTTTGTTTTTTTTTTGTTTTTGGTATAGAAATGTCGGTTCTAACTTCTAACTCATAATTAATAGTGTGTTTAAGAAAACCACAAACCTTTTAGCAAATAGCTAGTTAAGGATTATTAGACAAAAACAGTACCATAGATAGAGCAATGCACTGGATACACTAACTCTAATGCTGATTGATTATTAACCCACACGCAAAACCAAACCAAAGTTTAAAACTTTTTTTTTTTCTTTTTCCACCTTTTTAATTTTCGGATTAAAAAAAAGGAAAAAAGCAAAGCAAGTTAATAAAGCTAGTTAAGCTAAGTATTACTTCTTCCACTCAAATTAGGTTCTTTAATCAAGCCTCGCTGTCTCCCAAACTCTAGCAAAATGATTGACAGCAAATCAATAAACTACTTTTTAGTTCGACCAAGACAAGGACTTGGCTTTTGACTTTTACCACCAAAAAAAAAAAAAAATTCAAAACAAAACAAAACAAAAGAGAGAGAATCTAATTAAAACCTATCGTAAAAACCTCTGTTAATTACAAACTTTCTCCACTTTTCTTGTTTCCCCGATTATATCCAAGTCCTCTGCTTTTATTTCCTTTTCTTTTTTGACTTCTTTAATTTTTACACAAAAATGAGCAATGAGGATATTTTTTTTTTTTTACAAAAGTAACCCTATAAATCATGCACACACTCTCTCTCCAAATCTTCTTTTGAAACCGGAGATCGTGGGATTTAAAATTTACATCTTATGATAGAATCAGATGTGAAATTATCATTAGATTATATCTATAATTTCTTTTAAAATCCTTTTTAGTATAACCACATTTGTATTTTTGTGCTAAAACGGCAAAATAATTATAACAATACTCCTCTACTATCAAATCTCACCTAAGAACAACTTAGATACATAATCTTTTTTCTTTTCTCTTTTTCTTCTTGGATACATAATCTTATTTTTCCTTCCTGATGTTATGACGTTTTAGGTGCTTCTGAATACAATGAAAGGTCAAAATCACATTATAAAAAATGTAAAACTAACCAAATAATGACGAAAATCTAATCATTCGAAACAAAACTATACTGATATAACATTTTTTATACCCTATTAAAAAAATCTCCGACAAAAGATTTCACAAAATAGTATAGATTTGTAGACCCTGTTCTTGAAGACTATCCAAGGACAGTCATTCAATTATTCATCCCAGCTATAATAAAATAATAACTTAATGGATAAGGTTGAAATAAAATTCACAAGGGGAAAATTAAAAAAAATAAAAATAAAATATTTTATTTTGTCACACACTGTTTTTGTATTTGATACTAAAAAATATATACATGAAAAATGAATCTTGGAAGTTTATCACAGGTCTTCTCAGTAAATATCAGTGTCAGATCTTCCAGAAAAGTTTAAATTCAAAATGACCCATTTGTGAAACGAGAAGTAACTATCAGTCTTTTATAGCTTCTTCGTGACTGAAAAATTAAATATACCCGAAGTTCCCATCTTTGTACATATGCACAGACACACATTATGAAAGCCACCAATTGGAATTTCTCATTCTATAAGCATAAAAGAAGAAACCAAGAAAAAAAAATTTTGAAGAAAAAAAAAAAAAAAAAAAAAAAAGATTGCATATAAAAATACTTGTTTGTTTTCTTTTGCCAGGACACTAATCATTTTCTTAGGAAACAAAAGGGCAGACACCATAAAGCACGCAGGCTAGGCTATACAAAAATGTACATTGTTACAGTTTTTTTTTTTTTCCTCATTTTATTATTATTAGTATTATTTTTAATGCATATAAAGTCATGGTCCATTTCAAACAAAGTGAATTATAATTCATATATATATATATATATATATTGGAATATATAATTGGGTCAGACCTTTTTTGCTCGATAAATCTTAAAATTTCTTTAATAAATAAAGAAATGGACGTGGAATGATATCGATGATTCACTTGACAGTAGAATCATGTGTTTGTGAATGATAAAGGCATAATATAATGTGGAATGCAGCTTTTCCAATGCCAACATTATATTCACAATCACTGACTATAGCCATAGAAATATTAAAACAACATTAAACCCCCAAAAAAAAAAAAAGAAAGGACATTTTTTTCCCCTACAACCATACAACTTACCAGTCAGAACTAGCCAACCCTTCTTCATCTTCCCTATTGATTCATATATCATCAGAATAAACATTATAACAAATTAACAAAGGATTAGAAAGAGAAAAAAAGAACAATAAAAAGATGGGAAAATCTTGCTTATGCTGTTAATTCCCATCAAAAGAAAAAGAAAAAGAAAAGAAAAATTACAAAAATATTAATTAAGAAGAATGAGAAAGAAGAGAGAGTTGAAAAAAAAAATAAAAATAAAAAGAGTAGATCAACCTCCAAACATTCTCTTGTGTTTGTGGAGGTCTTCAAAGAAGGAGGCGAGGGCTTTCATGGCCTTGAGCTGGGACTGGAGGGCCATGATGTAGCCGGCGGTTTCCTCAAAGAGACGGTCGACGCCGAGGGACTCGCCGCCGGGGACGATCCTCTGCAATGCCTCTATCTTCCTCTCCACCTCTTCCTTCTCCTCCTCCTCCTCTTTATTATTATTTCCATATTCATCTTCATCTTCATCCTCCTCTTCTTCTTCATGGTCAATAATACTTCGTTAATATTAATGTTGTTTTTGTTCTCCTTCTTCTTCTTCTGGTTCTTGTTCTTGATCTTCTTGCTTCGCTCCCGCTTATTCACTCTCCTGTCCGACATGTCTTTATTCTGGCCTAGTGTGGCGGCGGTGGCGGCGGTGGTGGTGGGATTGATGAGATGGGGTGAGTTAGTTGTAGGCATGTCCTCCATGGAAAGGGGAGGAAAAAAAAAAAAAAAAAAAAAGAGTAGAGAGAGAGAGAGAGAGAGAGAGGAGGAGAGTTGGTTGTGTTTGCTTTGTGTATAGAATGTGTGAATGTTGAAGGGAACGGGGAATGAGAAGAAGAGGGAGGAGGTGGGGGGTGTTGGAGGAGTTAAATTATTGGGGAAATGAATGGGAGGAAGTTAGACTAACATTTTGTGTCTAATTTTAATGTCTTAAATAATATCTAATAAATTATATTTTAAAATATTATTAAAAAAAATTAAAATTTTTTAAAATGATATAATATAATATTATTAATTAGATATTTAAGATACTAAAATTTAAATACAAATCGTGGATCCGGACCAGAGAGGGAATTATAAGAGGAAGCGAAGAGGGGGTGGCTCTAGAAATGTCAAATGCCAACGAAGCTGGACCCACTCATTTTTGGCTTCCCAATCCCCCGACCCTTTATTACAGGGAGACTTTTTTTTTTTTTTTTTTTTTTAATGAACTCTGTGTGTGGGGATTTGCATCTCACGCGCTGTTTTCAGGGCGTGAAATGGGCCGTACATGTTGTATTTATAATTTACTTGCCATTGGACAAACGTTATTTACGTGAGAAAATACAAATAACGTATACAAAGTCTCAATTTGATGTTACCGTTGAAGTTGAAATTTTTAAGTTGAAATTAGTTGATTTTTTAAAATCTAATTATAATTTTTATTGATTTTTTAGAAAAAAAAAAAAAACAAAACTGAGATGAAAAATTTAAGTTTAAGTTGAATCACCAAACAGAATTAAAAAAAAATGTCATAAATTCTTCATGAATTTTGTCATTAGTGCCAATGTATCTTATGAATTATAAAATATATCTAAATTTTAACATGTGTGTCAAGTTGTCCACTTAGTTGATTGCCGTAAGTTTTTCTGTTATCTTTAACGTTAAAATGCCTCCTAAACTTTGCATTTGTGTAAAAATACCTACTAATATTTAATATTTGTGTCAAACTACTCCTGATCTTAATATTTGTATCAAACTGTCTCATTTATATAATTTTAATTTTCTAATATTGTATAATTACCTAATGATTATTAACTTTTTAGAACATGTAAAATATATATACATATACTTTTTTTATTATAACAAAGTGATATGCATCTTTTTTTTTTATCACACTTTTTTTTACTTATTTTAATTCAAGTTTATTAGGTTATCGGTTTACTTATGCGTAACCATAGTTGTTAGGACCTAGATGCAAGATTTAGATTTCGAATACGCTATTTACTTGGCCTACATAATTTGAAATCATAGTCATAATGAATTTCATTCATGTGTTTGCTTAAACTCATAATGAGAATAAGTATTACAAATTACTCTTATGCCCATTCGTAGTTATATTTTTTAATTTAAAAATGATTAGTTGCATATTTTGATACGGTATTATCAATCATAATTATGCTAAAAATTATAATATTAAGGACAATAAAGTAATAACATAAGTTGTGTAGTTATTTTTGTTAAGAAACTTAAAATGAATGTAAGTTTGAATTACAAATAAGTAAAAAAAAAAAAAGTGGGTAAAAAAAAAAAGATACATTTTCTTTTACTAGAAAATATAAATTTTTTTTACCTATTCTAAAAAATTTAGGTATGGTAAGTAATCAATCGATATTTAATTAATTTTATTATTTATTTATTTATTAATCAGTCAATTATCAATATATCAACTATTTAATAGTCACTGATTGTTGAAATCCTTGGGGTTCCATCCTGAAACGCTAACCTATTAAGAGGAGTAATTCAAGTCATTTTAAGCTCATTCCCAATTCTATGTTAGTCAATGTGGGACTTTTTGTTTGAATATACTCAACAATCCCCCCTATAACGAAAACCCACTATCACGCAGCCCCCCCCTCAAACGATGATCCATCCGTCCATCTTCCTCAACCAGGAAGATCCCAACTCAATCAAGATCTCCACCACGTCAGGCCCCGCGTTACTATGGAGTTTCCATCTTGAGAGTTCACACTACATATTTTCTGACCATCGCAATCTCTTCGGTGTCACCATTATTCATTCGATTTTTCTCCAGGATTCATCTTGTCCGTACGCGTCTACATTTGGAATTTGGCTCTGATACCACTTGTTGGAGTCATTGGGATTCCATTCTAAAATGTTAACTTATTAGGAGGAGTAGTTCAAATCCTTTTAAGTCCATTTTCAATTCAATGTCTAGCCAATGTAGGATTTTTTGTTCGCACATACTCAACATTGACTATTCTATTTAAAAAATCAACCATTAATCTCTTAATTTACCTGTAAGAATAAATTGTTGCAAACATAAATATCAAAATACCACAAATGGTAGGTAAGGTTAGGGGTGTTTCTGGTTGTTTTGATCGGCTGTAAGAAAAAATCCATCCACTAAAGAAAAAAAAAATGTTTAATTCACTTTTTGGATGGTTTAAAAATTTTAAGAGATATCAAATCATCTATTAGTTGTGTAATTTGTACTTAAACAAGTAGAATAGCTCATTTGCAATTAACTACTGAATTTTTTTTTTTTAATAAGTCTTTCAACTACTTAAAATAATAGTAGGCTAATAAGGGATGCTATGAAGAAGTATTTAAGACATTTTTCTACATAAAAATTATAACTGAGAAGGTAAATTCAGTAAAATACAAGCACGTAACATTTTTCTAGGCAAAAATTATAATTAAAACGGCAAATTTTAGTAAATATATGAGCCACTTTTGTGACTCACTCACTCAAGTAGAAATAATAAAATGCAAATTAGTAGATGCAAAAGGTGAGTTGAAGTGAATGTAACTTTTACCACACGTATTTTGCAAAATCAATACCTTCTTTTTATTTTATCTTCGTTTTTATTGTTACCACATCGGTATAAGAATACAAGTACTTGTACGGATTTTTTAACAACAAGTATAAACTAAAAAATAATAAATACAAAATAACCCTAAGAAAAAAAAAAAAAGCAAAATTAGAAGAATCCCCACGCGCAGGTGGATCCGAGTGTGTTAGGAAAAAGAGTTTACATTGAATCACCTGCGGATAGGTCTTTTAGACAGAGAGAGAGAGAGAAGAGAGAGAGAGAGAGATTGAAGAAATGGGCCCACAAGTACAAAGAGAAGTAGAAAGAGAGAGAGAGAGAGCACATGCGATCACATGATTTTCTTGAAGCAAACACACCCATGTGCCTCCCCAAAAAGGCCACCCTCCCAATCTCCTTCCTACGATCTACATCACTAGCCTTGGCATGGCCGCCACGTGTCATCCCTATTGGCCCCACCTAGAGCACCACAAAATTTTTCCTTTTTAGGTATTTACCCACTTTCCCCATTTCTTCTTTAATTTACCAATTTTGACGTGGAAATTTGTTTATATGCAATACCACACATCACCACCAGCATGTATAATCAAAATATCAGTTGCTACACTGGTAAACAGAGTCAACAAAATTTTATGATTGCAAGAGCCTAACGGTGATTTCATATCTGATTCTATCAACGAAATTCAAATTCTCATGTCTCCAATTTCGGAAAAAACATTTAATGAGAGTTCCACTTAAATTCGCACAAAAAAATGCTATTAATTAAACATGGTATAAGATTTATTTTATCATTAACTTCTCGATGTTAATTTATAAACAAGTAAATGTCATATTTACTACGCAGGTGGTAGCCTAATGATATTAGAAGTTTACTCTTAAGAAGTTTGATAGATCTGATATCAACTTCAAATCGCATGTGAAACACTTCATATCATTAACTTAAGTCATTGATAGGTCAAAAAAAAACAAAAACAAAAAAAATGACACCTTTCATTTTGGTAACACAAGTAATTGATAACTTAACGTGGATATTGTATAATAGCTAACAAGTGAAAATCCCTTTAATCGCGCTATGCTCCTCCCCAAACTTTTTCATTGCAGGAAAAAGTACAAATCATATTTAACTTTTGCCTCGTCTCTTTGACCCTCTCACACGGAATGGATTATGGATAATTAAATATACATATATATATATATATGTGTGTGTGTATATAATATATATGTACATACACATGGGAAAGAGTAATATAAAAAAGATGGTGGGGGAGGAGAAAGGGGGTGGCGGTGGGGGGTGGTGTTCCAAGGAGGAAACCAGCAGGTGGTTAGGGTCATTGGGATTGTGGTGAGAGAGATTTGGTGTGTTTGGGCATTTGGGGCTCTCTTTGATCAGAGCCACCCCAGAGATCAGGCAGAGGCACCCCCTTTTGTTTCTGTCACATTCACACTCTACAGCCCCCTTCCCCTTCCCATTTTTTAATTCCCCACCCACCTACATGTATATATATATATATATATATATCTACATTGTTTCTTGGATCATCAAATCCCACCTACCTTCTCTTATTTTCAGATCTTTTTTCTTCTTCTTAACTGTCCGTACCCATGTGAAGTACAAAAACTAGTAAATAAGGTTATTGATTACCTAATTTAGTTCAACCGGATCCCATTTAACAAATAATTGCATGCATAGTTCAACCGTGATTTTACAACTGATTTTATCGGATCCCTCTTTCTCAATTGTTTTTAAAAAAAATTCCCATTTAACACACCGTCCTTCTTTTTTTCAAAGAAAAAAAAATTTAAATCCTAGTTGTTGACATTTTTTTTTATTTATATAAATTGAATATTATCATGTGTAAGATTTTTATGTTTGGCTAAAATGGATAAGAAACAAATGGACATACATGGATATTTACTTTGGTCCTCCTCAACTTAATAAAAAAAAAAAAAAAAAAAAAAGGGTCCTGGCTGAAAGTTTGACTAGTTTTTGCACTTTACAGTTTCAAATGGTAATGGTTGGGTTTATTTAAAGTTAATTAAATACCTCGTTTTGAATGTTAATAATCTGCATTATTACATAGATACTCGAATCTTGAATGTGATTCAAGTTCGTGAGTGAGGATTATTTGGCAAAAACTATTTAATGCTGCCAGGCAAAACCTGAAACAAATAAATAGACCACAAAACTCGTTATCTCTACCTAATCTAACATTATTTTGTTTTTGTACTAGCCGTTTTAAGAGCTTAATTTCCCCCCAGTATTTAATCGAAGTGTAAGAATCTATCTTGTGTTTGAAAAAGTATTAAAATTGCCTCAATTTTGTGGAGTATAATAAAAAAAAAATTTAAAGATAATATTCTCAAATGAGGAAAATGCCGCGTTGTGTCATTGTCTCTAAGAAACAAAATTGTGAATGAAAATGGGATGGAAAGTTAGAAGAGTAATAATTAACAAACAGAAGTGAGGGACTTCTCAGTCAAAGATTAACAGCCTAGATTTATAAAAAGATGGAAGATTAAAAAAAAAAAAAAAAAAAAAACTTTATGGAATCAAAATTCATGATGAATTATGTACCCCACAAAGTCAATATATCCCAATGGGTTATGGGTTTCAAACAGAGGTGACTGGTGATTTCCTAGTCCTTCCAAAACCAATATGGTTGTAACTTATTCAAGTGACCACAAATCTTGGGATGGCCAATTGATGACCACCCACAAGGCAAGTAGGGCCACTTTAATGGGCATTCATTGGGACAAAGCATAAATAATTTATTAAAAAAAGAAAAAAGAAAAAAGAAAAAAAGAAAAAGATGAATTGAATAATGATGGGTGGTTGGACACATGCATGGCATGGAATTATGTGCACCCATAATAATTATATCACAAACATGGTAAATGGTGCATGTGTTTGTATGTGTGTGGGTGTGTGAGTCATAACCTTTTGTTTGCAATTTGCACGGCGCTCCCTTCTCTTCTCTTGTTGGATGACATGTCCTTTGCCCTTTGCTTTGCCACTCATTGCTTCTTAAATCCTCTCTGTTTCCCAACTTGTTTAAACTGTTTCTTTACTAGAGTAAACTTCTTATATATATATATACATATATATATATATATATATATATATATATATATCCTTCTTTCGTTTTCACCCATTAAAAAAAAAAACCTTGTCTTCTCCTTGGGTAGGAGGGAGATACTTTTTCTTTTCCCTTCTCCGCACATTCTCACCCCATATTGCTTTCGGAATTTTAAACAAGCTTCATATCAAATCACATAATCTCACCATTTCAAAAGATTTAATACAGAGGGCCAACACCGTTTATTTTTAGTTCTAAGCAACATATTCCTAGTTCAAGCATCAAAGTCCAACTACATAGAAATCTACTTGTTTTTTTTGTATTATATTGTTGTTTTCGGTTTGCATACGCGTATTTTATGAGCCTACTAGAACTTATTCGATTATGATATAATGACAATTCTTTCACATAGTGAAATGCTTTGTTTTTTTTTTTTAAGGAAAAGAAAGATAGAGATATCCCGACTAAATTGACAACCCTTGCAAGCTCCATCCCGCGATGCTCAAATGGGGAATGCCTGCGTTATGCGTTCAACTTGTAATCCTTGTCTACTTCAGAACTTCTGGTTAACCGTAACTTGGAGGACCACATTAAGGATAAATTCATGGACAAACATGAAAACGTGGAGGAGTCCTTGCATCATTTAAAGCAGGTCTTTCTGGTGGAACCAATTTTCGCAATAGTTTCTTTTATTGCTCTACGCCCTATCTGTTTCTTATTTATTTAATTTTTTTTAGGGGATTATTTACACTAGGTGCCCTAAAGAGGATCATTTTCACTTTGTCCTAATTTTTAAAGCTCTCACTACACTCTTGAATTCTGAATTTATCCTACTTAACCTCTTTGATAATAATTTCCGATCAAAACAGATGGAAAAAGAGAGATAAAAATTACCACATGACCGCATTAATCCCTTCTTTTTATGTTTGTTTTTAATGGAAATTCTAACAAAGGGGATTAAGTGGAACAAATTCAAAATTCAGAGGGTAAAGTGTTTTTAAAGTTCAAGGACAAAGTGAAAGTAACCTTAAAGTGTGTATAAATATGAATGTATAATCTGTAGAGAGAGAGAGGACCTTCGTTTATAAATCTGAATGTATAATTTCATGGAAATATAATTTGTCGTGACAGAAATGTACCGTATCTAACATGACAAGAGAGCTGGCTCTTTTTAAAGGCTACTGCATGACCTCCATTAGCCAAAAAACGCCCGTTATCCATTTTTCCTAATACATTCTTGTCATTCCAAATGGAACAGTTCCCACTTTCCGGTGGGCTGTCCCAGTTGCAGCAGTGGTGGCCGCAGCAGCACTAATCCCTCCATATGGAGCCTTTCCCTGCAACAAGTTTGTGTCCATAGCAGTGATTCGGTCACCATGTTGCACCTTGGTGACTCCTGCCCGTGTCATAAAAAATGGGTTTGTGTCGATGTTGATGGCGATATCAGGTGCAAACTTGGCTGCCATGCCACATTGAGCAGCTTGTTTGGTCTGCATCGACATGTCTCTGGTGGCTTCTGCTGTAGACCTTTCCTGGTTTCCAATAACAGGTTTTCGATAGCAGTAAGCACCTTGAGGAACGGCCTGAGGGGGAAGGACTGCAGTTCTATTTACTGTTCTTGGATCATAGGCATCTTTTATGAGGTTCCCATTCTCATACGGTACGACAGGCCCAACAACTCGTCCTGGTTTGGCTGAACACACAACAGAATTTCAGTAAAATGCCAAGGCCTGACGAGAAAAGAAACACTAGAGAATTAAAAAATGACACTAGAGCGTACCCAAAGGAATTCTTTGAGGTGCCTGCATGCTCCTTGCCATATTAACAGGAACTGCTTCTGTATCTTTCAAATTCTTGTATGCCTCTTCTGCATTTTGCCGTTCTTTATACAATGCATGGTTTTGCTGCTCTTTGGCAGGAACGATATTTGAATGTACAATCGTAGACCTGTGAATATTTAGCAATAATAAATTTGAGTCACATCTATCACTAAGCAAACTAGATATTGAGGAAAATTTCTGACAGTTCATAGTAGGCATATTACAAAGAGCTAGAAAAGTGTTCCCCACTAATCCAAGTGCTTTAAACACTTTCATCGGCATTAAACCAAGGGAACCCGATGAAGAACTGTAAGTTTACCTGGGAAGAGAGACGTGCTTTCGTTCAAGTGGGATAACTGGACCGCTTTTACCACCATTTTCCTCAAGATGTGCAAACTGCTTTCGGAATTGGTCGACGGCACTGTATATGAAACATCCACCAAAAGTCAGGGAAAAGGTGGAAGTAGAGCAAATCTTAACTCATCCACATAATGGAAGTTTCAAACAATGACAGTACAATGACTCTCAAAACCTTGGATAGAGAAATTAGTCCTCTCAGTTCCGTTCATGTAATCTTTCAGCAGCTGAGGATGATACTCTAATATTTCTCGAAAGATAAGCTCTCGTATGTCTTCTTTTGTAACCTTCGCCTCTCAAATTCAAACTCCATCTTCGTAATTGGCTGGCAGGAAGGTTCCCGCTCTACTTTGGCCAGGCCCTTAAAATAAGGATCGGCCAGTGCCTAATAGAATACCAAATTACATACATTCAATACGTTGAACTTTGAAAGGGAAAGGAGAAAAAAACAAAAAATAAAAGTTCGTTAAAAAAAAAGGCAGAGAAGGATCAAGGATCTCCATTGCCATGTATAGGGCATATAATTTCGAAATAAAGATGGAAATTATATTCCATTGAAAATCATGACAAACCTCTTCAGCAGTTGGCCGGTCCTTTGGGATCGAAGGCAAGTAATCGTTCCAACAGTCGTAATGCTAAAGGATCTGCATTAGGAAATTTCTGTGCAAATGAAACAGGCTGCTTTTTCCTCATGCTAGTCATATACCTCCTTGCTTTGTCATTTCGAACCTGTTTGTGACATTTCAGTTCATTTGTTAAGCATATTGAAGCACAAATGAGAAAGACAACCAGTTCTTATGGAAAAGAAAAATTTTCTTACCCGGGATATGGTATCTAAGGAAGGCGTTCCAAGCAGATCTGTCATCAAATCCAGCTGGTGAACAACATTTTTAACCAGGGAAAAGAGGCTTCCCAGTTAATACCTCGGCAAAAATGCAGCCTATACTCCATATGTCAATTGCAGGCGTGTACTGTAGCCACATAATTTTCAACATGAAAATAGGCCAAAAGTACAGAGTTCAAATGCCAACTGAACTAACAATAGAAAAGAACCAACCAAGACAAAAGAGACATAAAGGTTTAAGGCAATATAACCATGGTATCTACTATTATTTTTATTGTTAAATATGATAGGGATAAGGTTTCAAAGAGTCCCTGCTTTGCTCTGACATCTTAATATGTAATTGCATCCCGAAAGTTAAGATAAACTTCATTGATTGTGATAGACATGGTAAAAGGCACTTCATTGACTATGCATGTTTCATGCACTAAGAACTCGTTGCCCTACGAACTCAACTCAACAACTAAAGGACTTGATATCAAAAGGAAACAAAACAAAGTTTCCTTGGCCAGGCTCAAATCCACAAATCCATTTAACATATGTTAGCATGAACCTATCTTTGCAAAATACCTCGTACGTACTGTACCACGGAGTTCAAATCCCCAGAAAAGTCAACTGATAGAAGCCTAGGCATACTTATACTATCATCCGAACTTAAAAAGTTCAAAAGCATTCATTTTCCATGCAAATCAATACCTTCGAGAAAAACGACCCACAAAGCTCTGGAGCTCTATACCATCTTGTTGCAACATAGTCCTGCAGATGTATAAACAAAATGAGACGGGCTATTACCTCTATGTTTAAATAGACACAACAACAGAAATGCTCATGGAAATGTAATTGTACCAAGTAACTTAGAATTTAAAGCTACGTACCGTCCAAAATATTGTGTAGGTGTGTCACTGAATGCAACTCTCGCTAGCCCAAATCACATATTTTAAGCTTACAATTTGCATTTGCCAATATATTCTTTGGTTTTAAATCTCGATGATAAACATTTGCTGCAGCAATGCAACTAAGTGTTAGATATGTTCTACATTCAATGACAAAAATTAACATAATCCAAAGAAATTCCAAAATGAAGGCTATAATTATAAAAAAAATGATAAAGGTAGAAAAAGCAAGCCAATAGTATAATGTAGTTCACATTTTGAAAAAGAAAAATCACAGTCCACACATAAAGAAACAAAAATTTGAAGATAACAATTACCCGTGTGAATGTATTTTAACGCACGAAGTAGCTGGTAAAGAAAAAACTGGTAATGCTCTCGAGTCAAGTCATCATTTGCTTTGATGACCTGATGAAGATCTGACTCCATTAGCTCAAAAACAACATAAATATCTTTAAAGTCCCTTCTTGAAGGAGGCAACATAATGTGTTTAATTTCAACAATGTCAGGATGTCTGAGAAGTCTGAGCAGCTTTATCTCCCGAAGAATACGAGCAGCATCAGAAATATGTTCGAAAATATCATGAATTTTCTTTATTGCAACTTTTTCACCAGTATGAGTGTCTATTGCTGAGCAAACAACGCCATAACTTCCTTTCCCGATGACTTCCTGATTTTATAGCGATTGGCATCGCCATACTCGGGAGAAGAAGTCCACCTCTGCCGTATTCTGCAGCATTGAAATTCTAATTTTATCAAAATCGCAAACCTCATGCACCATTTTTGACACACTGCAGCAAGACTGAACGCCCCAGAAAAAGGGTACCATGCGTTACAATGGGAATATGTGTCTTAAAAAGAAAAGAATGAATAGAATATGCAATGCTCTGAAAATCCCGTTTGAAAGTGCTGAAGCTGAGAAAGTAGTCCTAAATACGCGTACTAAATGACAATTATAACATAGTGATACTTCATTGAAACTTTCTCCACATAAAAGCCGTCATCCTTGTGTTTGCAAATTACGTCCCAAAAATGAACAATCGTAAGAGACATAGAGAAAGAGCGAATAACAAGAAGACAAGAGTGAAAAATATACGGCATGAAACCTAACACTGCAATATGATTGATAAGCGTATCAATCGTATATGACTACTTTTTCTATAAAAGAAATAACAAATCACCTTTACCAATAGCTAACAAGACAATCAACAAATTTCACTACAATACACCATAACAATCAATTTGACTTTACTTTTCTCCAAAACTGTCCACAGGATTCTTTTCAATCGATTTATAAGACAATTTTCAGAGACCACGACAAATTTTTATCATCAGAAATGCTTAAGGATGGTACTTGAAATTCCAAAGCTTTTTTATTTTATTTTTTTTATTTTTTATTTTATTTTTTGTTACGAGAGATAGAGAAATAAAGAACCATCTGCTTGCTCAAATTCTCCGCTTTTAGAAACTATATATGAGACTGAAAAAGTGAATACCAAGCTCCAGAAGATAGATTTATTGGTTAATCCAGCTCCTAGACGATTAGATACAATCGAAGGAAAACGAAAATATGAGCAAATTGTGCAGAAAAAAACAAACCATGATAAAAGCCCTTCAAGAGATTTCACTTTAGAAAATAGAATCTGCTGCGCACAGAGAGAGTGAGAGAGAGAGAGAGAGAGCAGCATGAAAAGAGGCAGAAGAGAAGCATAAAGAAATGAATTGAAGGGACAACAGTCAGGAATAAGAAGGGAAAACCACTGCTTTTTCAAAAGAATATAACCCTTAAAGACAACATCCAAACACAAATAAATTAATCCAAGTTTCATTCTCAGCTAAGATGACTCGGTACCCACTAAATCCCACTAAATAGAAATCCCAAAAAGCTTTGTTCCACTTCTCATTTCACAAAAGAATAGAAAAAGGAAAAAAAAAAAATCCAAACTTTTCACACGCAAACTCCATACTTTACCTACAGGAAAAACATACAGCCACCATAGTTAAAAGTTAATAAAGTTAATTATACAAATTTCCATATAAACACCCAAAACCCAATTAGGACCCCTCCAGAAACGGGAAAATAATGGAAATGGAAGAGAAAAAAATCACCTTTTTGCGGTGATCTTGCTGCATTTTTGCGCCAAATCCAGATCCTCCAAACCTCCCAAAAAGCAAAGATTTACGCCAAAAAAAGAAAGGACAGATCAAACACAAACACACCAAAAACGCAGAGAGAGATTGATTGGGATATTAGAACACCTCAGGCCTCAAAATCCGACACAAAAATTAGCCACATTTTCCCCATCTACCCCTGCTCCGGATCACAAACGAGCAATCCCACCTTATTCTCTTTCCCAAATCCTTCACACAACATAGATTCCACCAAACCAAATCCCTCATGCACTTCTTTCGATTCCAATTCCAATTCCAATCCCAATTCCAATTCTACCGACTCCGGTTCCAACTCCGATTCGAATTCTTCCGGTTCCGATTCCAGTCCCCAAACACCTACACGATTCGCGACGGAGCCACCAACCACCACCATAAAAATCACCTAAATTCTTCGAAGAAGGTCCTTCGCATTTTCCGACACGGATCCGACTCGCTCGAGCTTTGAATGATGGAAAAAAAAAAAAAAAAAAAACCAACACCCACGGAGTTTGGAAGGCCACACGAGATCTGTTTGACACCGACAAAAAGCTCCCCAGCTGAGCAGGCTGAGGAGAAAGAGAGACAGAGGGGAGAGAGAGAGAATAGAGAGAGAGAGAGAGAGAGAGAGAGGAAATGGCAGAGGCGTGAGGCTTAAATCTAGGTGGGGGCATCGTATACAGCGTCGTATAGATACGGATAAAGGTACGGCATACGAAAGTGGCGTAGAGATGTAAATTCTGGAGCAGCGCAGGGGCAATTTCGTGAGATTACTCCTCGGCTTTGCTGTCTCTCGCGAGGTTAGGTGTGCGAAGAGGGACACGTGTTTGTGGGAGAGCATCGGACACGTCATCTCTACTCGTGGCGTGTTCTGGGATGGTGGAACTGGCGGTGGTGGGACCCAGCTGGAGTCTCTGGCATGACACGAGGTCCGCTGATCTGGCAAGAGACGATGATATTCATCATGTGACGACGATGATCTTCATCATGTGACGATATGATGACGATCATCAACATCACGACCGTACGATTGGATGACTAATGAAGTCCCCTCAAACGAGGGAAATTCTGTGGTTCAAACAAATTAATTAAAATTGTTAAACATTAAAGTAAAATCTATTCGATCTTTGCAACCTTTTCAGCTAAAATTTTTAGGGGGTGTTTGGTATGTAAGTTTGAGTTAAGATTTGTAAATTTAAATAATAAATTTTTTTAAATTTTCAGAAAAGACAAATAACTTTTTAGGGAAAAAGACAAAAAATATGATGAAAAAAAATACAGTTTAGTTTAAACTAAACTTTTTATCAAACAAAAGCCTTAATTTAAAAGTCATGAGATCAATTAATGCCGTTTTATATATTTTGTTAGAATATTTTAGTAACGAAATCTAATTTTTTAAAGAGATAGACACTTATTTAATGTTTAAATCTAAGACCTTAAATAATGAAAGTTTGTTTAGTTTTTTCTGTTAGTAGTTTGGCGAGATTACTATTTAATTTTAGGATTATAAAACAACATCATGCAACTTTAAATTTTGTTATTATAGGATTTAATGCAATTTTTTTTTTTAACTTTTTAACTTTTTTTTTTTGCATAGTTAACTTTTAAGTATTAACGGTTGTATAATTAGAAAATAATGATCTTATTGTTATATTATATATGATATTGTCAAAATATATATAGGAACGTGAAATAGGAAATTCAAATTATACACATTTTGTGATGGAATTAGATATAAAATAACCGTTAACTTATAATTGGAATCATTAAGAGATTTTATATTTGATAACTGATTTTTTTTTTTTTTTTTTTTGGGAAAGGAAAATTAAGATTTTCAATTGAAGCACTAAAAGCTTTTCAAGACATCAAAAAAGGGGTCGACTTCGCCAATCAATCAAACCTGTTCTCCTATGTATTTTGTACATATGTTTATATGTATATACATCAATTAAAACTAGGACACCAACAATTCAACGTACATAATTTAACATACCCCACGCAAACATTTTATATTTGGCTATGTAGTCAATTTTCGACCTACATATATATATATATATCTACACATATTTGTAACATCATTAATAACACTATATGCCAAGTCTTTTTCCTTTCTAACGTATTGATATAAATAGTGATGACCTATTTGCGAATTTCATCATTCTTTCATAATTTTATCACTTAATTTAATTTCTATGAAGAGCTATCATGTTGAAATTGGGAGTGTAGATTACCAATAAAGTTGCCCGTAATTATAAACATATATTATATGTATTAATTTATGTACCTTTAATCATATCGGCATCATATACCTTTGTAAACTACTTGTGTTTTTTTCACTACTTTAGTGAGTGACCGATCTTACTTACATATATATATATATATATATATATATATATATATACCTACACACTGACACACCGACACACACACACACACACATATATATATATATATATTAGGTTCCCAAATGTATGAATCATGAGTGGAAAACAAAATAAAAAATAGAATTATAAACCTTGCTTAACCCGTTCGGTACTTGAAAGCAAGCCCCACACCGTCCAATGCCGACGTTTTATCCAACAATGAATTTGACTTTGGTGCGCGCAAAAATATATATGTACGTGTGTGTTTGTGTGTGTGTGTGTGTGTTAGATCAAACATCCCAATCGCCTCCTTCCGAAAATTAATAAACAAACAAATAATAATAATGATAAATTTATATTGTTTATATATATATATATATATATATATATTTGAATGCCAAATGCAGAGGGTGATTACTAACAAATCAATATAAACCTCTCCTTAGTTATTAGTTTTTAAAGCATATATATTGGGGATATTTGTTATTAGTCATCCATCATGACATGGAAAGGATCTATATTTCCCACCAACACGACCGAAGTATATTCCTGACTACGGATAGCCGGGCCAAGCTTTTCCAGGACCACAACTTGAAATAGTTTAATTAGCGGTATGAGTTTTGATACTTGAATTTTATTGGTCATTTAGCCAGGGATAATTATATTGGAGAATCTACTTATTTTGGTGTTTTATAGAAGAAATGCATGTATACGACCGAAGACTCCAATATATATATATATATATATATATTATGTGTATTACAATAATTGTTATGTCAAGATCTAAGTGGCCATATATATTTTTTAAGATAAAGCTTCAGTTATAAATAGATGAAAAAAAAAAAAGAAAGAAAGAAAGAAAGAAAGGAAAGAAACCATATCGAAGATCTTTCAGGGAAAAAAAAAAAAATCATATCGAAGAGGGAAAAAATCTTTAGGATCTGCCTCTCTCTAATAGGAGGAACGTATCGGAATTGGAGATAAAGAGGAGAAAGAAACAAGGAAAATAAAAATGGAGAGAAAGCTTCCCATTAATTTCCCAAAAGACTGGAAGGGCTTGTTTTGGAGAATTAATTTTAAGAATGATTTTATTTTAGGTATATGAAATAAAAATGAGAGTATTTTGAAAATAATTTTGCGATATTAATTTTTAAAATCGTGTTTGATTGTGTTTCTAGATAGATTGATATGAATACAAGAAAAAATAAAAATTGTGTATTTATGAAAATATTTATTAAATGTATAAGTCTTAGAATAGAAAATGAAAACAGAGATATTGGAAAAATAAATTTTATTTTTCTCATTCTTTAATAAAATATAAAAAATGATTTTTTAATTTATTTTCTACTTTCTGAATTAGTGCAAAACAGCGTTATTTTGAAACTATTTCCAAGAATAACTTTATGAGAAAAACTGAAAATATTTTGGAAATGGTACCAAATGGGCCAATTGGTCACACTTTTCCAGCAAAATACTTTTTTTTTTTTTTTGAGTAAACAAAATACATTTATGTATACGTTCACATCATTATTTTTTTAAAAAAATTAAGAGTACATCATACCATGTTCTTTTTTTTTTTTTTTTTTTTCCCTGCTTTGGTGTGTGTGTGTGTATATATATATACATATTTATTTAGGTTTGAATTTCCACTAAAGATTTTGTGATCTAAGAAGATCACGATTGACTACTGAATTAATCAATTATCCAATTTTCATGCACTAACTAATAAAATGGTATCTTATCTATTAAAATACTATACAATATAATGTCATTGAACCAAATACGTACGTAAACAAATATATACAAGTAAAAGGAAGAAATCTAGGGGCAAAAGAAAGAGGAATAGAAATAATGATAAAACTTTGTTTTTCAGACCATATATATAGCAGTTTATAAGATCCCGAAAATCTTTTTGGCATGTTTTTCTTGTTTTCATTGTTTTTCTTATCTTCCTCATATATATTCAAACTAATTAATTAATTAATACCCCAGTAAAATAACAAAGTTGTACGATCCATATGTTTATATATATATATATATATGTGTGTGTGTGTATAATTTTTTTTGGTATCTGTGTATAAATGATGGGAATTAAAATGATGCTGAGAGACTTGGAGCTACGTCAAACTGCATGTGAAAAGAGAGATTTCTGGATCTTGTTATGGATTAAGTTTTACGCTTATGTATTGTACACCTGTACAATTACTAAATTATTTAGTACACCATTTCTTATTTATACGCAAGTAAGAACCTTTTGGACGTCCCATTTCTCAATCTGAAAGAAAAGTAAGAACATTATTAGGCCGAAAGGAAAAGAAAAAGGAGCAATCAATAAGTTGAAGAAAATATATATGGAGCCTCGGCCAATTTTCTGTACACAATATATATATATATATATATATATGCATGTCATGTTTTGTAGCACAATGTGTCGATGACGATCGTTAATGTTCACGGATGGGTGGGACAGCTAACTATACATCTCTAATCATCCACTCAATCATGTACATATATATTTACATAACATACATGTTGCAAATAGAACATATATTTAACCCATATAATATGGCCCCTCCAGGGACCTATATATATACTTCCAATATAACGTACAAAAGTAAGAAAAGTTAAAAATACTTCAAATTAAGAGGCTAACATATACTATTTATTATTATCGATGATGTAAATGGTAGACATAATATATCAAAACTGTTAAATAACATTATCGGACCCGTTAATTTTTATTTTTTTTAATACAAAACTAGAAATAAAATCCCCGCTTGAGGACTTTTGGGTTTTTTTTTTGTTTTTCTCTGGATACGACGAGGACTTTTTTTTTGTTTGATCCCCAATCGTTCCGGATATGCACAAAAAACCCTCATGGTTACTTGCTAGATGAGAACAATGATGGAATTGGATCAAAATGTTTAACTCATATATGACATTACTTTGGTCGTATACTATCCGTAACATTTACGGCCAATATGCATTATACATATATATTTTATTATTGTTTCCTAAAGCGGGCTATAGAATAAAGTGCATATCAAACTCCAAATTTCCCAACTATCAGTAAATATACATACATACATATATATATATATATATATACACACACACACTAGTGTAAAGCATGTGCTATGCACATGTGGGACAAATTTGAGAAAATTTATCTAAGTAAAAAAATATTAAAATAATAATTAAAAAAATATACATAAAAAGACCCAAGAAAAAGGCACGGAAAGAAAATAAAAAGATTAAAAGATTAAAATGAAAGAAATAATCAACACGAATAAGGACTAAAAGGAAAAAAGTTTGGGTCCAAAAGAAACGAAAAAAGGATTAAAATGAAAAAAAAAAAAAAAAAGATCCGGGAAAAAATAGAAGACCAAAAAAATAAATATAGTAGTAAAAAGAAGAATCAAAACAAAAAAACAAAATTTGGTCCAAAAAGAAAATTAAAAAAAGGACCAAAATGAAAAAAAAAAAAAAAAAAGATCTGAAAAGAAAATTAAAAGAGGATTAAAATGAAAAAAAGTGGTTCGAAAAAAAAATCATAAGATTAAAAAGCAAATAAAACAAACTATTTTGGATTAAATTGCGTGAATAGGAGAACATTTTCTCCTTTCTTAATAATGTATAGATATATATTTAAGACATCTTAGAATCTCTCTTTTTGAAACCTAGCATGTGAAAATCTTATCCTTTAATTCAGCAGCAGCAACAACAAAATATATATATATATATATATATATTATTTTAAACACAGAATCTCTGACCCTTTCGTCTAAAGTCATCTATCACATTGAAGTGGAGCCCAACCAACACTCGGCAGTAGCATTCCCTTACCAACTGATATTCAATTACAATAATTTTTAATTGTTGAATCATCATATTTAGTGATAGAAAAATTACACAGAATAAATTATATATCGAGCTATTCATGTACTAAAACAAGGAAGTATTAGATTTCTTTTGTCCTTGAAAAAAACTGGAGAAGAGTTCCTTTTCATTTACTTGATAAGATTCAAACACCAAAATCTAACTAAGAAAAGGGTTGATATATATATATATATATATATATTTGAGAAATATGCTATACGAGGTACAACACTAAAGCAATAATAAGTGGATTGGCTAATTGAATTTTCAAGCAAGAATAAAAGGAAAAAATGCTAATTGAAATACTTGTGAAAAAATGGCACCGTCTGGAATGGCTAGTGGATTGGAGACTCTATATGGGCAAGCGTTTGGAGCAAAGCAATTTCACAAACTCGGAACCTACACTTACACTGCCATGATCTCCCTCAATTTGGGTTGTCCCCCAGTTTGTGTGGAAAAATTCACTTATCAATCATTATTTATACTCCAATTATTGACCAAAAATTCCATTAATTTTCCCCAAAAGTAAGCTAAAAATTGAGACAAAAAAAAAAAAAAAAAATTTTGGTTGCTTTACATGCACATTTCTTTTTAGCAGGTCTCTTTCAGCACTCCCTATCAGAATGCTTAATGTGGTTTTCAATATAGAAGATGACAAATGGACATATATTTATATAACAAAAATATTGCGTCGGCTAGACCTGATAAAGTATGAAAGCAGCATATAAAACAATACTATAAATTTGCACCTCAACATTTCTTTGCGGTGGAAACAGCACAACTTAATGATTGATTTATGGCCATGGTAAATACATTGGAATGAATTATAGTTTCCTAAGTTTGGTTTAGATAACAATAATAATATAATAATAAGTTTGGTGATGAGAATAATAATAACAATATTAATAAATAAAAATGTATTATAAAAACTATATTTTTGTCTTACCGGTCCTTATTAATTTAACTATTTAAAAATCTGATCAAAGATTATTAAAGATAGTTATGTGTTTTCATCATAAATGTTCACAGCTTAATCTATAAAGTTGATTTAAAATAAAAGTAGAGTCATTATATGATAATAAAACAATCTCCCATGAAAAAGGAGCTTAATAGGTGGGCCAGAAACTCGCCCACTGAAAAAGAAAGTTGTCACCGTCATTCAATCATTTTCTTTTTTTCTTCTCTTTAGAATATTAACGAGGGATTACAGGTGGGTTTGCACTGGCCTTGAATAATTTAACTAAAATTTGTTCTTATCTGCAAAAGGTGGTGATAATTGGACATTTATATTGCTTAAAACTTTGTTGTGAGCTATATAAGGCCCTCCCTAGAATATATATATATATATATATAAATATTTATATACATGGTAATTTAAAACCAACAATGTCCACTCGTAATTATTTTGTCTGTCATTTGGAAATTACCTCATAGTAAGAAAGATTTGATTCATTTAATTTTATATAGAAATTCTTATTTTCGTATCATATATATAGGGAATATCTTGTCAGAACAAAATTTTTGATGGAATCAAAATTGGATCTAATAACCCGATACCAATAATATGCAATTTTCAATCAGATTGTTGTTGGCTATTATATTGTATTTGATAATATCAAATAGTGGTGTGACAACAATCCCATGAAGAAGACATGCCAACCCATGCAAACCAAAAGAATATCTAATTGTAGTTACGTCACATATTTATTATTACTAATATTACTTATGGTATACATAATATATATATATCATGGTAGACCGATTCAGTTCTTTTATTTCATAACAGCTATTTTTAATTTTAGGGAAATATATATACTAATATATGTTTAGTCTGAAAAAAATGACCTTATCAACTGATTAAATTGTTCTTATTTTTACTTCATTACATTCTAATATGAAGAGGTAAATTTGAATCAAAGGATACTAATCTTGTAAAAATAATGATGACCGGGACAATTCGAATTTAACATTTGAATTGCCTGTTTCAATTTAAAAAATTCATTTATAATTTTAATTATGTATTTAGTTGAATTACTCAATTTTAACTTTCAATTTAAGTCATGAACAATGTTCCCATACTTAATTTAAGATAAATTTTTTGAATTCTAACTTAAACATCAAATACTTATAAATCAAATTATCACATCAACTGATTTTAAACTAAATTAAAAAAAATTTAACTTAAGTTAACGAACCAAACATATACTTAAAACTTCTTAGGAGATGAACCCAGCGTGTAATCAACCCAAAGTGACGTCGGCGTTTAACCATTTTACCGTCTTTCCCATTATTTAAATCAAAGAGTGGCCAACCGACATTATTGAGCCGCGTGACCAAACACCCAAAAAAGCAAAGCTAGCCGTTAACTTCAAACAATTATAAAATAATAAGTCACGTGTTGCACGGACCCGTGAGATGACTGAAAAGTCAAAATATCTTCTTCAATTTTACGCATTTGCCCCTCCCCTCCTCTCTCTGCTTTAGATTTAGCATTACGTATAGGAACCGTATAAATACGATACGGTGTCGTATCAGACAAAGGGATATCCTTTGCCTGCTTAGCACGCATATACTGTCCACTCTTTGTGCCCACGTGGCCACGTGGAGGTTTTCTATGGGAGGTGGGTCCTACCTTCTCCTTTGGAGTGGGTCCCACAGCGATCGGTGTGCCGTTGTACCCACCGGACAAAGGGAGAAGAAGGATTGAAAGGTGTCTTTTTCTTTCTCTGTCCTCCAACACAAACTGGCTTTCAATGCCAATATGTGTTTTGTTTGTTTTCCTTTTTAATTTGGGTAAAAATATTTGGCCCATTTTTGTTTTGTTCATAATTTTCTATTTACTTCTATTTATTTATTTTTTTACTTTGGACCTTTTAAGAAAACAAAAATATTTTTCAAAATTTTCAAAGTACTAAACAATGAGTACACAAGGTCTCAAATTTACTTTTTTAACTCGGGAATCAGGTGATACCTATTCTATTTTTTGTTGTGCTTTTCATAGAAACAATATAACATAAAGACAAATAAAGCACAACGAAGGAAAATACTTTTTTTCAGTACTTGAATTTATTAATTATTAACCTTTATATAGGCAATATATCAATGAATAAAAGCATGAAAATAGTAACAAACAATTGACCACTAGACCACTAATCAATAAAGTTAAACAGTAGACCATCACTTCTGCATTACTAACAGACTCCTAAAGACTATGATTATTCATAACAAACCAAACAAAATAACAAAGACTGGGTCAAGCATAAGACCATGTGACTCAACAATTATTCAACAATCCCTCCCTTAAACTGAAAGTTTGCAAACATTCAGTTTAACTCCAGCGAGCCAACACCAAGCAGCTTTCTTAGCTTTTGAAACGCAACCAACTTGAGGGACTTGGTAAAAATATCAGCAACTTGATCTTCAATTCTGCAATAGATGAGATCAATGACTCATTCCTTCGTGAGATCCCTTAAGAAGTGAAACTTCACATTAATATGCTTGCTTCTTCCATGAAGAACATGATTTTTGGAGAGCTTTATTGCTGAGCTACTGTCACAATAAACTGTAGTGGCTCCTACTTGCTTGAAATGAAGCTCTTCAAGAATTTTCCTCAACCAAATCGCTTGACAAGCACAAGCTGTTGTAGCAACAAATTCAACCTCAGTAGTTGACAAAGTGATGATTGGCTGCTTCTTTGATGACCATGAAACAGCCCCTGAACCCAACATAAAACATATCCTGAAGTGCTTTTCCGATCATCTAAATCTCTAGCATAATCACTATCAGTGAAACCAAACAAATCTGACTTTTCTCCTTTCTTGTAGAACAACCCATAACTAGCACTCCCTTGCAAGTATCGAAAGATTCTTTTTGTAGCTAAGAGATGAATCTCCTTTGGACACTCCATGAACCTGCTTATGAGACTTGCATTATGTCAGGTCTTGTAGCTGTTAAATACATCAAACTCCCTACAATTTGCTTGTAAAGAATGCTATCAATCTTCCTTCCTTCAGGATCTCGAACAAGCTTCAGACCAAACTTAGTTGGTGTGCTAACAGAGTTGCAATTCTTCATCCGAAACCTGTCTAATATTTCTTGCACATACTTCTTTTGAGAAATAAAAATTCTAGCTACAGATTGCACCACTTCAATGCCCAAAAAATAATGCATCTTTCCAAGATCGGACATATCAAATTCAATCATCATGGATTTCTTAAAACTTTCAAACATGGCACTATCATTTCCAGTGAAAATAAGATCATCAACATATAAGCAAACAATGAGCAATTTCCTCCATCTCCAGTTTTTGTAAAAGTGTATGCTCATGTGGACATTTCTTAAATCCCTCTTTAGAAAAATAACCATCTATATGACTAGACCAAGCGCGTGGAGCTTGCTTTAGCCCGTATAATGCCTTTTTGAGTTTATAAACTTTATTTTCACTTCCAAGCTTCACATAACTAGGAGGTTGATCAATAAATACATGTTCCTCCAGGTCACCATGTAAGAATGCCGATTTCACGTCCAATTGGAAGATAGACCATGAATGTTGAGCTGCCAATGCAATCACCAGTCTGATCGTATCATGTCTTGCAATAGGAGCAAAGACTTCTCTATAATCCACTCCAAACTCTTGCTTATAGCATTTAGCTACTAAGCGCGCCTTGTATTTGTCAACTTCTCCATTCTCCTTCAATTTTGTCTTGTGCACCCACTTGACACCAATTGTCTTGTGCCCTCTTGGAAGATCAGTCAACTCCCAAGTGTTGTTCTGTTTAATAGCTGCAATTTCTTTGTCCATTGCCGTTCGCCATTTAGATTCTTTGACAGCCTCTTCGAAAACTGTAGGATCACAATCCGAAAATAGAGCAAAATATATTAGTGGGTCCTCATATTGGTCAATTGCGGTTACCTCATAATCAATCATCCATGCAGGCCTTCGTGTAATACGTTGGGGCCGTTCTTCATTTGTTGCTGCTGTTGGCGAGCTTGGAACATCTGCTAGACCATTTGGTGGAATTTATTGATCATTTTCCCTTGGCTGCTGCCTCTCCTCTTCATTGACTCCATCAAAGTTGGCCGGTATTTGCTGTTCAACAACATTGCTGTTCCATGGCTAGAACCTCTCTTCATCAAAAAAACAACATCACGACTGATAACAATTTTCTTAGTGATCGGATTGTAAAGTTTATAAGCTTTTGATTGATCACTAACACCAAGAAAAATACATTTTTCTCCCTTGTCATCTGGCTTTGTCCTCTTCTGGTCTGGAATATGGGCATAGGCAATACACCCAAAAATTCTGAAATAATCTACCGCCGGCCTCCGTCCGCTCCATGCTTCCTCTGGTGTCATCTTTTGAACAGCGAGTGTGGGGCTTATGTTCAAAATATGAATGCTCTAATTGACTGCTTCGGGCCAGAAAGTTTTTGGAATATCGCTCCTCGTCAAAAGGCTTCGCACCATATTCAAAATAGTGTGATTTTTCCGCTCACAGACTTCATTTTGTTGAGGTGTATAAACTGTCGTACGTTGCCTCTTGATTCCATTGGTCTCACAAAAATTTGCGAATTCAAGTGAGTTGTATTCTCCACCACGATCAGTGCGAAGAACTTTTGTTGGGCTGTCAACTTCTTTCTCAATAAGCACTTTATAATTTTAAATGCAGCAAAAGCTTCAGATTTTTCTTACAAAAAATACACCCATGTCTTTCGACTAAAATCATCAATGAAGGTGATTAAATATCTTTTACCTCCATTGGAAGATGGATTTATTGGCCCGCAAAGATCAGAATGAACCAGCTCTAATGCCTTTTTCGCTCTCCATGTCGTTCCTTGCTGAAATTGATTACGGTGTTGTTTGCTAACAACACATTCTTCACAAACTTCAGATGGAGTTGTAATTTGAGGAAGACCAATTACCATATTTTTCTGTTGTAGAGTCTTCAATCCACCAAAGTTTAGGTGACCATAGCGAAAATACCATAGCCATGCTGCCTCCTTCAAATTTGCTGTGAAGCATGAATAAGTGATGTTGTGGAGATAAAGCGAAAACATTCGATTCACCGTCATGTTAACTTGAGCAATTAAGCCCAACTTTGCATCTTGAATTTGACAAACTTCACCTTTGATAGAAACCTCGAATCCCTTTTCTTGCAGCTGACCCACACTAAGTAGATTTGGCTTCAAGTTAGGAACGAAGAGCACATTAGAGATTGTTTGAGTAGAATCCCCTTTGGTTTGGATTGTCACCCTTCCTTTTCCCATAACTGAGACTCTTGAATTGTCACCAAACTTCACATTATCGCGAAATGACTCATCCAAATAAGAGAATACAGACTTGTTTCCACACATATGATTACTGCATCCTGTGTCTAAGTACCACAAATTCTTGTTGGTTTCCTCCTTTGCATGACAAACCATTAACAAGGATACTTCTTCTTTCTCTGCAAGATAGGACATCTCTCCATGTTGTCTATTCATATTAGTTCGGCATTCAGACTTGTAGTGGCCAAGCCTATGACACCTGTAGCACTCCACATTGGTCTTGTCTTTTGATCTCGGTCTATATATAGTTGAGTGGTGGCCTCCTCGTCCTCTTCCTTTTCCTTGAAATTGATTTTCTTTGTGTTGGCGTTGGTGTTGTTTTCCATGATCATTGTTTCCTCTGCCTCTACCTCTGCCTCTGTCTCGTCCTCTATCTCCTCTCGGTGTCGAGTGATTTTCTGTTGAGGCCTTCAATGCTTGCTCCTCTTCTCCTGCTGGTTAATTTTTCGCTCATGAACTAGCAAGGAACTTTGCAATTCGTCAATTGAAAGTTCCTCAATGTCATTGGCTTTTTTGATAGAACAGACAACAAAGTTGAATTTTGGTGTCATGGACCAAAGAATCTTCTCGACTATGGTGACGTCCTCCGTCTTATCACCGTGAATCCGCATCTTATTGATGATTGCCATCGTCCGTGAAAAGTAATCTATGACCGATTCTCCCGATTTCATCTGCAGAGTTTCAAACTCTGAACGAAGTGCTTGAAGCTGTTGCCTCTTAGCCCTTGCGGAACCTTGGTACTTCTTCTTCATGGAATCCCAAATGTGCTTGGATGTGTCCTTGCAAAGAATGGTTTCCAAGATTGAGCGATCAATTGCTTAGAAAAGATAATTTTTCGCTTTGAGATCCTTCAAACGTTGTCCTTCTAGTTCTGTTCTCGGTGCATCCGTCACTGCTGTGCCAGCTGTTGGTTCTGCTAGTCCATCGGACACAGCCTGCCAATATTCTTTGGATCTTAAGAAGTTCTCCATCAACATACTCCAATGGTCATAGTGACCATTAAAGCGAGGGATAGTTGGCTGTACAAAATTTTCAGAGGTTATGTCTCTTCACTGCTACTGTTGCAAAAAAGAAACCAAGTGAAATAGAAAAAAGCTCATCTACCAACTCTATATCACTCTCCCCCCCCCCCCCCCCCCCCCCCCCTTTTTAACTCTTGAACTCACGTGTTTTCACTGTCTCACCAAGTGTAGCTCTGATACCAATGTTGTGCTTTCAGAGAAACAATATAGCACAAAGACAAATAAAGCACAATGAAGGAAAATGCTTTTCTTCAGTACTTGAATATATTAATTAATAGCCTTTATATAGGCAATATACTAATGGATAAAAGCATGAAAATAGCAAGAAACAATTGACCACTAGACCACTAAACTTGATCACTAACCAATAAAGCTAAACAATAGACCATCACTTGTGCACTACTAACAGACTCATAAAGACTATGATTATTCATAACAAACCAAACAAAATAACAAAGACTAGGTCAAGCATAAGATCATGTGACTCAACAATTATTCAATATTTTTATATCCCTTTGGCTTAATAACAATCTCGGGGACTATCAAAAATGACTGGTGATTAATATCTAATTTCACTTTTTATCGAGGGTCACTACTGCTTGCCTCATATTCTAGTGCATCAACAGTCGAAATTGGAGCAAGATCTAAAGCGGATGCTACAAGATTTGATCCTTGGTAGAAAGAACGAGGAGACTTAAGAAAAGCTCCAAACCATTACACCACAACCTTTGATGGTGAGGTCTCAAATTTATTTATCTCCATGGATACGTCCTAATGGGGGTATATATATATATATTTTTAAAATGAGAATACTATATAAAAGAGCATATTTTATTTATTTATTTATTTATTATTTTTTGTGAATAGAGCATATTTTAGTTGAGAGATGAGCTATATTGCTTTGACATTGAAAAACTGCATGACCTTTTTATTAGGTACGCTCGAGATCTAAAAGAATAATACCTGAGATGTATATTTAAATTTAATCTCTAATGGTATTTTAAAGATTTAATTGTCTTTTTCTCTTAGTTATAACTTTTGAACTAAATGGTTGCATCACTCTTATAAAATGTTATTCAAAATAGTAACTCATCTTTCACTTAGTTTATGCAAGAATTTTAGTAAATAACTTGAAATCTTTAACATATTCATCTATTATTTCTACTTAGTAGAATATAAAACCAAATTCAATTTACTAAAAAAAAAAAAAAAACCAACATTCAATAATTTCTTGTATGTTTTTGTTTATTTTATATTGCCTTAATCAACTACTGGTAATTATTAAACTCGAAGTCAATAAAGAAAAGTACATTGATATGTAACATGTTTGTTTAATTTATTCCATTTCATTTTAAAAGTATAAATAAAATTGATACATTGATATGTAATATGTTTGTTTAATTTATTCCATTTCATTTAAAAAAAATAAAAAAAATTGTATATTTCAAGAGGTCAGTAACTCAACGATACACAAGTTTAACTTTTATTCAACCTATTAATCAGAACTCATTAAACACGTGAGTTATAGGGATGAGCGACTACTTTGAAAATTCCATCAGCGTTGGCATGTGTACCAAAATTGTCTTCCAACTTTCAGGGCATTAAAAATCGATGTAAGTGTGTGGGAACTGAAAAATCTGACTACAATCGTGTCTCTAAGCGCCAAAAAATATATATATATATATATATATATTTGATAAAACAAAAAAAACCTAGATTTATGTCAACTATCAAAATTTCCAGTGGAAAACAAAAACATAGGATAGAACGTAAAAACTAATATAAAAAAGTATGCGAACTTTGGAGAATATTTGTGGGATAAGCCTTTTACTTTTATTTTTATTCTATTTTTTTTAGGTTAAAACACAATTGCCTTTGGTAGAAGTTGTCCCTATATGTTTTGGTGAATATATATATATATATATATATATATATATTTAAAAAGAAAGAAGGTGTTCCTATATATGTTTTGAAGATGCCATTGTGAACAACTTTTTATTTTTTATTCACCAAAACAGTTGTTCATAATATCATCTTCCAAACATAAAAGAGCATGATCCTTTATAAGGCTCTTAATAGGAGAAACCGTAAATTATTATTTATATGTTGGAGAGCAATTTTTATAATATTTACTTTTTTTAATTATTATATAATGTTAAATATCATTGATATTAATTATCAGTAAATAAATAAACAATTGGAATTTGAAGCTGAAAATAAGGTTTGTTAAAGGTCGCGCCTATACATTAGTCAACATGAGTGTGTGTGAGAATGGTGTTCATTAATTCTTTGTCTTGTCCTTTACTCATAATTTTTTTTTAGAAACCTTTTATCTTTTCATTGTTTTGAAGAAAGAATATTCCTACAACTTATACGTAATATTCTTGAAGGTGGGAATTATCCATATATGGTGATACATATGTATTTATATGTATGCTTGTGTTTGTATAGGTTTATTTGACCAATACTTTGAAGCTTTTTTTTTTTTTTTTGCCATACACTTGGTGAACTTAATAGTTTTTTAAAATTGCATAATGTTTCAGCCTTAATTTTCAAGAAGATTCTTTTAGCTTTGTTATATACTTATATTATTTATTGTGTCAATTATTTTTGAAAACATTCTTCTTTCTCTATTTTCTGGTCAACTTCTCTTTGCTCCATTGCTTTAATGTAGCGTTTATGTTATTTCTTTTCTCTATTCCAATGCAGCACAGTACAGTCTTTAAACTTTAGAGCAGAACACATTCTTCTCCTCTCATTTCTCTATTTCTTTTGTCACGGCTCTTCTCTCTTACCAAAAAAAAAAAAAAAAAACAAAATCATCTAAATCATATAATATCTTACCAAAATATTACAAGGCGTTAGGTCAAGTGATGTTGCCTGTTTGAGGCGGCCAAAACGTGCCGGAGTTGTAGTTACGCAACGCCGTCGAACTCTTGTCATGCGATTTTGCCCGCCTTCGGAGAGGCCAAACAGGCCAATTCTGCCTAGATTCAACCAGGACAAGTTCGTGGCAATGCATAACATGGAACCTAGAACGACTAAGCAGCCACCAAGTTGCTCTTCTTTTACTCTCATATGCTTCTTTTCAATTTGAGGGAAAAATAGTTTGAGAAAATCTCATATATTTTGGTATTACAGATAATATATAAAATTTTGTAATAGGTAAATTTTTATAATGACTAATCATGTAAATAGAGAATTTTTTATCTTAAAACTTTTATCAGTTCAATTATTTATTTATTTATTTTTTCAGTGAGCATCTTTATGAGTGATTCTTGAAAGTTGAAAATGACACAAGATTCCTAGTCACACACTGAGTGACTCGCTAACTCCAGCAACAGATGTATACCGACTGATGACTAGTGGTCACCTGTTGATTGTGTGACTGACATCGGCAGAAGACCGGTGATCACCCACTAAGTGACCTTGGTCACTTGTGATGTGTTCATTTCATCTGTGATTTACAGGACTACTTGAATAATAAGGGTACTATAGTCATTAAAACAAAATTTTTATGGTAGGATCTATTCTTTTGTAAAATGAATTGATATTTTAGTCGTTCGATCATATTTTTAAAGGTATGATTTATGATTGAAACAATTTTATGTCACGCACTGCAGATTTTAAGTAGACACTGATATATCAGACAATCGAATTGTTAAATCTTAATATAAATTAAGAGGTTATAACATAGTAGTTCCCATAAAATAAACGATAAAAGTGGGGCAAAAATCTAATTACATTTGATTGGGGATGTAAATATCTAAGAATACAACATACTTTTGCCCATTTTGAGACAGGCTACAATCAAAACTTTTAGATTAATTTTTACTATGTCCCGGAAATCTTTTCCCAAAAATGGCATAATGGTAATCAAAATTGCAAAAAAGCTCGGTGGTATGGTATCATACCAGGTTACTAGTGTTAACCAATCATCGACCTAGTGTTGATAGCAGTAAATCGTGTTTACTACCGACGACAACTTATCGTTATACTGCAAGTAGTCTTCTGTATCAGATGGGTTGGTGGGAAACAGGACTTGTATTGAAGCCTAAGAGAATACAAATGAGCATATGTTTGCATCGACATTATTGATTTATTTTCCACGGTATTACCTCTTTATGAAGATCTTATGATCGATTTATTATTAGGTTATGTGTGTTCTTTGTTTTTGTGTATTCATAAAGAAAATAAAATAAAATTGATAGCCGTTAAGTGAGTCTTAAATTAGCAGAGAGTGAGGCGCATTTGTTATTTTTAAAAATCCAGAAGTTTCTTTTCGCTTAATCGTTGTTTGAGTAAGATCACTCAGCAAGATCCATTTATGGACCGTACTATGACCTTCCGTTTAAGGCTTAGTGATCGATCTGTCCTGATTTCAACATCGTTATTAGATTTCCTTGTCATTGCATAAAAGAGTTTAGATGGAATCTATATGATCTCTAAGAAGGATGTCAAGGGATTCCATCATTGAGTATCCCTGATGTACCCAGTGAAATGGAAAACTTGTATGGGCTATGACAAAACTATGGGCCTGAAATGGGCCCCAAGAAATAGGCAAAGCTTGGCCCACATTTATGAGAGCTGTCGTGGCAGATTATCATTGGTCAAGAGCATTCATCCACACATTCATAAAAGCAGCTGAATTTACCCATAATGCCGACGCAACACGGCGTCAGCATCCGACACTAATAAAGTAGGGCGCTAATCACCTGCACTCGACTCTACGTAATCTCCCTCCTTTCTTGCAAACTCTATTCCGACGTGGCCCACTTTAGGTCCAATTTCCATTAACATTCCGCCGCGTGTAATGAACTCACCTATGATCCTTCTCGTATTGAGCACGGAATCGTGGTCTTTCGGTAATTCCAACCTAAGACCAAGGTCAAATGTTATCCTCAAATTATCTAAACGCGATTTTTCAGCTTAATTTCTTTTTGCCTTTTGTTTTTTGTTTGTTTTTTTTTGGTAAAATAAAAATTTTTTAATTTTAATTTGTTAAACTCAACAAGAAGAGTTGCGCGGAGTGTTGTGCAATGTGTAATGTGCGTGCTTTTGTGTCAACGGACGCCAAAACACATTCAAATACAGCCCAATTTCTCAAGCTTTTAGAGAGAGAAAGTAGAGAAAGAAACTCCTCCATTTCTTGTTTATTATTATTTTTTTTATCGTAAATTTATTTTTATTTTTTTATTTTTTTTGAGTTTTGCACAGAGAGAGAGAGAGAGAGCTTGTGAGTTGAGAGTGTCTCTCTCTTCTTCTTCTTCTACTTTGTGTAAATATATATATATATATAAATAAATAATTTGATGGTAGTAGTACTACTTCTCTTACCTCCAATCATTTTCTTCCGTTTTTATTCTCTCTTTTCCTGAGGGAAAAAAAAAAAAAAAAAAATCAAAGAGAAGAAGAAGAAGGAGAAGAGAAAGATTCAATTATATTTTCTTACAGTTTCTTTCTCTTTCTCTTCTGGTTTCCCGGCGAAAGAGGAGGAAGTAGAAGAGTGGAAGAAATAAATTCCTCTGCTTCTACGAAACTCTCTCTCTCTTTCTCTCTCTTCCTATAATTTTCTTGATCAAGACAAAAACCCGTCTTTGGTTTCAGTTTCTGCTCAATACCCATTTCTAAGGAACTCTCTCCTCTTCCAATAAGGTGCTTTCTCTACGTTTCTCAACTACTAGAGGTAATTCAATTTTGATTTAGATGATTTTTTTTTTCTTTTTTCCTAAGTGGATTTTTTTCTTAAGTGGCGTCTGATTTTTTGATTATTGCATCTGGGGTTTTCATTTTTTTTATATAATTTTTGGGGAAATAGTTTGTCTGAGAGTATTTTTGGTTAACTGTATCTGGGCATAATGAAAAAAGTATATATATATATATATATGTATGTATGTATATATATGTATATGTATGTATATTTGTGTCAAAGTAGAATACTAAGTTTGAGGGTAGAAAAGTGTTGACCTGGATACTTTTGTGTATAAGCCGCTGAGTTCTTATGCTGCATTATTTTTTCTGTATAGGTATTTGCCAAATTGACAACCTCAAAAATTGAAATTAGCAAAAATAACCTTCTTTCATTTTAACATAGGAACAACCAGTTCCTGATTGATCGAGGTCATTTTGCTAATAAAAATTTTTGGACAACTTTTAAGAAAGTGTTTAAGTCATTTTGCTAATTGGCTTGACATATCACATGGGTTTTGCTTGATTATATCTATCTTAGCCTAGATTTTTCTACTATTGGACATTGAATCTAACCATAAACCAGCTCATCAATATGCTGTTGAAGTGTTTTGCGGCTTTGTTGATATTTCTTTTCTACTGTTGTCTTTAATTGTGGTGACTTTTGTGTGGATCTTTGTACGGTTGACCTTGTCAAGTCACTCGCTTGAGGTTTTCTGCTTGATTTCAGACACATGCGTACACTCTCCCACAGTGAACCTTTGCATATGTAACTTATTCGTTTTATCGGGTTTGTCTTCGGTTCTTTGTGAATGACCGTTCTGCACCGTAACATGTAGAAGTAGGAGTAGGAGGTATAACATGAAACTTATTTTATGTAACAATGACATCGGATATGTATAACACTAGTCTGAGATGAATAAATTCTTTCTTGTTACGCTTTTCCAATGTGCTGCGTTACCAATTGATTTTGTGTCTAAATTTTAATATTTACGAAGTTTTTAACAGATATTTTGTCTCTAGTGTTAAGGCTATATATTTTTTTGATCTTACGATCTTGTGATGGCATAATTTAATTTCTTTCACGTCCGTTGTGTTGGCAGAAAGTTATCAATCAACATGGAGAAGCATTCTGAAGATTCCATATCAAGTCGAAGTGAAGGTGCTCTCTTTTTCTTTAATTGAGGAAAGCATTATGCACCATCTTTTCGTATATAATTACTTGTATTACTTGTTCTTGAGAATCCATTTGTGATTGTCTGTAGGTCCATCGGAGATTCCATCAGTTAATTTTTCTAGAAAGATGGGAAGCAATTTCTGGGGGATTTTACGTGAAACTAATTCGTATCATGCACCAAATGACGCCAGCTTGTTTTCTAGCTCATTGCCTGTCCTTCCACATGAGAAATGTATGTCAGCCTTTTACTTTTTTTCTCTACAAATAATATGGATCCTTCTGTAAGAATTGCTATTGAGATTTGTTTTGTGGGCATGTAGTGAATTTTATCGACTTAGGGAACAGTAGTCAATCGATTGATGATGGCCTGCCTAATTTAAACAAGCTTGACCAAGGAAAAAGGGAAGAAGATCCTCTTGAAGGTGTTGAACCTGGTGAATTTGGAAACATGCTTCCTGACGATGAAGATGATCTTTTAGCTGGTTTAACCGATGATTTTGACCTGAGTGGATTGCCTAGCCAGCTCGAGGACATGGAAGGTTATGATTTTTTTGTCAGTGGAGGGGGAATGGAAATGGATTTTGAATCCCAAGAGAGCCTTAGCATGGGCATATCCAAAATGAGCATTACTGATGGGGTTTCCTCAAACGGAGTTAATACTTATGCGCTGCCAAATGGTGTGGGAACAGTGGCTGGGGAACACCCTTACGGGGAACATCCATCAAGAACCTTGTTTGTTCGAAACATTAATAGTAACGTTGAGGACTCTGAACTGAGATCTCTCTTTGAGGTATTTCACATGACTGTTACTTTGATGTTGCATTTCTTTCTCTAATTTTGTCCTATTTTCAAAAGTTTGGTATTTCGGCAGACATTTATTTGTGTTTTTGAACATTTTTAATAGGCAATTATCCATCCTTTTTTGTGCAATGTATCTTGTAAATATGTGAATGAACAATTTTCACATTCATTTTGGTTGTTTTGTTGCTTATTAATCATGGAATCCTCCCCCTCCCTTATTTTGGTAGCAATATGGAGATATCAGAACTTTATATACTGCATGCAAGCATAGAGGCTTTGTCATGATATCTTACTATGATATTCGAGCTGCTCGTACTGCTATGCGCGCATTACAGAACAAACCCTTGAGACGAAGAAAACTTGACATACATTTTTCAATTCCCAAGGTTTGAATATGAATGCCTCTCGTGTGATCCAGTTTGGAGGAGTTGATTATATTGACATCATTATGACGCAAAGCTTTTTTTCTGCTAAAATTTCAGGATAACCCATCAGAGAAGGATATTAACCAAGGAACTCTTGTGGTGTTCAATTTGGATGCTTCGGTATCAAATGACGATCTTCGCCAAATATTTGGGGCTTATGGGGAGGTCAAAGAGGTATGAGTTTCGTAATTGCTAGTTAGTGTCATTTGTGTTCGCCCTCACCTGCACACCGTCACACTTTATTCTTTTGAGAAAATGCAATTGTTTTGCCTTGTTAGTTATGAATTGTGATTATTCTTATATGTGAACAGATTAGAGAGACCCCACACAAGAGACACCATAAATTCATAGAATTTTATGATGTTCGAGCTGCAGAGGCTGCCCTGAGAGCATTGAATAGAAGTGACATTGCTGGCAAACGCATAAAACTCGAACCAAGCCGTCCTGGTGGAGCGCGTCGAAAGTATGCCTTACTTTCTCTTAATTTGTGTTCATCTGTTCTAGGCATTCAAATTTCCAGTTTTACTAATTAATAGCAATCTGAAGAAAATGGTAAGGTAATAAGAATGTTCTTGGGTCTCATGTGAGTACGATGATATTGATTTGACTAGGGGGCTTTGTTTGTAAATTTTGTCTTAGTAGTTGCTGGGCTCCGGTTGCATGTTTCTCTAAAACAGTAGCATTCTCTGACTTCTCGAATTTTAAGTTCCTTCTATTTCTAAATGTTGCAACTATTGCTGCAATAGTTATGGTCAATGTTTATATCTCTCTAATTAACCAGTTGTCTCTGATATCGGGATTTTGCTCGTATTATATACAGTCTTAATTCTCTCTCATTTCACATATTTGTTTCTTGATTAATCTGGTGAAAAAGCTGTAATTTATTGTTCCTTTTTGTTCAAGCTTGATGCAACAATTGAGTCAGGAGCTTGAACAAGATGACGCTAGAAGTTTCCGACCTCAAGTGGGATCACCAATTGCCAACTCTCCTCCAGGTAGATATCCATCTATACACTGTTTGATATTTTCTTTGCTCTTATCTCAAATGCACGGCCAATTACAATTTGAAATGGCTTCAAATTATCTAGGTAACTGGCACTTTGGCAGTCCAGTCGATCATAATCCCATGCATGCTTTTAGTAAGTCTCCCGGTCTGGGAGGTCTCAGCCCTGTAAATAGCAACCACTTGACTGGGTTAGCTTCAATTCTCCCATCTCATCTCTCAAACTCTCCGAAGATTGCACCTATTGGGAAGGACCAGGGAAGGTTTAACCATGCAAATCAGATATATAACACCACCGGGTCGACACAAGGAGGAGCATATCAACAATCACATTCTTTTACTGATCAGAAATTGAGCACAAGTCCTGGACCCATTTCTTTTGGTGAATCAAATTCGAATTCATCTGGTATTGGAACGTTGTCTGGTCCTCAATTTCTTTGGGGAAGTCCAACCCCTTATGCTGAGCGTGCAAATTCTTCTGCCTGGCCAACATCATCTGTGGGCCACCCTTTTTCATCGAGTGGACAGGGACAGGGTTATCCGTACTCTAGTCGGCATGGCTCTCTCATTGGGTCATCTTCTCATCATCATGTGGGATCTGCTCCATCTAATATCCCTCTTGAGAGGCATTTTGGATTCTTCCCAGAGTCTCCAGAAACATCATTTATGAATCCAGTTTTTGGAGGCGTTGGTTTAAATCGGACCAATGGGAACTATATGGTGAATATTGGTGGTCGTTCTGGTTTGAGTGCTGGTGTTGGTCTTCCCGGAAATATTACTGAAAATGGCTCACCAAGCTTCAGAATGCTTTCTCTGCCAAAGCCTGGTTCAGTTTTCCTTGGGAATGGTTCTTTCGCAGGATCACCAGCAACCAGTAGTGAAGGCTTAGCTGATCGTAGTCGCAGTCGCCGAGTTGAGAATAGTGGAAATTTGGATAGCAAGAAGCAGTATCAGCTGGATTTGGACAAGATTATCAGTGGGGAGGACCCTAGGACTACTCTAATGATAAAAAATATCCCTAATAAGTAAGAACATCTTTCGCATACTTCTAAAGCATATATGGTTGGTAAGTATAGGCGTTGAAAGAAATTTGCTGTTATGATTAAACCTCTCTCTTTTGGTCGTATCAGGTACACTTCAAAGATGTTGTTGGCTGCTATTGATGAAAACCACCGAGGCACTTATGACTTTTTATACTTGCCAATTGATTTCAAGGTTATTTATTTTCACTAAAAACTTTTGATATTTTCTTCTCTAGTTGTTAAACTTTGCAAAAATATTTATATGTAATTGGCCCTTATACTGAGATTACAGATTTGTTGAGCTAAGTTTTATAATCTTTTCAAACTGGATTGTTGTTGATGGTTTTACTCTTATGTTCGCAGAATAAGTGCAATGTGGGTTATGCCTTCATTAATATGGTGTCTCCTTCTCACATTATTCCCTTTTACAAGGTAAGCTTTAGTCGCTTTTGTACTGCCTAATTTGTTAGAAAGTTTACAAATTACAAGTAATCCTTGAAACTCCGAACATTTTCATCTGCTGTAGTGAAACACTTTGTAGTAATTATAACCAACAAATTTGTGCAGGCATTTAATGGAAAAAAGTGGGAGAAGTTTAATAGTGAAAAGGTTGCTTCATTGGCATTTGCTCGAATCCAGGGTAAGGCCGCGCTTGTAACACACTTTCAAAATTCAAGCCTCATGAATGAAGACAAGCGATGTCGGCCAATTCTCTTCCACTCAGAGGGCCAAGATACCAGTGATCAAGTAAACGAGTTTTAACTGATCTCTTTCCTCTTTGCTTTTCGTGAGATTTTCTTTGAATTGCTTAGCTTGTTTTCTCATCATCTTGACCAAGTATTGGAAGGCTATGCTGTTCCTGCGGACCTCGTTTGTATTCTATACACCTGTTTCCATTAATATCAAAAAACTTTTTAAGTCATGAAGGGTTGATTAGGAGTCATTCTTTCATGTACTTTCCGTCTTTTAGAAACCACTCTATTTGACTATCTATATGGTTTCAAATCCTCCAGGAGCCTTTCATTTCGAGCAATTTGAACATCTGCATCCGTCAGCCAGATGGGTCTTACATAGGGGATCCGCTTGACAGCCCAAAGGAAAATCCGGATGAAAAGGCAGAGATTTGACAATGTACCGACGATCCTACTCTTAGCCTCGAGAAATGGGGACTAGGGTGCTAACCGTTTGATAGGTATTTAAGTGTACATTGTAGAGGAGAAGCCGATGAATTGCGACATCAGTGTTTATACCATGGTGTGTCCGCCAATTTAAGTTATGAATACTTCATAATATTCATGGGAAGCTAAAGTATTGCAGGCAGGGAAAAAGACGCAGAGAGCATTTTGTTTGTTCTGTAGAGTAAGTAACAAAATTGATATTCAACCAGGGGGGAAGAATAAGGTGAAGCATATTGCTGAAATTGTGAAGAAGTCTCTCTGCAGCTATATGCATTGCTCACCGGTCTGTGCAGTATCTCTCCTTTGGAGTTTTTTCTTCTTCTAATGTCTTCTTCTTACTTTTTTTTTTTTTTTGTGGGTCTTTTTAATCCATCTGCAAATATTTTTACCTGTTCATATCAATAATTTAGAGCTTAGAAGGCTGTCAAAAATTTGTATAGAAGCCGGGGGGGGGGGGGGGGGGGGGGGGGGGGAGACTGAAGAACCATCCTGTTCATGTGTTAGTCTTGGTCACGTAGAGAGAGGAAGACAAACTTGAATTGGGATGAATATAAAAAAGCTTGTACAGATGTTTTATGACTCTCCTTCGTTTCCCTCTTTTTATCTCATCGTGTTTTCAGTTCACTATTTCTAAAAAACTTGCTTCTTTCCCTTAGTCATGTGTGTAGATTCTCAAGACATGTTTACTGCGAACAAAAGCCACTCTATTTAATTTATGTTTTCTATTTATTTTTGTGAGAATCTCAACTGTACATTTGGCCTTAATGTTTCACCTCAAGACGAGCATAAAATGAGAACTTGCCATGATGGCAATCTTCAGTGAGCCAAAAACAGTTGTGTCAGTTATTAGTAACAGAGAGTGAAATAGGCTTCAATTAGAGAAGCCGCCCGGTAAAACAAGCAGTCACTCAGTGTTTTGCTTTGCTTTCCCAAGCAATCATGGCTAGTGCAAAAGACATTTCAAGTTTGTAGAGCTTTTGAAATAGATCCTGCAAGACTTAAGACTTCAAACGGAGCTCTGTTGGCTATGTCTTGGACGGTAAGCGGGCAGGAATCTGTGATCCAAAAGTAGGCAAATGCCTTCTCCAAGCCTGAAAATAGAGTCAAATGGCAATAAGATCAAAACACTACATGGGAAGAGTCGATACTACGTCGATAATCAAAATTTGATATCCTTGTGAACAGCTCAAAAAAAAAAAGTTACCATCTTTATGGGTGAACCGCTCCCATGAACGCTTAGGAAAGACGCCATGACTCACGTAAGCACTAACCTTGGCAGCACCATGAGCCGCCAATACTTTCTGGAAGAAAAGCAAAAGGCTCATTAAGTTTTTGTGCCGGGGAAGGATAGCAGGCAGAAAGACTGAGCTTAGGTGCGTCAAACTCGTAGCATCTGAGAATATTGCTTACTTCCTGAAAGCTTGCTCTAAGTTTTCAACAAGCTTATGCAATGGACCCTTGAGATGTTTTTGGGTTATGATGTACAGTTTACGAGAACAATGACATATTCAAACAAATTAGTTAAAGTTTTTCCATCTGATACATAAAGCTCATAAGCTGACGCTTCAGAAGGATATCCACTAAAGAATTACCTGGCACTCAATCAGGGTCTCTCCAGATTGGACCAAATCATCAATGATCACAACATGGTAACCAGCAGGATTTCCCTCCTTGATCCGAACTATCCTCTTATCGCCTTCACGAACCCTATTGCATACCACCTGCCATTTGATAAAAATTGATAAACTAGATAACGTAAAGCTACAGAACTAATCGATAGCATTACTTTCAAGAAAATCCAAGACCAACCATGGGAAAATGATACAACTGCTTGTGAAATCGTTTCCAAGCTCCGTCATCGGGAAATGCGACAACTGTCTGGGAGAGGACAGCAATTAGAAAGAAGATCAGGGACATTGATAACAGAACAAGTGAGAAACCATTTATCAGATTGTGTTAGAGGTAGAGCAGTGTACTTGCCTTGTCAGAATCAGGAAGCTGGTGCAGACGTTGCTTTAAGAGAGGAATGCCCGTATCAAACAAAGGCAAAACATGGTCCCCAAAGTAAAACCTTTCCTGTGTTATAACAGAACATGACCACATGAGCAAAGAAATGAGTAGCCTTAGAATGGAAATATAAAGAGAGACTACTACCAAGGTAATGACCATGCCTTAAAACATGAAATGACAAGATATAGCACCGATAAGAGGAATTGGATAGTGCTAATGATTTACTGTCAACTTTTTCCTACTTGTTGCATAAAGTTTCTCTGAATTTCTGTTCATGAATCAGATCCATTTTATTGTTATTATTATCATTATTATTTTTCCAAAAGAAGCATTCTGCTCTTCAAAGCATGACAACAAATATCAAAACACCTTTTCATAATGTGATTCGTAATTTTACACAAAGGGAGTTCTAATTTGGATGATATCATAGAAAGCAGTAAGAAATAGCATAGAATCAGACTCCTTAACCAATCTACTGAAAAATGAGCGTGCATTATAAGTCAATTTAGGAGATGGACGAATTAATAAAAGGGACTTCTATGCCAAGCATGCTTCATTCCCCACAGGCGAATTAATAAAATGGACTTCTAGGCCAAGCATGCTTCACACCCAACGATAGAAGAGAAAATAAAAGATCAAAATAATGCTAAACTTGCTGCTATTTGTGTCAGCACAATTATAAACTTCTAAGCAGCATCACTGAATACATAAATTAAATTTTCAAGAAAAAAAACCGAGCAACCTGAAATTTATTTTTATCCTAAAAGAAAGGAAGAAGTTATCAACGAGAAAGAAAACAACCAAATGTCACAATCACTTGAAGACCAAGACAAACCTGCAAAGCGTGTATATCATATGTGACCAAACTAGTCGGGCCTCCTCTTGAAATGGGAATGTTACTCAACATCCTGGCAAGGGTAAAAGCAGTGGCTACATCCCCTTCTTCTTCCATTCGCTCAAAAGAACCAGTAGGAAAAAAAGGCAATACTAAAGTAAAGGAGGCAACAAAAAGTCGCGGCAGTGCATATATCACGGAAAGCTGTTCGAAGATAACTCCTTGGGAGCTAAAGGATGCCAGAAAGGCGACATGTTGGCCTCTGAGTTCTTGTGCATTATTTATAAAAATGTTGGGAAATCCATCATCAAAACTCCTGTGTACAAACGAAAACAATCAATGCTACAAATTATGTTTAGACAAAGCACGCCTTTCTATTATCTACTGTTGTAGCAGATGACAGAAAAGAAAATACCAGAATTGAGGTTAGCCAAACTTTATAAGTTAAGTAAATAGCCATTAAACTCTATGCCCTCAAATGAATTTCCAACAAGAGTTGGAAAACCATACTAAGCTAATACGCTCCTAGACGTCCAAGACAGCTAATCTTATGCAGAAATATTGTAGGAGTACTTCCGTTGTCCAATCGTGCTGATTCGACGCCTTGTTTAGATTTTACGAAACCACAACTTCAATGTTTAAGACAACTGTATTTAAGGCCGAAAGGCTTCAAGCCTATACCATAAATCAGTATTGAATCAGGTGAAATTACAAACCAAAAAATTCTGTCATTTCCTTACAACTAGTTAGTTGGACAGATGAATCATCTGTTATAGCATTATGTTCATGGCACAAAACGACCCGGGTAAATCAATGAGTGAAATTACTCGCATTAATGCTAATTTAACTGCCCCAAGTTAAGACAAGGAATCAGAACATCTCAGAACAATCACACGGATGCAGATTATGGTTCTGGACCACTTTTATGACTAACTGAAACACCCATAACATCTCTTCTGACTCTCATTATAATTCTTTTATGCACTCTTAACAACCAAACAAAATGAAAGTAAAAGGCAATGGTCCAATCCAAATTTCACCAAAATTAGAATAAGCAACCTCAATATGATGCTCCACCATTCAAATTATCGGAACTTCCAGACACCATCAAGCAAAGACCTCTCAAACACTTCAAAATAAAAAAAAATAAAAAAATTCTTGTTCATAGGTGAGCTGAGAAGAAAAGTGCTCAAATTTAATTTCCAAACCAGAAAGATAAATAAAGCAGCGTAACAGATAGGACATGTGAAATACCTCCATTTGATGGTCTGAAGAGTAATGGAGTCCGATTGAGAAGCAACTTTACGGGCAAGGTCTTCAGACTCGGAACAGTAGAAGAGGAAAACCTGCTTCTTCTGAGATTTCTCCATTGCCGTTGAAGTAGAAGAAGAAGAAGAAGAAAAAACCACTGACACAGAGAGAACGACCGACCGACCGACCGACCGAGAGTTTAAGAGAGTGCTTGGGAAAGAGGGATAGGTAATAAGCTTTTAACCTTAATTTACTTTCAAAAGACTGAAACACCCTTATAAATAAAGAATAATAATTATTTTTTTTAAAAAATAAGACAAAAAATAACTTTGTCTTCCTCAACCTCGAAACAACCGTTTGGGGAGACATTTGAAAATAGTTTTTTAAAAATTGAGTTAAAAATATGTGTTTGGGTGAAATTTTTTTTTGAAAAAGGCCTATGATATAAAAATAATGTAAAACTTTAAAATATGTTTGAAAATAAATATATAAAATGTATATTATTTATTCGTCTCGTCGATATAAGTATGTTAACATAAAAATCATCTTATTTTGATTTGAAATGAGAAAGTTGTGGACTTTTAAAATTTGAATTTTTTGAAAATAAAAAATAGAGAAAAAATTTGATGTATAGTTGAAATTTTAAAAATCCAGATAATAAAATATCATCTAGAACTAACACCTCAAACGGGCACTAAAAAAAGCAATGCATGTATCGTTGACTTGTATGTCAAACTTACTGAGGTGTCAAAACATGAACTGGGAGACAATAAATGGGACAACCTAATGTGGACAACAAATCTAGACTCTTCCTTTTGGCACTAAAAAAAGCAATGCATGTATCGTCGACCTTTCTGACCAGGGGCAGAGTCAAAAATACATTCAAGTTGGGACATATACCAAAGTTTTTTTTTAAGATAAAGGGGGTTATGTGAGAATTTTTAATTTTACTTATGTGAGAATTTTTAATTTTAGTTGGGGTAAAGCAGTAAAATTGTAAATATAGATCAATTTTGGTTGGGATAATGTGATAATTATTTATTTTTAGTGGGGACAAAGTATGGACTATATGAGAATTTTTTATTTTTAGGGGGGGATTGTAAAAATTATAAAACTTTTGGAGTAAATTTAATAAGAAATAATTTTTCAATAGGGGTACAGCTCCGCCTTTGTTTCAGACACCCAATCTACTTACCCTCTTCTCCTTCCTCTCCAGATTCTCTTCGGTAGAGATGTGAACTGCTCGCTAGTGGAGGTTGGATTTCGCAATGGCATAGAGAGCCTCACGATGATGAGCTCGATCTGGCATTGCCCTAGATTGACGACAAGAGTGCTGAGCTGACGTCGAGTTTAATCTCACGACGGCATGGACTTTCATGGGAATGGTTTTGTGGCTACTTAATCTGGACGCCAAATTTTTAATTTTTCTTTTTTAATTTTAATTTATATTATAATACACGGTATCGTTGTAATCCTTTTAACTAATGTCTATCATCAAAAGGATTACTTTGCACCGTTTTTAGGAATTTAGGATGTTGATGGCGTAATTTGATCCGACCACAAAATCCTATTTCCGGGGGCGAACCGATCACGTGAAGGTAGTAAAATCACATCTTTCTACGCTCACCGAATACCTCTGACCCGACTCGATCCGACTAGGAGGCTCTTCCCTGGGAACTTTGTTACCCGACCTGATTTTACCACATCATCGAGATACGTCATGTACCCAGGTTAGGTAGTATTCGAGGACGATGTTGCTGACCCGGAAAGGTCGCCCCTCGCACGTGGTACCCCACACATGTTGGCGGTGGCACCCTGTCACAACACTCAATCCGCCACCTGACATCTGACGCATAACCTACTACAGCGCCTATCCCACCGCCGACTTCCGCCACCCGTTCAGACAGGGGCTACGCCCATTGGTGATGGCGTTAGCCCACCCTAGCGTCCCCTGACACCAGACCACGGACACGTGGCGCTGGCCTATTGGATACATAGCGTCTGTGCGCCTGAAGCCTGTCTACATGCCGGGAGCACTAGGGGTCGACTCGATCGAGTCATCCGAATGCCCTAGCCCGCAGGGAACGTCTTTAAATAGAGGATCAACTCACTCACTTAGGTATGAACATTTTTTCCTTGTCAAAATTCTGCCTCTCCGCTTGCTCATCAGTACCGTCACTGACTTAAGAATCGGAGTGCCCGTGACAGACACCCCACCGGTGTCCCCATCACTTTGAGGTGCTTCCCATTTTGCAGGTGACCCGCCGTTCGTGCAAGTGCATCTTAGTCCGAGCAATTACATTGGGTGTTGTGCCGGAGATTTTCGACATCAACATAGGGACTGATTAATTAACAAAAAAAAATGATTAGGGGCAAAACGATATCCTTATAAAAGATTCAGTGACTATTATAGCAATTTACTCTTTATTTCCCTTGTATTTTCATGTATTTTGAATTTGGCAATTTTTTTTGTTTTTTTTGAGGTTAAAGACCATTAAAGATTAAAGAATATAATACCTTCCTAAAGAATTTTAAGGCGGGGAAAAAAAACCTTCAAAAAGATTTGAAAAAAAAAAAGTAGCCTAGTGATATTTTTACACTTGATTCTAATATGAGATGAATAGTACAAATGCCAACCTCTAAAATTTAAAAAACAAATATTCATATGTACACATGATCTTTTCTTTATGTTATTTTTACAAATGATTCCTGAACCATATATTTTGTTTTATGTTGATCATTAACTTTTAATTTTAAAAGCCATACTATCTTAAACTCTTTAACTATTGCGCAAGCGACTCCTATGTCGATATTCTGTCAAAAACTATAAGCAAATTAAATACATTCAAATCATGTGAGGGTTAATAAAATTAAAGTCGTAATTAAATAATTTTTTTTAGCGAAATGGTATTCCAAAATATTTCTGATGACGTTACATATGTTGATGATAATATAATTTACTTCAAAAATATCTCTGTTGTAGGTATAATTTCCCTTTAAGAATGCTTAATTACGATTTTATCTATGAATCAAGCTTATGTGATCATAACGCGTTCAATTTCAATCTAATTTTTTTTTACAAAATATTGACGAAGAGATTGTTGGCATAATGATAAAATTAAAAGTCAATAGTCAATATAAGACATGATGTGTAATTCAATTATCATTTAAAAAAAATATTTAAGAAAGAAAAGAAACCAGAAGTGAATAGAAGGAAAAAAAAAAAGAATTTTTTGAAAATTATTATTTTTTTTTTCCAAATAGTGAGGGAATTTTTCTACCGTTTTTTTAATTTTCATTTATTGTCAAAAGATGTTTGATTGTCCCTTACTTCAAAAGGGATTGGCAATAAGTGACATTGATGATTGAGAAAATTTAGAATTATATTCCAATAAAAGAATTCGTGATCTATTTTCTGCTTTATTATCTATTTATTTGGTAATGTTATGTTATATTATTTGAATTTAAAATATATTTAATCAGGTAAAAAATATTAAATATTAAAAATTTTTAAATAAATTATTAGTTGTTAAAATATTATTGAAAAGATAATCATTTATATTTAAAAAATTAGACATGATTCTAACATAAAAGAATATCTATAATGACATGTCATTATCATGTATAATGACATGATACTAACATAAAAGAATATCTAACATGTATAATGACATGTATAATGATATGATTCTAACATAAAAGAATATCTAACATGTATAATGACATGATTCTAAGATAAAAGAATATCTAACCTCTGTTTAATGACATGTAATGAATGCCAAGGGGCAATGGTTAGGAAAGTCCAAGGCCTTTTTATTTATTTTTATTTACTGAAGGTCCAGGTTTGTTTGTTTTTTTTTTTTGTTGAATTTTTTGAAGGTATTTTGGTCTTTTTGAAGTCAATAGTCAATATTAAAGTTGACTGAGGAAATGATTTGAAGTCAATACTAAAATGGAGATGTATACTTTCTGTTTTATTTGTGAGTTTCGGGATTTTTTCTATAGAAATTGGAGATGGGATATAAAATGATACTAGCATTCCCCTTTTTCATTAGAGGGAAAAAAAAAAAAGAAAAAAAGAGAGGAAACTTTTAATACAAGGTATGATTTTTGTATAAAAAAGAAATATATATTAATAGGAAAATTGACTATTTAGTCCAGTAGATTCCATGAAATTGTGTCATTAACGTCATTTTCCCCTAAACTTCATTATATATGATTCACGCTCCTGAGTCTGAAATATATGCAAAACTACCCCTTTTATTACAATGTTGCTGTCAATTTTACTGTGGTATTAAATTCATATTTGTAAATTAATTTAAAATATTTTTAATTATTATTATGGAAAATATTCTAAATATCAAATTATTCTTTATCTTACATTACATTAAATTTAACAAAAAATAAAAAAAATAAAATCTTTTAAATTAGAAACACAATAGTTGTCCTATCTCCAAGCTCCACCATCTTTTAATAATTTTTTCTTTTCAAAAATTGAACGATGAATGATTTTGTCTGAGAGGGACATATATAAGATTCATCCTAATGTCTTTTGTTTCAAAATTGTAGCCAAGGCATATTTTTCCTTTTTCTTATTATATCAAGACATCTAAGGCATTCCAATATTCATTTTGGTTAATCACCATAATTTACAAAACCAGAATTGGATGATTCTTTGCAGAAAATGATTTAGAAAATAATCAGATCATAATAAATTAGGGTCGTACTTTTTTGAAGCCTTCTCACCCAATATATAAGCCATAACTTACTGGTTGAAATAAAAATTTTGAAACAGATTTTTCGAAATATTGATTAGACTTTAAAATAAATATCAGGTGAGATAAAGTAAATATTCAAGACTAAAAATCTATAGCACCTCAATCCTTTATAAACAAATTGAAAGAGTCATATAATTAGCACATGTTTGGTGTAGTCATTCAATTTAATTTGAATGATTATCTTTTTGTCTTTTTGCGGAAAAATCAACCTTAATTTCATTATTCGCGGTTACTATTTTAATTTTGTAGCAATAGTAATTCGAACTTTAAAACTTAGCAAATGAAAAAAAAAAAAAAAAAAACTCAAATTTTAAAAGTCTATAACTTTGTATATACAAATCCAAATGGACTTATTTTTTTTTTAATTACATAAAATTTTGAGACGAATAAAACAAACTCGATATTGATATTTTTTTTTCGGAACAAATTTCAAGTTTTTACACTTTTTAACTTTAGTAATTTAAATGGCTCACTTAACACACAGCTCAATTCAATTCAAATTTAAGCCTAAAAATTCCATTTCAACACATACACCAAACGCATGTTTAAATTTAAGTGTTCCGATAAATAGTAGTGCATTGTCAAGTAGGTTTTTTAGTTAATTACAGATCACTTGCCCTTTCCAACTTTTTAATTTTTTGTTTTCAACATCCCAAATATAGTTTGGCACAAACAACTAATGACATTAAAGCACGTAATTGATGGCATTGAAGCAGGCATGAACCCGAATTAGTAACTAACAACTTGAAAAAATGTGTTCTGAGAAAGGAGAAAAAAAAAAAAAAAAAAAAAGGAATAAAAAGGGGATATGATGTATCTTGCATTGAAAAAATGCAAAGAGATACCAATTTTAATTTCAACTCTTGAATATTAATTTATGTGACATGTGAATTTTCATTAATTTTTGTCAATGATAGGTGTTTAAAAAATTATTATATCAAGTAATTATGATATCTACTAATAACAAGATGATACTCAATATCATGTAGTGAGTTAGTATTCAAAAATTGATATTAAAATTGGTGTCCTACGTATTTATTTCTATTTACTTAGCAATATGATCCAGATGCTCATAATTAGATGTTTAGATGAGACCAAGTTGCCAGCTCCAAACTACTAGGAGTTAAGTCATTTGGGGTAATAATAAGAGACGGAGTTTTGGACGTTTGATTGTATAAGTGTGTTTGGGAAAGTGTGAATTGGAAATAAAATGTGATTTAAAAAATAGTGAAAAATTTTAAAATGTGTATAGAAAAAAATATATAATATGGATATTATTCGTTTATCTCGTTGTTTTTTTTTCTTTGTTTTTTGTTTTTTGTTTTTTTGCAATTTTAAAAAAATACATCTAAATTTGATTTAAAATAAGAAAGTAATGGATTTTAGAATTCTGAATGATTTGTACTAATTTGTTTCCTTTAATGGATAATTTATCACAACATAAGACAAAATTTATCACAACATAGAATGTTGTCTCCCGAATAATTAACTTGAATTGACGGATACCTTCTGATATTTTCTTTTAGATAAATGAAAACTTCTAAGCTTGTTTGTCCCCATTTGTGATCGATATTATTAGTTATGGGCTATTAATTAGTTGTTCCTTACATCAATATTTAAGGTAATGACCATTTAGTTAGGTAATTTAAAATGAATAATGCTATGACACCAATTATAATTTTAATTTTTTAATAATAACTTACTTGATATCTGTGTGTTGTCATTTATTTATCAGTAAGTTTTTAACAAATTATCATATTAATTATAAGAAAATAATTGTCACGTGAATTGATATATAAAAATTTAGATTACAATTTAGGTAATTCGTCGTAGCACTAGTCTTGAAAAAAAAAAATGAATATTGTTTGGATTAAAAATTGATAGTTTTTTGTTAATCAACAATATTTCTCATTTTGATCGACTAAAATTAATATATCGTATATTCATGATGTAAATCTCATATTTGTTAATTAAACAATATATGGTAGGTAAATCTTATATTATCGATAAATCCAATCATTCTCCATTGTCTCTAAACTATATATGTGCCAAAAAGATAGGAAAAAAATAGGTCATTTATAATTTCGTTCTATATTTGTAAGTGTCTACGTACAAAAGTACGATAAACTTGTTCCTTATTCACCAAAAATAAAAAACAAATAAATAAATAAATAATAATATTGCTATATATATATATATATATATATATAAACCAGCTGGCAAACACGATAAAATATTGCCGACATTACTTTATGCTTAAAGTAGTATAGGGCCCAGATTAATAAAAACTCAAGTTCCCTTTTTTACGCTAATTAAAATTTTTGGTGCCAAAATTTTCTCCAAGTGTTGCAAGCCAGATCATGTGCATCGACTGCCTTTGTAAAGTAGACAAGTTATAACCCTCTACCAGGGAAAAAGAAAATAATAAAAACAGAGGAATTATTACGTTTATATACTTTTTATTGTTATTACAAATGTAACCTTGAAATGTTGATAATATTAGAATGGTGCCCTATTATTCTAGAAACGTTTTCTTTGTATCTGAGATGTTTTTCATTTTCAGGACATGAAATGTCCTTTTAATAATTACGTTTTTTATATATGTGTATATATGAATGAGTAAGCAGACAAAACATTTTTATTTACCAAAAAGAGTAGAGAAAACATATTTTAAAAATATATTAGAAAACATAAATTCTAAAAATAGAAATCTGAGGTCAAATTATATGTATATGAGGGTTGGAGTTGTGAAAAATCTCATTTCAGCCTCCTCCCAATCCCACACCTATAGCGTGGTGGCCAACTCTGGTCCAACCCTCTCCGCCGGCTGTTCGAACCCTGCAACCATGCGCAGAGGGGTTCGTCTCTTAGATCCTATTTCCTATAACCTCTCTTTTCACTTTTTCCATGCATGTCTGACTGAATTTTTGTTACAGTTGTTTGAATTGTGGAATGCTTAAAAAAAAATAAAAAATTATAAGATACTCTTTTAACAATATCATATCCTTAAATTTTTGTTTTCTAGTATAAATTATAAATTAAAACACCGATATGAAAAAAACATAAGACATCAAATAATACTACAAATATGGACCATTCAGTTTGACCCGAATTGGCCTGGCCTGGCCTACCCCACCCCACATCCCTATAATGAGGATGGGTTGAGCCAAATAAACGGGTCACGGGTCGGTCTTAATCACTATATTAATTATTCTTCCTATTCATTTTGCTCTATGCATCAAATTGACCTTTGCCTCTCACTAATATTTAACCAAAAGTACTTGGATCTACCGGATATAATTTGTATGGAAAATGGTTCATATCATAAAAAAAAAAAAGAAGTTTTATGATATATCATGAAACTAAAACGTAACTTGTTAGGAGTAAAAAGGGATAAAGTAGTCATTTCAATTTTACAAAATCTATGAAATTTTGACACTTGACAATTCATGATATTCATGATTAAATTTTTCATGATGTGTTTTATTGCTCAATTTGTATTCATCTCATGTCTCCCTCATGATCCATATGAAGCAATAAATTACAAATTACATTCATCCAATCCAAATGTCTTAATTAAAATTTTAATTCACAACCGAACAACTTCTTCTTTTGTGTGTGTGTGTGTGTGTGTGTGTGTGTGGAAGTTATAGCTACAACACTCATACAATGCCTGCTCTTCTATATCATTTCCTTTGAATGATTTAGGGTTAATACTTTAGGACAATTAATGTAACCTCCTAAACTATTCCCCTTTGAATTAAGCATCGTACATTGTGTTTGTGTGTATATCATGCAAATATATACATATATATATGTATGTGCGTGTGTGTGTGTGTATGAAGAAGAATAGGAGCTCGTATACTCATAATTTCAAGCTGGGGAAAAAATAAAGGGTAGCTAAAGACGGCACAGATTGGGTATGGGCCGTTTTAGGATGTGTGTGTGTGTGTGTATAATCTTCAAAATGCTAATAATTACATGAAAACCATAAGCATGGCAAACTTTTGAAACATCTATATCAAATGATTAAAAAGTTCACCAAACATCTAGCGAGAGTTTTATGATCATACCTGCCACTACAAGAAAAAATATTACTAAAAAAAATCCAAAATAAAAACGACCCCTTCAATGAAATTCCAATGGATTCATTTCTTCAACATCACGCAGATTGAAATATCTGATTTTCTATTTTTTTTAATACATTTTTTTTTTTCACATTTCCTCACCTACCATAGATACCGCACGTTACTACCCTGGCTAGCTGGCTTTATCCATGAAATATCTCGGAAAACAGCACTGTAATAATTTCTATTTTATTTTTTAGTTTTATTATTATTATTATTATTTTGTTCCATTTTGTGGGTGAAAACTGAAAAGACAGTTGAGATCTCAAAACCCTAAGGGAAAGCATTAAATGAGTCGCTAATTTTTCTTTTTCACTGCAACATTCAATGAATACTACTTGACTTGCACATTTATGCATGTGTGTGTGTATATATATATATATATATTTGTAAAATTATTAATTATGTGATTTGTGAATAGCCATCAGAGAAAGATGCAGAAGGTACATACATGCCTTGTCCCCCATCTATTGAATAAAGGCGTAATAAACTGAATGGTTAATGTCATCTTGATGATCATTTACTTCACCTTTAATAATTGTCTCTCGATTCAACGGTTCTACCTCTTAAGATACACATGTCCCTTTTATATGTACTAATATATGTATATAGGTGGCCTATATTTATAAAGATTACATGTATATACGTATGTATTTGTATAGTTGGCCTTTCGAGAAAACAGGTTGTATTTAGTAATGAGAATTTGACTCTCGAGGTTAAGTTTTTTAAAAAGTAGTTTTACTTTGAAAACAGATTTTTATTTATTTATTTTTAAAGTCAATCAATCAGAGGATATGGGTGATCTAATTCGTGATTGGTCCTCTACTCATCCTAAGAACTATTATTATGTACACATACAGACATATATATACACACACACACACACACACACACAAATATATATTGAGAATTCAGCCACCATATATATCGTCGAACCTAGAAACATGCAGGTTTGTCAATGAATTGAGAAAAAAGTGGTGATCATGAAATATATACAGATTTTAAATTGTTTCCTTATTTTCCTAAGTGATAGAAAAAACAAAAAGGAAAACCGAGCTTTATAATGGCGGTCACCAATAATGCTACCTAACTCGTTGTTGTCTATCCATATAAGAGAAAATCAGTGTGACCATGTAGAGGGCATGTGCATTGTACTCAACAAAAAAGGGAAAACTCAAATTGAGTGTGAAACAATTCTGCTTTCAAATGTCTAATTACATAGCAACCAATATTAGATGCTTTTTGTTACTTTAAAATATTGTTTCTTTATAAAATTTGTTAATTTTTATCACTACTATACGTTTTAAATGAGACTTTTCTAACCCCATGTGCATGGCATCTGAGTATTCGAACAGAGTCATTGAACTATTACTGTACTTTCCACATCAATAACTAGAATTATATGACTAGATTTTCACCCCACTAACTTGAAAGAGACTACTAATTGACAAGTATGTTATGTCTTTTCATCAGTTTTTGTCTAAAAAAAGGCCATGTTATTTCTTCTATAGAAAATAAACGGAAGAACTAACGACGTTAGTTGTCACACTTGATAAAAGTCAAGAAACAAAGTCGATATAGTTGATTATCAACTCCGAAGGATATTTTTGTAATTTGCCCTTAACTAAAATGGAGTAGTGTATTTCATGCCATCTAAATGAATTAGCACTGCTAAAAAATTGATATGCACATTTGTTTGAATAAAATGGTCCTTTAATATATTCTGAACTTTTTTTTTTTTTTTTGAATTTGGGGTGGAAATTCAATCTCTCCATCTTTAAGTGGAGTCAGATGTGATATTACTATTAGGTTATGCTTGCAACTACATATACGTACCTAGCTTTTTTACTAGAAGAAAATGACAAAAAAAAAAAAAAAACATTTAAGGATTGAATTAATAAATTAATCAATGCTAGCGGTGTGACCCCTTTGGTCAACTTCCCCCATTTAATGCGTCCTATAAATATATCCAATGTGCAACCCTTCCTCATTCACCTCCCTTCTCTCTCTCTCTTCCAATTCTCTCTCTCTCTCTCCATTCCTTAAAACTAAAAACCTCTCTCTTCTTCTTTTCACCCTTAACCCATAACCCAAAAAAAAAAAAAAAAAAGGAACAGAAAAAAAGAAAAGAAAAGAAAACCATCATGTTCTTCCCTGTGGCGCTTCTGAAGCTAGCAGACTGGGTGTTGTACCAGCTGTTGGCGAACTCATGTTACAGAGCGGCGAGGAAGATGAGAAACTGCGGTCTCTTCTTGGGACACAACTCGTTTCTGAGGTTTCAACAACAGCCTGCTTTGTTCCCTACCATAACAACTAACAAGCTTGTTTTCGATGAATCCGATCAGAGTTGCAATCGAGGAGAAATGTCCGATACAACTCTGGTCTCGGACTTCCACGGAGTGCTTCTGAGGTCTCACTCTTTCTTTCCCTACTTCATGCTCGTCGCCTTCGAAGGTGGCGGGATTTTCAGAGCTCTTCTCTTGCTCCTCTCCTGCTCTTTGTTGTGGATTTTGGACTACGAGATGAAACTCAGGGTCATGATCTTCATCACCTTTTTTCGGCTCAAAATCAAGGACATGGACAACGTTAGTAGGGCTGTTTTGCCTAAGTTTTACCTGGAGAATCTCAACCTTCTCGCCTACGAGGTTTTCTCTTCGGCCGGTTCTAGGTTTGTCCTGACCAGTCTTCCTAGGGTTATGGTTGAAGGCTTTCTTAAAGAGTATTTGAGTGCCGACGAGGTTTTAGGGACCGAGTTGCAAACTTCCGGTAAATACTTCACGGGCTTTGTATCGGAGTCTGGTTTGCTTGTTAAGCACAGAGCGTTGATGGAACATTTTGGTGATAAAAAGCCTGATATTGGCCTTGGAACTACTAGTTTTCATGACCAACTTCTTCTTTCCCTTTGCAAGGTAAACCACTAGTTTACTTTATTCTTTCGTTAATTATGAATAGTTCTTTCTTTCTTTCTTTCTTTCTTTTATTTTTTATTTTTTATTTTTTGTTTTGAAATTTGAATATGCCGTTAGTTACTTTTTTTTTCCTCAGATTGTATATGTTCATATTAATTTTGAAAGTTAAACAAAGAGACAAAACAAAATAATATACTAATATTTGAGCGTTAAGTTAATATCTCAGGTATGTTTTGCACCTAACTTTTTCATAACTACGGGCTTGTCAACGTTTTCGTTGTTACATTTAGACTACCTATAGAGGGTGTGTTTTACATGCAAAACCATTTTTCAACAAACAAAGGAAAAGACGTAAATGATTTTAGTTAGAAATTAAGAAAACCACCGATTTCGTTTCCCCAAAGGCAAAGTTTTCTTCCACACTTGAAAAAAAAATGAAAACATACAATTAATTAATTGTTCTCTTGGGCAAAATACCAAACTAATTACCTAACAACGCTACCATCATAGAATAGTATTTGATAATTTTGGGGAACCGAAGAGCTCATCCAAGCGTGTGTCTAATACAAACGTAATTAATAAGTAGAGAAATTGCACCTTTTTATTATTTTTTTAACTGTAGCACATGATGTTGATTTGTGACAGGAAGGTTACACAGTGAATATGAAAGAACAAGACAAAAGCTCGTTACTAATGCCAAGGGAAAAGTATCCAAAGCCCTTAATATTTCACGACGGAAGGCTTGCGTTTCTGCCGACCCCAGCTTCAACTCTGGCCATGTTTTTATGGCTCCCCGTTGGAATACTCCTGGCCATCTTTCGGATCTCTGTGGGTTTCCTTCCTTTTCAGATAGGAACCCCATTGGGAATTTATGCCGGCGTGGACATCACTGTCAAGGGCCCCACTCATTATCCTCGTCATAACTCTTCGTCACCCGACGAAGACTACGGCCCTCAGAAAGGAATCCTCTATGTATGCAACCACAAGACTCTTGTGGATCCTGTTTTCCTCAGCATAGCATTGGCCAGGCCCGTCACCGCCGTCACCTACAGCCTCAGCAGGATGTCGGAGTTCATAGCCACCATCAGAACGGTGAGGCTGACGAGGGACAGGGAACAGGACGGGTCGACAATGAAGAGGCTGCTGACCGAAGGTGACCTGGTGGTTTGCCCCGAAGGAACTACGTGTAGAGAGCCTTATTTGCTGAGGTTCAGCTCTTTGTTTGCTGAGCTGAGTGACGACATAGTTCCCGTGGCTGTCAACACTCATGTGACCATGTTTTATGGGACGACGGCCAGTGGGCTGAAATGGTTGGACCCGTTTTTCTTCTTCATGAACCCTAGGCCTGGATATTCCCTCCACTTTCTCGGGAAATTTCCTAAAGAAATGACTCGTGGGGGTGGGAAATCGAGCTGTGAAGTTGCTAATTACATACAGAAACAACTGGCTGACACTTTGGGATTTGAGTGCACAACTCTCACCAGGAGGGACAAGTATTTGATGTTAGCCGGGAATGAAGGAATAGTCGGTGATACCAAGAGAAAGAAACCCTATTTTTAGAAGAAGAAAAAAAAAAGTTGTCCATTATTTTCCCCATCTCTTCCTATCTTATAATATATTATAATTATGTATGTATAAGGTAATTTTCTTTCTTAATTAATTACCACAATGTATTTTTTCCCTTCCTTTTTTTTCGCCCTTCCTTTAGGACCAGTAATTAATATTGTGTTTTATATATATATATTTTTTGTTTTAGTTACATATACTTGTCTTTTGAAATATTATGTATTAAAGCATCGATGGAGAGAGACTTAACTTGTTTTGTATGGTAGATGCGTCATAGTTGCTTGAATGAATGCTTATTTACTTCAGAAGTACTACTCTTAATTAATTCACTGCTGTTCTTGATGTTACAGTCTTTCTGTATATATTTGTAAAACGTTATGGCTAGTGGGGTATATACATATACACACACACATGCATATAATTATATATATATATATATTCATATATTAATATGCGTACGTTGTACGCATGTAGTGGTACAGCAATATTTATTATAACAAGGAAGATAGGTTTTAGGCACCCCTATTCCTCAAGAATAATTGAGGGCCTCAATTATTTTTGACTTTATCCTGCGCTCGTGATATACATAAGAAACTTTGTTAAAACTTCAATCGCAACTAGTTTAAAGTTTAAAAAATGAATTTAAAAAAGTTCCAAAATCTGTCGAGCTTTTATAGGTGATAGTTTTAAGTGTTGGTCAAAAGTACTCTTCGCTTTTTAGGGTGATATAGTTAGTCTCACTTGCATGATCAGTTTCATATTGAAACCAGATGATACCAATAAAGTAAGGGGGTGTTTGGCAACAAGCTCTGTTTAAACTAAACTGTACTTTTTTCATCATGTTTTTTGTCTTTTTCCCCAAAAAATTGTTTGTCTTTTCTGAAAATTCAAAAAAATTCAAAAAAATTTACTGTTTAAACTTACAAATCTTAACTCAAACTTACACACCAAACACCACCTAAGTCATGTACATTTAACGTGTATTTATTTATTTATTTATTTTTTGAAATCTTCATAATTCCAATCTTGAGCTCTGTTACATTATCGTTTGATTTAAATCTTATAGTCGTGATAAGAAAATCTATTACATCCTACATACGGTGTTTCTCGATATCATAATAATATCTTTTCTTAAATGAATAAATAAGTGAGCATGCTAAAAATATGAATGAGATTAAGATAAAAGAAAGGTTCTGTTTCACGGGAGTAAGATCACAAGCTAAATAATTAGAAGTAGTGTGTAGATTATTCAAGTAGGTCACGCAATTTGCGGCATTTAGAAAGCTCAGTTTGTAGATTTATAATTATGTACGGACGACTCTGTCACAACTGTATACATATTAATATACATTACAAATTAATGAATCAACTGTAATACATATATACACATTACAAATTAATAAATTATAGACGGGTCCAGTTTTTTTATTTTCATTGTCAGTGGAACACTTTATGTTTGCTATTTCTCACCGTTGATATTTTGTCCTTTGGATATATACAATTAATTAAATCTTTGTCTTAACATTTTTCATGTCCATTGGAAGTTCAATTTAGAACATTATTTCGATACAGCACGAAGTAAAATGTGAGTACAAAGACGAAAATAAATCTTCCAAGACAAAGAATATAGCAAAGTTGTTCTAATCACTAATAATCACCAACTAGTGATCTATAAAATTGTATTAATTATTGAAGTCAATTTATCTTTTAGAGCAATTAAAGATTTCGATAAATTGATCCAAAAAGAAAGTGAGCTTAGGATTATTTAGCTGATAAATAAATAGGAAAACCAGTTAAATAACTTAATTGTCTAAGATCCTTGGAGCAGGGTGATCTTTGAGCTGTTATCTCTGACCGGTCTTCTTTTCCTATGTTGTTCCTCGAATCTTTACTAAAACCAAGGCTTCTCGAAGTCAATATATTGATCGGATAGATTTCCTAAAATGATTAAGAGGTCATAATATTTGTGATAAAGGAAAATCAGATGCATTGAGAAGCCAAGTAAATATATAGGTTAAATTGGGAATTGAAAATTTAATTAAGTTGGGGCATGCCCTTGTATGGGTATAGGAAGTTCAAAACTCAGCAAATTTGATATTTCCCTAAGTTAAATGAATGGCCATGCATGCATTTGTGGTTGGGGGTTATATGTTGGTCAGTTTTTTTTATTTATTTATTTATTTATTTATGGAAAACGTGTTTACTTTCATAAAAAAGGTTATGTTGACATTTTTGACATGGAAAATCATGCAAAATGGTTGGGGGTTATATGTTGACATTTTTGACATGGTCAGATGCGCTGGACGAGACATCTCAAGAGATCAAGAATATTAGAGAAGCGCGATGCACTTAGAACGCCATTCAAAACTAACAAGCACTGCCCCTGCCTTACATTGTCTCAAATTCTGCACCTTAATTTGTCTCGACCAACAATAGTCGCCAACACCACCATCTCATCAATCTCATCATCGTGAACTTGTGCGCAAAAATACAAGACCAGAAGTCCGACAACACGCCTAGAAACTATACCAAGACTCAGACCAAAACACTTCCTTTTCTTTTTCTCTCTCTCTTCCCTCTAGGACTGCATCTTCTTTTATTTTATTTTATTATTATTATTTTTTTCTAATCGCATTGGAACATAAAATTTTCTTCCCTTATTAACTAATTTCATTTAAGATTTAGATATTAGTAAGATTTTGCATTATCTTTTGTGACGTTTAAAAACATGTATTATTTTCTCTTATCGCCAAAGGTTTTTTACATAAATCTAAAAAGTAGTTTAATTATGAGATTTTTCCACGGAAGGTGTTTGCCATGTATGCATGGCGTTGAGATGTGTGCATGGGATAACGTGATGGCAAGAGAAAAGGTTCTGTTTTAGCAATGAATATTGTTGATGATAGACGTTAATTCGATTTGAAGAACATTTAATACGGTATGGTTGCATTTGCAGGGTAGTCTGACCCCTACTGGGGATTCAATTTCGATGGTTCGGGCAATTTTACACCACCTGGCACCAACAATCTTTTATATTTTTGGTTACGTTTAAAGCACTGTCTTTTCTCATTCAATACCGGTTTCATTGATTTTAATTAATTTACTCTCTCTCTCTCTCTTTCTCTCTCTAAAGATTTCAAGCTTTTTGCACTTGAATTAGGATTGGTAATACAAGTCGTGACACATAATTTAAAAACGACACGAATTTGTAGGTTCGCATTGAAAAAAATAAGGGTCGGGTCAGATTCATGTGACCTGAATTGGACACCGAAAAAAATGGGTCAATTTCAAGTTGGACCCATTTGACCCAAACACGACCCACATTTTCATGCGGGTCAATTTTGGGTACGACCCGAACACGATCTGTATTAGACCCAAAATTGTTTGAGATAAGACATTTGAAAAAAAAAAAAAAAAAAAAAAAAAAAAAAAAACCCTACAGTTTCACATAACATAAGTTTCTCCTCTAACCTTTTAGATCTGCCTCCTAACTACATCTCTCCTCAAAGAAACCCTAACCCTTCTCTCATCTCCCTCTTTGGTGGATCTTCTTCTCCAATTCTACGTCACCCTCTTCATCTTCATTTACGATTCTCCGTGGTATGTTTCTTCTTCTTCTTTTTCTTCGTCTTCTTCTTCTTCTCTGATCTCTTCTTCTTCTTCTTCTTCTTCTTCATCTCTGATTTCTCCATTCTCTCATCTTATGTGTGTGTGTTTAAGAATTAAATGCCTTTACAACTGTGTGTGTGCTAATCTGATGTGTGTTCTGCCTTTATAAATTTTTTTTTGGGTGTGTTTTTGGCTTTGGAAACTTAAGTACCTCAAAGATATCTATATAGATATGCCTTTCAATTGTTATATCTCTCTCTCTTTGTTTTTTGTATTTGATTTTGGTTTTGGTTTTAATTTATCTGCTTTTCATTTTCTAGGATGACGACTTGGCTTGATATATGGATAATGAAAAGGAGTAAATCAGTTAGTTTGAATTTCATATAAGTTCAACTGGTTTTTGAATTATTGTTCATCTTATTTTCATATTATGATATTTTCTTGGGTTGAGATGCATTAAGAGTGTGGAAAATTTTCTTGTGAGAGTTAATTTGTTATTGTATAAGCTCATGTATGTGTGTTGATTTTAAATTCAAAATATTTCCCTTTATCTTAGTATGCATTATTATTCTTATGTATTTTTTTTAATTTATAGATAGACCGTGTTGATCTTGAGGCGCAAAGTGAGAATATTGATTTAGAGAATACAGTTCATGTGGACATTGTGCTTGACGAAGATGTGATCAAACTTGAGGGCAGTGATCTCAATAAAGCGTTAAAAAAGAAAAGGTTTAAGTCGAAAGTTTGGGATTTCTTCGACTTTCTACCTCTTGGTCCATATAAGAATTAAGTTGAAGAGTGCTAGCAAGAAATGTGGACAACAATATCTTGCCTCTAGCAAGTACGGGACAGTTAATATGTTAAAGCATATTAAAACTTGTCCAAGAACAGAAACTAGAGACATTGGTTAAATGCTTGTTACTCGTCATACTGGTTCATTGTCTTTTGACTCTTCTCAATTTGATTCTGAAAAATAGTGTGAATTGATAACTACTTGCATCATTTTGCATGATATGCCATTCCAATTTGTTGAGTACAAGGGCTTAAGGGCAATACTCCAATATTTGTATCTTGGTGTGGAATTAGTGTCTAGAAATACTGTTAAAGCTGACACTCTTAAGTTGTATTAAAGGGAAAAGGTCAAAGTGAAAAGTATGTTACAAGCATGTCCTGGTAGAATAAGTTTGACATCTGAATTGTGGACTTCTTTGACTACTGATGGATATTTATGCTTGACTACTCATTTTATTGATAAGAATTGGAAGTTCATAAAATGATGCTGAGTTTTGGCTTATGCCACCTCCACACATATGTATAGCACTATCTGAGAAGATCTTTTATTTGTTGACTGATTGGGGAATTGAGGAAAAGATTTTTAGTATCACTTTAGACAATGCTACTTCTAATGATGTCTTCGTGGATGCATTACAACTTCAATTGAACTTGCATGGTTTGTTGCCTTACCATAGTGAATTCTTTCATTTGAGATGTTATGCCCATATACTTAATCTAATTGTGCAAGATGGTCTGAAAAGTATTGATAAGGCAGTTGGGAAGATTTGGGATAGTGTTAAATATGTTAAAGGGACACAACAAAGGAAGCAAAAGTTTTTAGAATGTGTTAAGTTGGTCTCAATGGGTAGCAAGAGAGGCTTATCCCAAGACATGATTACTCGGTGGAATTCAACTTACCTCATGCTTGAAAGTGCCATATTTTACCAACGTGCTTTCAGCACTTGGAGTTGAGTGATTCTAACTATAAGCATTGTCTTTCAACCGAGGAGTGGGAAAGAATTTAGAAAATTTCTAAATTTCTAAAATGGTTTTACAAAGCAACACTTCTATTTTTTGGTATCAAATATCTCATAACCAATTTATACTTTCCAGTAATTTTTGATTGTTACATCACCTTAAAAACTACTATGGAATCTGGAGATGAGTACTTGAAGTGTATGGCCTTGGACATGTGGAGCAAATTTCAGAAATATTGGTCAAAATTCAACCCCATCCTAGCTTTAGCACTTGTATTGGATCCTCAGTATTAGCTGGAGTTTGTTGCTTTCTACTATGATAAAGCTTATGGGAAAAACTCTTTTGAGTTCTTCTCATTGTGTACGAAGTTGGAAGCCCTTTTTGAAGAATACAAGTTGAAGCTTGCTGAAGGTTCAAATGTCACTCCACCCTCTAGTAAGAAAAAGGACAAGAGTAAGCAACGAAAGCAATGAATGTGGATGAATATGATATTTTCAAGGTAATAATTGTATTCCATTTCTTTTTCTTTTTTTTTAAATTAACTAGTGATTTTTATAAATTCATGCTTGTTGTTTGTTGCGCAGGAATTTAATGATGTCTCCTCTGATTCTTTTTCTAGTGCAAATAGCAAATCAGAGTTGGAACTTTTTTTGGATGAGCCCAGGATGAGAAGAAGTGATAATCTAGACATCTTTTCCTATTGGAAGACAAATCAATGTCGCTATCCCATACTTACTGCAATTGCTCGTGATATTTTGAGCATTCATGTATCAATAGTTGCTTCAGAAACTACATTTAGTGTTAGTGTGGTCGTGTACTTGACCAGCTTCGTAGCTCTCTTAAGCATGACACTATTGCGACAATTATATGCTCAAGAGATTGGTTGTTTGGGAGTGAAGGTAAATTTTCCAAAATTCTCTATTATTACTTAGCATTGTTAAATTATTCTCATAATCATAAATCATTTTTCAATCTTTCTCGTGTAGTTGGAATCAAAACAGTTGACCAAGATATGGATGAGCTCATTCAAAATGTTGTGGACCTCAACATTGATGAGAAGAAAACAGTTGACCAAGCTTTGAACTCTGGATGTGCAAGAGTTGCACTTATTGTGTTTGTTTTTTGTTAATGTTGGCGTGGCTATTTATTTTGTTATATTTGTTTACTAGAACTCAATATTTTGTTCGTGATATGTTGTTTGAATTTAGACTTTTTTATGTTTGTGTTTGGATTTGTGGATTATTAAGATGTTTGTAATAGGACTTTGCCTAACTATGGTTGTGGACTTTGCACTTGAGTTGGAAGTTTAATTTTATGATTGTGGATTTGAAAACAAACCTTAAAACTTGTTGTTTTATCAATGGTATAATCTTGTTGAAGGTAAATTATTATTCTTGTAGGTTTTGTATGAATTTGGGATATAATTTGCTTAATTTGAATTGGTTTTTGTATCAAATTCAAGTTGCGGGTTCAATTTGGGTTAAATTCATGTCGTAGGTTCATTTCGAGTCGCAAGTCAATTTCAAGTCGCATGTCAATTTTGGTTCATATCGTGTTAACCCGTTACGGGTCCGTGTCGTGTTCGTATCGCGGTTTGAAGAAATTTTTGTGTCGCGGGTCGTGTACGGGTTGGGAAAGACAAAAATCAACACAGCTCTAACACGATATGAATCCGACACGTGACACGAATTGCCACCCCTAGCTTGAATAATGTACATTCTAGGAAATTAAAAGCATGGATGGTAATAAAATTGAATTATTTGTATGTAAACTTACTTATTGATGATGCCCAACTTTGAAATGTAGTTTATATCATAATAACCGAAGCAAATTAAAATAATAAATAATATAACTATAATTTTATATTTATCTCACTACATTGTTAGAGTTCAAATTTTCTACTAGTTTCGAAATCAATATATTTGTGAAATCATATTATAAGATATTAAACTTTTTCATACGCTATCGAAGAGTCTAAAATGATGATATTGGTTAGTAGTTAGTATGTATTTTCAAATATCAGTTTTCATTAAAATGATAGGATTTATACTATTGAATCTGCTTAAAATATACATAATTAATATTAATGCATAATATTATTTTTATTCTACGATATAAATATCATCAAATGGGACTTGAGTTATTGTTCAAGAAATTAGGTGGTCATGTATTTTTTCCTACCTATAAATATACACGCCTACGGTCTTATAAGAGGCTTTATTTACTTTTGAAACTATGAGTCTTATTTTTAGTCTCTTGCATTAAACTCTTAAGCTCAAATAATTTGGATTAGGAAACATAACTCAATTAGGCATTGATTAGAGTTACATGTGGTTTTTTAGGGCTATAATTAATGACCCAAAAGCCTAACCAAGCACGCTATGCATTTCGGTGTATAACAATTAGTACTTATGATTAGCATGTGACACTGTCTAAGATTACCTATCCAATTTTGATATCTTAAATGACGTCAAATGCTAAAGTATAAAAAATCAATTACCAAGTATTTTAAATTTTTATATATGATGTGATATTATGTTGTTGGTTGGATATCATTCAAGATACTAAAAATTTGATAGATCTCTATGTCTTTTTTCCCCCTCTGCTAATATCTAAGACAGTTAGACAATTCCATTTGAACAATTTACATTACATATAATTTAAGGTTATTAATGTAATAATGAATCCTTCATATGTGTTTTTATAGTACTCATACAATCATCTCACTGAATCATTTCATCATAGTGAATAAGCTTATTTAAACATTTAAATACTTAATGATTTTTAATATATTAATTGAATGGCAATTGGAAGGTCAAAATTTAGACCCATAATTTTAACAGAATTCTCAAGAGTACTCGGTTGTTGATCAAGGTAATTATTAGAATATTTTTCAAAAATTACCCGTCAAGGTGAAAAAAAATTTTATTACCTTTTTGCATCCATGTCATTTAATAGAATTTAAAAGGACCAAATTTTGTAAGTTTTCTTGGTTTAGCTAGGACCATGGTACAGATACCTACTACACAGAGACAATAATTCAAGGAATATGGTTAATTTATGATTCTGATTAATGAATTTTTCTTACATATAGAAATTAACAGTAAGACGTCGTGGAATCTCGAATTTCTATATATATAGATATATATATATATATATATATATATATTTAGTTTAATTTGGAGAAGAAGTCATTCAAAATTTATGTTTTGTTAATACTATGATCAAGTGTATATACCTACAACCACTCGAAATCTCGAGTTTGATTTCAACGCTGTTTTCTTTTCATTAAAAAAAAATAATCGCTTTTAAAATGTTTTATGAAACTACTTTAAGTGTATAATGTTTTAATATAACGTGTATATATACACACATATCTGCACCGTTATCGCTTTGCTAAAATTGTTTTTCACTGATGCTTTATATGATAGTAGAGAACGCATCAATGGCACCTTCATGACTAAAACAAGGCACCAATGGAAAGAAAACCGCTGATCAAAGTAGCTCGAGCAATATGTTCAGCCTGCAAGCAATATAGGGCCTATCTAGATTGGGCCTAAGACTAGCTTTGTCTTTGCATCTTGAAGCTTTTCATATGCCCTATTGCCCCGAAAAGGATTGGGAACTTCTACCACGGGACCTCAAACTTTTTACAAATTATGTCCCGGCAACAACACCGAGAGGAGATCCCGCGGTGGTGCAAATCTGCTTCCCCTGGGGCAGTTTCTCGCTCGAGTGATCGATGCGTCTTGAATAAGAAGGCTGAGGACATCGTTGAATGACGCAATGGAGACATCGGAGATCTTGACTCGATCAAGAAAAAAAAAAAAATTTGGGTTGTGATATTTGTTTTTAATTGTTGATAAGTTTTTAAATAATACCACATCAATTGAAATTAAAATAATTACATCTAACAACTTATCATCATATGAATCGGTACCCCAAAAATTTATGTTATAGTTGATCTTCTTAACACAAGTTATACCCGTAGTAGTTCATGAGGCGGCCAAAATGTAGCCCAAAAGGCCCCAAACGCTGAGGACTACATCTAGGCAGACGAGATTTCCTAAGTAGCTAGTTGGGCCACCAACGATGAGCTTGAGAGGCCAGATAAGATGAGGCACAAAATGGTTTGTAGTTTGTACCATGTCATTTCCTACCAATATTCAATCGCGGGTTTGAAGAATTTGAGCGCTATAACTTATTACGAGTAGTTGTAAAATTATCGTTAGATTATAAATACAATCATATATTCAAATGGATTTGTATGTCACCAACTTTAGGAAAAATAACGCCCTGGGTAATTTGATGTATATTTGATACAAAAGCTTTCATAATTAAGATGACCAATTCTGTTGTTCTAAATGGTTAGTAAGCTAGACGTGATCGAATTTAACAGATTCTTGGACCGAAAGAGTTAAAAGAAAACATCAATTGAGGGAACAAAAAAGAAGAGAGAGAGAGAGAAAGAGTTTTATTAACAACCTTGGTCTGAAAGATGAAAGTTAAAAGAAAAATTCACAACTACCCGACCTAATTAAAGTGAAAAAAAGGTCTAGCTAGCATGATTCAGACAACCACAAAACCAAAATTAAGTTTGATGAGGACAGTGGGACAAATAAGAAAAAGGAGGAAGAGTAAAAACAGGAGGAAAAATCAGCAATATTTGACAACTACATCATTTACCACACAAAAAAGAAAGACATGACTGCATAGTTTACCAATAATGCAATTATAAGATTAAAAAAAAATAGAGAGATAGAGAGAGTCAATTCAAAGGCTTTTTTTGTATTGATGCATCTTAAACTTATAATAGAGTGGCAATTTACACCATAAAATATTTAATTTTGACAATTTACATACTAAGCTTACAAATCTATAGCAATTTACACCTAATTGATAAACAATATTGATTTTTTTCATGAAGATTGATACTTTACTTGCATATACATTGTTAATTAATAAATATTAAAAAGATTATTTATACCATAAATTAACAATCTATGTACAAATCACAAATTAATTTTCTTCAAAAGATTAACGTTACTGTCAATGAATGTAATTTGCTATATATTTATAAATTCAAAGTATAAATTATTAAAATTAAAAATTCATAATATAAATATAATTTTTTAAATAAATTTAGGGCGTAGAAGGTATAAAGGTCATTTTCAAATACACAAATAATGCACCAGGTGGCTTAAAATAGATAAGCCAACAAAACAATTTTTATTTACAAATACAAGTTTTATGTCACAAAAATTCAAAGAAAGAACAATACTCAATACCTATCTCTATATTTATTATTTATTTAAAAAAAAAAAAAAAAAAAGCATAGGACTGTACAGAGACAACGTCCTTGTCTCATTATTATAATTATTAAATTAGAACAACATAATGACAATGAAAAATATTACAAAAGCAAAATAAAAAGACAAAAAGCAAAAATCTTATGATGCAGTTGGCCATGTTCATCACCATACATACAAATGAGAATTATGGCCTCCCATGTTGCATCTGTCCGATCAAATTTTGAACCCAAACCATGATTAGGAAATTAAGTAACCATGACTAATGTTATTATCGTGCTCCGCCGGCACACACAAACACTGCCCCGCCTGTTTCCCCCAGCAAATCATCCACCGTCCGATCGTGCCACTTACTCCTCATCGCCCCATTCAACCGTCTGATGAACCCCTCCTCTCTCTCCTCGCAGAAACCCAACAGCCGAGCCACTGCTCTCGGGTCCTTCTTCTCGAACCACTTACCATGGTCACGACCGCATCTGATCGGAACTTCTGCTCCACCGAACCCAGCCGCAGTCGCTATGTACTCGACCGCACCGGATAAAATCTCCGGCGGGGCGGCCGACTGGCCGTCCCAGAGCCACACGCGCGCCATGCCACGTAGGACCGCTGATGTCATGGCACGGTCTACGTCGGACGCTTCCATCACCTGAGGACTCACGTCGATGACGAAGCCATGCGGGTCTTCGCCGGAGGGAAGGACGTCGACTTCTCCGGGAAATCTCTCAGCGGCGAGCCGGAGCGTGACGTGGCTCACCGGCTTCTTGGCATCGCCGTCGACGTCGAGGTAGAGAAGGTGTTCGACGAAATTGCTTGCGTTGAGAACCACGCGCGCGGCCTTGTCGTTGGAGACGTAGAAGAGATCGAAGCGCTTACCGGCCGGCGAGTCGGGAGCTTGGTTGAGGACGGTTATGGCGAATCCTTTGGAGGATTCGTAGCTGGCCCAGATTGAGAGAGTGGCGATGAGGAAGAGGAAAGCTAGACGGAAAGCGATTCCGCTGTCTGCCATGATGGAATTACAGTTGACGAGTTTGGCTCTTCCATGGGAATCATGTCGTTCGACGGCGGTGGGAAGGAGGGGTTGGGAAAGGGCAGTACTTGATCTACAGTGTCGTTGGTCCTCCATAACTAGAGAAGTAGGGGTAGAGATTATTTAGTGACTAGTGGGGTGAGCATATAAGGGAAGCGAGAGAAGAGAGAGAGAGAGAGAGAGAAGAGAGAGATAGAGATTTAAGGTCAATGAGTAGATAATGTTTGGTATGGAATAATGTAAGGCAAAATTATGTGATGACGAGTTTGGTGTTTTTTCTATTTAGGGGAGGGGAGGGCCCTATCAAGCTTGACAGCTAGGTTTTGCATGTGGCCAAGTGGATTTCATGTATTATTGAGCATGGTATATTTTGATAAATGTGACTCTAGCAATATGTTTGTCTCATGATCACTCATGAGGATTCTTAATTAATCAGCTGTTTGGTGGAGATTGAGGATGAGGTTAAAGGGGGTTTGAGCTTTCAAGACTAAGTTGGGAATTATTATGACCACATAGTTATCATGATTTGGTTATCCATTATTATGTTATAAGTTATATCGACTTATTTCACAGAATTTTTGTTTATGTTTTTAGTCAATAGGAAAATAGAAGTAAAAATTATTACTTTTTAATAATTAGTGTTTGAATTCATATATATAGAACAGGAAGAAGGAATTGCAAAAAGGTTTGAAGTGGGGATTAGGACAACTTCGTGTCCCAAAGTCGAGATTATGGCGAATTTCATTCTAGAATTTCAAGGTTCAATACTCTAGAATTTCATTTTATGACCCTCGCCTGGTTAATGGATAGTGCGGCATTGGCTAGTGACGATCGGAGTGAAACTGAACCTCTTTTTTTAAAGTAGAATTGGATCAGGTCTTTTTTTTTTTTCTATCTATTGATGACCCCCTGAATTTTTGCTAGAGATGAAGGGGATGCGAGAATAGACATCACAAATAATCTCTCTTTTTTTCAGCAAAAGAAAAAAAAAAAAACAGTATTGAATGTCAATAATGTCAGCCAAAAGTCCTAATTAAATACACCCCCATAATTAGGATAAACCAAAACAATTGTAGGGTCGAAATTATATTTTAAAAACAATTTGAATTGTCAAAAAATAGTCTAAACATCTGATTTCAAAACGCAATTGCGCAAAATAATATTATAAATTAATAGGAAAAGGGGACCCCATTAATCATGTTCTTTGGCTCAGACAAGATCACCTTAACCTACACGCCATCTTAGGTTCTCTATCCGAGTTTGTTCTAGCCGTGAAGCATGGTCATCAATTCATGGTTCTAATTCAGTTGCTAATTTTCTGTATAATCAGTAAGGATACGACTCTTTCGGGTTTCTTACCAATTTTAATTGAGAAATAATGAAAGACAGAGAGTTCTAAAGGAACATCACATACTAATAAAGAATCAGAAGACATTTTTTTTAGCCAATAAAAAGGGCGAATTTAAGTGAAATATAAAAAATTACAACGGGTAAATTTCTTTCATATTTGAATTCATTTTCAAGGTTACTCGTCTCTTAGATCATGTTAGTAACATTTTTAGGTAGAAAATGACATAATTCACTGGTATAGCTGATGAAGATTATTGCATGACAACAACTCAAAACAGACAAAGTTATGACAGTCTAAAAGTATATAGGTTTCACATGGGCCTAGTTCCTATAGTTATATATACTTGTAATACACAATTTGTCTTACATAGAGCCACTTTTTCGGTTCTGAAACCCTCTCTCAAAGCTACACCGTATTATAAAGAAATGCAATTGTAATATTCCATCCAAACATTTCATTCCCACAAATTTACATCACATACAATCCAGAGAAGCCTCCTTTACTTCTTTCAAATTTTAAGTAATATTATTGCTCTAACACTACCAAAAAAACAGAAGTACACACCAAAACTATGGTTAAATCTACCCCAAAAAAAACAAAAAAACAAAAAACTCAGCATCTCTCTCTCTCTCTCTCTCTCTATATATATATATATATATATATATCAGTGAGTTTGAAAACTCATTCTACACAACCTATAGAAGTGTAATCTTAACTTGGAGCTAAGGCTGGAAAACATCGTCACCAGTTAATATTAATCAGCATTTCCCCATACGCAGGTATGCTTTCTGAATATCAAAAAAATTAAGGACCATCTTTAGATGGATGGGCAAGTTAAAAAAATTCTTCCAAAACCAAATCCTAATTCCTGGTGTGACAATTATTTGGGTATCAACATGAGCATTAGATATGTCGTGAGGAACAAATGTGGAATACTTTTATCATTATTATTCGATTTAGCAGCCGCTGATGAGGGTGGTGAAGGACCAGAAGGCACTGCACCGAAAACAGTCGCGCCACTTGAATTTGTTGTGTTTAAGACTGAAGAACTTGTGCTGCAAGTTCAAAGTTCAAATATGAATTTGGAAACTTCTCTCTGTGTACTCACAAGTAGAACAGTAACAAAGAAGAGATTAATGGCAGAGTTACCTAGTTGAGGGGTATTGACATGTCCCTGTACCTGAAGGAAAAAAAAGAATGAACGGTGAGAAAGAGCATTTCTACTTGTCCCGACCTCGACCCGAGTGAGTTTTAACTCCACGAAGATATTATAAAATTTAATAAGCTAAAACACCTTTTTAGAAAAACTGGGACCCACAGGTACATGCCAACTTAAAACTGAATAGAATTTGAGCAGGAATACGGTTGTACATAGCATTTTCGGGTGATAAAAGGGCAAAGGGCAAAAGAGATGAAAAATGTTGTATATTGTTGAAAATAGCCAATAGGGAAGTTGACTTCTAATGCCTCTCAAGTGGCATAATTCTGGCATTAAGTTTCAATTTGCCAGATGTCACTTTTTTTGTTTAAAAGTAGAAAAGGACAAAAAAAAAAAAAATCCCCTAATTCCGCTGAACTCGTGGAATCTACATCTAGATTGATTGGCAGATAAAGAAAACTAATATGAGCTGAGAAAAATCCAGAAAGTCTAAAGATAGAAACCGTTAGAAAAGCCAATTTGAAGACCAAAGTAGGAGTCATGTTTGGTTGAATTTCGATATCTACTATTAGACATTAGTCACAAACAAAAGTGACAAATTAGCATTAAGAAGATATCTTACTTGGATCAGTGCTAGTAATAACAGCAGTTCCAGCAAAATTGCAGCTATTAGGAACCGGGTTCTTCTGATAATAGCTGTTAAACGCGAAAGAAGCGTGATCATGGATGGTGTTGGGATTGGAACAGCTGCCACCAGGCTGAATTGCTGAACAATCAGCACCGCCATAGCCACAAGCATAGTCCAAAGCAACTTGCAATGCTATTTGTGATGCACCTTGGCTAGCAACGCACCAACTCGCGCCCGTGGAAGCAGGGGACGTGGTAATGCTTGGAGTGAGAGTAGGCGTCACTGTGACCGGAGAGGTTGTATCAGGGTTCGAATTCGGGTTCATAATCGGTGTCGATGAAGCGGGATTGATGGGAGTTATTGTTGGGACAGTAGTGATTGGGGTTGTGATGTCCCTTTGGGTGGTGGAAATTCGGGTTGCGAACTTTGCTTCTTTATCTTCATGGTCTACAACTTTCATGTGTCCAACGGCTTCCTTCAGTGTTGCCTTTAACCCTGTTCTTCAAATCAATCAAAGTAGGCTTTACTTTCCTCTTTTCTTTGCCTTTTGGACATGTAAAGCTAAGTAAGTGGTGTTAAATCCCAATGTTGTTTTCATGATATGAAATTAAAAGAACCTATTTCTTTTGGAGGCCAAAAAAAAAAAAAAAAAAAAAAAAAGTTTCTGATTTGAACTTGCTTTTGGCAATAAAATAACTTGGCAAAAAACCACAAAGCTAAACAGTATTTTTCTGTGTCTGTTATGGGAGACTAAAAACTTAGAACTATAAGTGGATTTTCTTTGGGAATTTGAAAGAAAAATTAAGTAGTAAAAGTTTCAATAGGAGAGTTGCTCATTTTGGGTGTCAACAAGGAGGGGAAAAATCTGCATGAACAAACTGGTTCAACAAAATAATAATAATAATAATAATAATAATAATCCAATTTTAAGTTGAAAATAAAGTGCACTGTTGATTACTTTTATATATGCATGTTATGATATAAAAAAAGGGAAAAAGGTTGAAAAATTGAACAAGGATAATCATTGTTAGTTTGAAAATAAGCAGTAACAAATTTCAAGTGTGAAAACTAATTTCTCAAGAGATTTAGCAAAAATGAAAAGCACTAAACATTTATATATACAAATATATGTATATATATACATATATATACAAAGAATGGAGGATAAAAGAAGAACCCACCATATAAATTGACGAACTTTAGACTGAGAACATTACATATTCTTAGCTGATTGCATATTTTGATAGAAGGAATAAAGAGAAAAAGAAAAGAAAAGAAAAGAAAAGAAAAGCTCTGTGGAGGATTCTTTGGAAGCCAGCTATATAAGTTAAACAATACAGGACAGGGGAATAAATTCACCAGTCAAAAGAGAGAAAGATGCAAAGAAAAAAGAAAAAAAGAACAAGAAGCATATGGAATTTTCAAATTTATTACTGGAAAACTGGAAAAAATTCTGTATTCTAATAGGTAGGAAGGAAGGAAACCAAACATGATATAATAAAATAAATAAATAAATAAATAAAGGAGGAAAACAAGACAAAGCAAGTCACCTACCTGAACAGAAGAAAGGACCCAATAGGAAGAAAACTACATGGCAATGATTTAGTCTCCTTCCACTCATGCCCATATTTCTCTTACTTCTTCTTCTTCCTTCTTTAATCAAGTTCTGGATTTTTCTTGGATGAGAAAGTGGAAGAAAGAGAAGGAAATTGGATATGACAAGCTAGAGAAGCATGTATATTTATATGTGTGTGTGTGTGTGTGTGTGAGTAAACTTGTTGTGGAAATAAGAGGTTGGTTGTACCCCTTGTCATGTACTTAAATATACATATCTTGAAGAATACGAACACCCTTTTAGAGAGAGAAAGAGAAAGGAGACATGGGTGTAGGAAGGTGCAAGCAAGAGAGGGTGCAAAAAAGGAGGGAAAAGGTGGGGAAGATGGTTGAAATAAAAGCAGATAGATACATAGATATATACACACACACATATATATATATATAGAGAGAGAGAGATAGAGATATTTGGAATTTTAGGTTTGGTATGTGGGCTGGTAAGTGATGATTGTAATGATGGTGATGATGTGTGCATTAAGAAATTTCCCTTTCTCTTTTTTGTGCCTCTCTCTCTCCCCCTTTTTTATTTGGTGTTTGAGACGACTCATTCTAGTAACCAACTATACGGTATTTTGTCTTGAATCGTCCCGAAATTTTTTAATTTATTGTGATTTTGATTGAATTTAACGTTAAGATGATTCCTAACTTGTTTGTGATGGGTATGTTATTAGTCTTTCAGCTTAAGAAACTTGGGATTCTCTTATATTAATCCTTGTTAAATATAATATTAAGTATATAATTAGAATACATATCTAAAAACAAGTTTAATAAAATAAGTTATCAAGTAAACCGACTTACTGCACAAGGGGGAACAAGGACAAAGAATTCTAAGAATTGGACCCCCCACCACAACTCATGCCCAGATTACTAAAAGTGAAGTGAGAATCTAAAGTCTCTCAATTCTCTGACTTCTTTCCCTCTCCTTTTTCCTCCTTTTCTTCCTTTGATAAACTCTCTCTCTCTCTCTCTCTCTCTCTCTAAGTGTCACAACAACCAAACTGCAAGACCATTATTTCTCCATGTTTAACTATTCTATTTGGTGAACCAAATAGGTTTCCACTTTAACATATATATCATCTTAAACAGACTTGAGTAGAACTCATTCTCAAACCCACAACAATTCTGATTCTGATATCATATTAAATGATTTGAGTATAACTCATCCTTAAAAATTAGTTCGAGAGAAGAGTGAGTACATTCCATAATTTAAATACCATGATAGTTCTGTGGGATAAGTACACAGTCTAATAATAATGATTACTTGGGTTTCAAAAGAGTGGCGAGAATAGGAGTTGAAACCCAACTTAGCTATATATGCTTCTGACATCTTGTCCTGAAATCAATTCCCTTCACTGCTTTTTACAACCACATTTGGCAACCACCATCTGTGACAACATTACGAAGGACCCCATTTTGCTTGAAGCCAGTCTTGTTAGCAAGAATCAAATTTGGCTTCTACAAAAGAAAGAAAGAAAAAGAAAATTGGGAAATTTAGGTTTATTATTATTATTTTTTAATTGATGAGAGTTTGAAATACATAAAATTTGATGGTTTAAATCGATTACAATAATTGATATATTTTAGTGGGGGACGGGGACCATGGATTAGATTATAAAAATTAAAAATAAGTAATTGGTGAAATTGGCTTAAAGTGGATCGTCCAAGACCATATATCCTAGGCCACAGCACTTTTGACCAATTGGATTCCAAATATACCTTATGTTTAGTTTTATATTCATAGACTCTAAGTTCGATTCTTTCGGCTTGAATTAAAGGTTGTCCTTGATTGTTGCTTCCATTAACATTTAGTGGGAATATTTTGATTAAGACTATTTAGAAATTACAACATACATATTAACTATATATTTGCTTAGCTTCATCTAGGATATAGTTATCTGTTAATGACCATATCAGCCTATCTGAAAAATCTTTTTTCATGTGACAAATCTTGCTTTTGTGCACCTCTATCTTTGAAAGTTTCACACTTTTGTAAACAAAAGTTCTAGACTTGTCTTTAAAATCTGATGCACCTTTTTTCTTTCTTTTTCTTTCTTTATTATTGTTATTTTTTTTTTCCAGCTGAATATAACATGCACTTGTGGCTCTAGTTAGAGTAACCGGTACCCATGTGAAAATGAAAAAAGAGGTTAGTTTTATTCCCCACATGTTTGTTTGTATAAGTGCTTTTATTAGATTAACTTAACATATAGCGGGTTTCACTTGATGTTGTGTAAACCAAAAATATTCTCAGTGCCGAAAACGGGCGGTAATAATGATTTATCATACAGTGCACATATGTTTTTTTGAAAATTTTTATTTCTATCCTTATAAAAACTCCAGTCATATTACATGTAAGAGTCTAGAGTCTGTCGTTTATATATTAATAATGTTAAGGAATATCAATGATGTCTAATATTACTTATTAATAAAGGGTGGATTCCACAATATGTGGCCCATCAGTTCAGTTCTTTATTAGTGTGATTTTGAATATTATTGATATTTTCTGATATTTTTCAAACTCTTTTAACCTTAAATGGATAACTAGACGGATGAGTTTTTTTTTTTCCCCCCCTTTTTTTTTTTTTTTGGGGGGGGTTGGAGTAAAACTCTTTAAGTGAAGTTTTAACTTTTAACTGATTAAAGAAACTAATAGCCATTAACTAGTTAAAACTACTATTGTTTCTACTAATAGTAAGTAAGTCTCATGTTATCAGGTACATTTTCTACACGGTTTTTATGATAGAAACAATTCTTTTTTTACTTAGATAAAAAAAAAAAAAAAAAACTACAGTTTTTAATCACTAAATTAACTTTCGTATTTATATATCCTTAAAAATTAATTCCATGATTAAAACTATAATTCTTAGTGCAACAAAAAGGAACAGTTCCTACCATTAAAATCTCCAATTTTCCACTAGTTGGAGTACCATAAAAGATTTTTCCCGCTTCACAGTCGGCAAACGTAAAAACAAAAAACAAAAAACAAAAAAGGAACTAAAATGATACCAAGTTGTTGCTGTTCACCAACCTCCATAGCCAAATTCATCTCCGACCAACCGTACCTCTCCATGCTAGAAAACCGATGTTCCACCATGTCAGACCTCCAAAAGCTTCATGCCCAACTCATCAAAACGGGCCTCATCCACCACCCTCTCGCTTCCAGCCGTGTCCTCGCCTTCTCCGCCTCCCCCGCCGGCGACATCAACTACGCTCTTATGGTTTTCACTCGAATCCAAAACCCAAATCTCTTCACCTGGAACACCATCATCAGAGCCTTCTCTCGGAGCTCAACTCCCCAAATTGCGATTTATTTGTTCGTTGACATGTTGGTCAGTTCGTCGGTTGAGCCTCAGAGATTGACCTACCCTTCGGTCTTTAAGGCTTATGCTCAACTTGGGTTGGCCTGTTATGGAGCTCAGCTTCATGGGAGGGTGGCAAAATTGGGTCTCGACTGTGATCGGTTTGTGAGAAATACCATGATAAATATGTATGTCAGTTGTGGATTTTTGAGTGAAGCACGCCAACTGTTTGATGAGAGCACTGACTCGGATTCCGTTGCGTGGAACTCGATGATCATTGGGCTTTCTAAATGCGGTGAAGTGGCAGAGTCTCGAAGGCTGTTTGATAAGATGCCGTTGAGGAATTCTGTTTCTTGGAATTCTATGATTAGTGGGTATGTTAGGAATGCTATGTTTGTGGAGGCGTTGGAGCTTTTTGGAAAAATGCAAGAGGAGGGGATCAAGCCGAGTGAATTTACGATGGTAAGCTTGTTGAATGCTTCGGGGCGATTAGGAGCGATTCGGCAAGGGAAGTGGATTCATGACTACATAATAAAAAATGGTATTCAATTGAATGTCATAGTTGTAACAGCAATTATCGACATGTATTGCAAATGTGGAAGTGTTGGTAAAGCTCTGGATGTGTTTGAGTCAACTCCGAAATTGGGGCTATCTTGTTGGAACTCCATGGTCATGGGTCTGGCCACGAATGGTTGCGAGGAAGAAGCACTTGAACTATTCTCAAGAATGGAGTCCTCCGCTGATCTTCAACCAGATAGAGTCAGTTTTCTCGCTGTCCTCGCGGCTTGTAATCACTCCGGCATGGTGGATAAAGCCAGAGAATATTTCTCATTAATGATAGGGAAATATAACATCGAGCCATCAGTGAGGCACTATAGTTGCATGGTTGATGTGTTAGGCCAAGCTGGACTTCTTGAAGAAGCAGAAAAACTAATTTTGAGTATGCCAATAAACGCAGATGCCATTATTTGGGGATCACTGCTCTCGGCTTGTAGGAATCATGGAAACATTGAGATGGCCCAACGAGCGGCAGAACGTGTGATTGACTTGGATCCAAGTGAGAGCGCTGCTTATGTGCTTATGTCGAATGTCTTTGCAGGCTCCAGTCAATTCGATGAAGCAATTAAGCAAAGGCTTTCCATGAAAGAGAGGAGGATAGAAAAGGAACCAGGATGTAGTCTTATTGAAGTGGATGGAGAAGTTCATGAGTTTGTAGCTTTTGGAAGGACACATCATAGAGCCAAAGAGATCTACTCAATATTGGGCGAGTAAGAAAGACAACTCCGAAGGCAAATGAGTTTTGATAAACTTGATTGCAATTTGGATTATGAATTAGCGTCACAAACTGGCTGTGACAACGAGAAACGAGCCTCTTGGTGAAAAACACTCACGTTCTAAAATAATCGGAGTGTTGATTGCAGGAACTCAACTTAGAGACCGAAAACTATATGTGGACAAGTTCTGAGCATGCACAAACACCTTCCTTAGCAGGCAAGCAAGCAGTGTTTTTGATTGGTTCGTGTTTTTATCTCTATTTGCATCTAATTCATTGTAGAGTAATGCACTATTTAGTGCAATTCAGAAGTCTCAAAAAAGAAATCTGTGGCATCTGATTTCGCACTTGAAAGGTATTACAACATAGCCAAAAGGCGATACATTAATAGGTATTGCAAGTGATGGTCTATAGATATAACAAGTGAAGCTACAGTCTTTGAAAGATAAAAGAACGATTCAAGAATAAAATAGCACCAATAATGAGACATGGGAAGTTGTCCGAATCAGACTAGGTCTTTGACATGGTTCGGCATGAAGCCCAGGAGTACATCTCAGGAGGCATGTTTCCGTTTGTGAGCAAGTTCTGTGGCATCCCATACAAATCCGACACATCCAAGGGATGGTGAAGACCATTTTGGCAATGCTGATTCTGCAGAGCTGTGGTAACTTCATCCTCATCCAACGGTAAGCGATCAAAAGTTGCATTCATGAATGAAGCAGCCATGATCACAACAGGGCCAGAGGCAATCAGTGCACCAACAACAGCCCCGCCAACGACCTGCCCCTGAGCCCCAGCTAAGTAAATGGTCAGGCCTGTGATGCCAGGTGGGGCTGGAGGGGGCAAAATCGATCCAAGCAGCGAGAGAATCTCGAACCGGCCATGGAGGGTCACAATGGCACCGGAAGAGGTCGGCTGCCGAAGGGTGACATTGGTTACACATCCACTTCCGCTCAGTATGCAAATGCCTCTTTGCTTCCTCCTGGCAAAGTTGGCTAAGCTCTCACTCACGTCGCAGCCTGAACTCACCTCCATGGCATGCGCACGAAGTGCGTTGGCACTGTCACGGGTGACAATTATTGGTGGTTTAGGCTTGTTTTTGGAGCCGGCAGGCCTGCCTCGAGGTCGCCTGATGGACTCCCCATCAGCGGCTGAAGAAACTGGCGGCACTGCCTTCGGTGTATTGGGGAACATCAGCAAGTTCTCCATGCCAGGCTTGTGGTGAAAATTTCCTTTATCTAGTTCATGATTTCTGTCAATGGCAGTTTTGGTGACAACAGTAGGGACTGCTTGACCTACACCACCCGCCATTAACACACTCGAGACGAGCACACTTCTATTTCCCCCCTCAAACAGGAATGCCCCGAAATTCACTGAAAAGCTATGTTCAGAACAGGAGTATAAATACTAGAATTTGAGCCAATAATTTTATCATGAGAACCCGAACGGATGATTCGGAATTAGGAGATGGTTAAGTACTACCAAATCCAATTGTTTAATAAGATCTTTTTGTATTACTCTCACTGCCTACTTCTCAACCGACTTTCCCATGTCAATTGTCTTTCCCAACAGATACACAAAATCCAATACACATATACAGGAGATAATGATACACAAATTACACATTTTAGTTATTTTAAGTTGTTAAAGCCACCTACATCAACCATCCAAACAGGCTATTAAAAATTGAATGCTTAAAGGTTTTGGAAACACAAGGGATCGGAAATGAAAAAAGGGCACTAAAATGCCCAAAAAAATAAAATAAAAGAAGCTCGCCAAAGTTATAAACTGTTCCATCACAACGCTTTCTTCATTGGGAAAATTTTTGAATTAGAAAGCTAAAGCTCTAACTTCAAAAAATCATGCCCCATCTATGAAGTCACGTAGGATACAACAAATGGGGCAGATATCATGAACAACTCTTCCGAGTATGTACAATTGGACAGAGCCAAACACTCAAAAACCGTCATAAGATTAGAACTGTAATAACACCCCGATCAACTCCCCGAAACTCACTGGAAATCCATGGCCAAAAAATAATAATAATAATAAAGGCAAAATAATGAAACAAAAATATGAAACTGTTAGTGTTGCCGCCAAAGTTGGTGCAATTGCTGAGACAAAAGGTCTTGAGTACCACCAGAGCTCGAACTGCCAAGGTTTTGCTGCTGATGTTCACGTGTTTGCGATCGATAAAAGTCGGAATATCCTAAACCTCCATAGTACTGCGAGGGCTGCTGCTGGTCCTGTCGATATCCAGAATATTGCACATTCTGTCCAAGTAAATTGTAATATGCAATCTCTTGAGCAGAGGGCAACTTTCTCAAACTAGGCCCGTGATTCCAAGTGGAGGAGCTGCTATTCTGGTAATCACAGGAAAAAATAGTATAACAAACTACTTTCAGCACATTGCAATACCGAACATCTAAAGGTCTCTTGTAGGCAAGAGGACAGATGGGTAATGATAAAAATTCAATTTGTTCACGTTAACTACAATTACTTCAATCAGATTTGTTAACATTTACTGCGGTTACTTCCCTTAGATGCAAAAGCACGTATAATACCACTCATCTGATACCGCCAGTGTGATACTTCGGTTAAAGTTGCAAAATAACCAAGCTCCCCACAGAAAAACATACCTGTTGAAGAGGATTGAAATGGTCTACTTCCTTGAACTGACGGTGGAAAAGATCATCATAGCCACTATTACGAATCATTGATGGAGAATCGTGCAGAAAGCTTCCAGGAACATTACCAGACATCCCATAACTTCCATAACCAGTAGTAGCGGAAGCCCCAGGAAATCTGTTCATTGATGAGCCATACTGTGGAACGTTGTACTTCAGATCAGCCACGGAGATTTTATCATTGCCTGGATATGATTGTTGGAAATCTGAGGGCAAATGAGAATAGCTCTGAGGTAAGCCCGAGTAGCTAATCATGTTGTTGGATGGTTGTTCCAAGGGAAAAGTAGGATGAGAATTTGCAATGCGGTGCTGAGGCAGTACTGAAGACGCTGCAGATAGAGAAAAGGTGCCCGGTGGTGGCTTCCGATCCTGCATGGTGTCAATGTCAACGACACAAAAGGTCTATCAAATTGATCTACTCAAGCTTGCACCACATCTATCAAAGGAAAAAGACACTGAAAGACAGGTTTATTAGAGGCAGTCAACCACAGCAAAAGTTATACATCATGAATGCAAATTACTTTACTAAAATCTACAGCTTGATGAAAATCTAAACAATGTCAACTCATATGAACATGTACATAGACCAGCTCAATCCGATCGGCCTTAAGGTAGAACAAAATAAATGACATTTAAAATTATGCATATTGAATAAGCCAGTAAAAAAGTCCAATGGCAACAACAGTTTTCCTTCCTTACAAATATTTTTCCAGTGCGTTTAAATCAAGCAGTAGATGACTTTTCCTTACCATCTTTAACTGATTTGGTATTCAAGTTAATGAACAGGAAATACAATTTACATCATTGCCAAGCACACAAGATTTTCTTTGCCACTCACCTCAGGAAAGGAGATGGATGAACTGTTCATGGATGACACTGCATTTACATGCCTCGAGGGAATTGATTGTTTCATAAGGAGCTGTGCGTGTAGACTATCAGGATCTCTTAATGATTGGATGTTTGACAATAATGAATCACTTGATTTTGAATCTAAATATGTCTGCAGTAAAATAACAAGAAAACAATAAGTTTTGAATGCTGTCAACCGTCCAAGAAATTAACGGGGAAAATCGCACAAGTTGATGTACATAGATATAGCAAATAAAACAACTAAAAATATTAACGGCATTACAAGTTCATAAAAGTCCACCCCGCCTTCACAAAACTTGGTAATCCATACAAGAGATAGGCTAATCAAATCTAAAAATAGCCTAGAGTAATATGATTAATTTATATTTATTAATAGATGATAATAGCCAAAAATAAAAATAAGAAAAGTGAATTCGTTAAAAAAGCAGAGAAATAAGTGTATATCAATCAGCAAACAGTGGCAGATCAGATCCAGAAAACAAAAGAAGACCCCTATCTCTAGCTGTGCTGTTAATATACCCAACCTTATAGGCTTTACATATCCACTTTTTTTTTCTCTACAGCCTTAGTATGGTTTAAGAAAAGATAATCAAGCATGAACTAAAAGAAGACAAAACAATAAGAGCAACAACTTATCAACAATGAACGATCAGCATATGCAAAAGAGAAGGACTCTATGAGAAGGAACCTACCATTTCATTGTGGACAGGAACATTTCTAAAATTTGGGTCTGTCCTTGCAAAAGACAACTCGGGAGTTGATTTTTCGATGTTTTCCACATTAGAATCATGTAGAGATGGTTTGTTGAATTCACTTCCAGGAGTAGCTTCAGGGAGATCTTGCTTTGTCAGCTCTGAATGAAATGACGCATTTAAATCATAATTTATACTATCTGCCATTGTTTTATGAGCGCTACACAAGGATCCAAGGGACTCATTAGCATCACATCCCACTTTCCTGTGAATTAGACAAAGCAAAAAAGGGAAAGAAAAAACATCAGAAGACATCACAGATGGAGTATGATTTATTGAAACTAAGTAAAAGCTTTCATGCCTTGTCTCCAAGGGCCCAGCAGATAAACCATCCAACGTTCTAGGGGCTTCTTGACGATCTTCTTTCAACTGATTAGATGAAAAAGGTGCAGTTGATGCAGAACTATTTCCCGATTTGTATGTACCAAAACTCAAATGCGAGCAATCAGCAGCCAAAGCTTGCAGATGACTTGGAAGAACAACTGCACAGTTAGATTCTGGTTCCTCCTCTCCTAAACTTAAGTGTTGCAACTTTGCAGCTGCAGATGGTACAGCTATTACTTTGTCCGTCAAAGGTGCGGAATAATTAGGATCGGACAAATTCAAACCACTGCCTGGTTCTGAATCATCACATTGAGATGCTACTGAATCGTTAGTTACACTTTTCTGTCCACTGGAGGCAGAAGCAGAAACGATATGGTCTGTAGTAATAATTTCATCAGTAACATTCCAATCTGATGATTGGACGCTATCTGAAAGGCAGTTCCTAGACAATTTAGATCCATTACTGTAGTAGTTGGATTGGTTAGAGTAAATGTCAGCATCTGGACCAACAGATTCGTCTAAATTTGATGACGTTGCAGCGGAGGGATGCTCAATCACAGGCCATTCATCAAGAAAAGCTTTCTGTCCACCCGTAACGTCCGACTTGTAGATAGTTCTTGATAAATTGGAAGCATTTTGAGGATGCAAATCATGGTGTGATTCTGCCTGAATAGGTGCAGATACTTGGGAGGGTGGCTTCGGGTAGTGATCATAGGAGTTTGCCATAACTGCATCCGGATGTGTGTAAGACGCCTCAGGTGAAATCTGTGAGCTCTTAGACGAATGTCTACCAAGCCTGACAACATCAGCCATTGAAAGATGTCCAGCGCTTGCTAACAACCAAGCAGACTGACATCCAGAAGAAGGTTGAACTGCTGCGGAGATGGCACCACCTGTTCCTATCAACTGTCCTCTACTATCCGTACTTGAAGAATCACTGCAACAGATTTCGAAAGATCACTTTAAATAAAAACTTAGCCATTCACTCAAGCACAAGAATTACAGAACGTGTATGAGTTTTTGGTTTATTATACCACGAAATGTTAGAACATTAATTACAAGTCGAAAAATAGGGTGAATATTTCCAACCAGAAACATAAAAATTGATGCAAAAAATCCTCAAGATTGCATATAAGAGCATAGATTGCATCCCATACAAATAAAGAACACATAATTTACATGTTTCCTCTTCTTTCTAGTTCTTACTAAAGGAAACAACACAGCAGAATGAGAAGAATCCCCCTACTTGCCCATACAGCCGTACTAGCAACTTAATTGTGCACTTAAACCACGACGAAACAATTCCAAATCACGTTATGAAAATTGATCACTGCTGTTATTATTTCAAACAAGTTAGGCAACTACAACGAAAAAGGAAGCATAAAAATATCTTTCACATCAGATACCATTCCGCCTAACAGTAATAGGAGCAAAGCATTAGATTTATTTCATTACAGAACCAACCTGTTAGATGAAGGTTGGTGGCTCGCAATTTCTCCTTTTACGTCAGCAGTCAAATAAGACTGTGAAGGAGTAACCCACGCATTCTCTCCCTTGTGTGCGGTGTTACTCATCTCTAACAAACAGAATACCAGGAGGCAAATTGTGAATTATGCATTCAAAAGCAAAAGATGAGTTTTAAATAAAAAATATATATTGTCAGCCATCCACATTAGGCTGAGCATACCCTTGTAACCAGTTTGAATTGATCCACGCCATCCACTATAATGTTCACTAGCACTTCTATTTCCAGTTCCACGACTTGAACCACTATAACTAACTCGTGGCCTTAATTCTTGCGTCTCCTTCATCTGAAAATTTGTTTACAAAAAAAAAAAAAAAAAAAAGGTTAATAGATATCAAAGATTTATAAGGAAAAAAAAAAGAAAAAGAAAAAGAAAAATAGAGATGAACCTACTAATGTCAATCATGATTGCAAACTGGAAAATAAATAAAGTTGAAATGTACATGATTGAAGAAGACGATAAATGATAATTGAATCTGTCACAACTAATACCCTTATACCACCATAAAAAGAAAGAAAGAAAAAAAAAAAGATGTGGGGTTCGAAACCAAATGTCTAGGCAATTAAAGAAGGAAATAAAAGTGAAGCGTGTTTTCACAATGTACCTCTTTTCTTCTTTCACGTTTGCTCTTCACTTCGTGAAATGTATCTACACAATGAAAATTGCTATTTCAATCATGACTTTGAAGAATATCCATACATTTATATATGTGACAAATACAGGTTACGAGCTTTTCATATTTTACTGATAAACTTAGCCCAACCCCATAAAGCGAGGGCAAGATTAGACACACAGAGAGACAAATATCAAGATTCAGGTTAGAAATTGTTCACGTCCCCTACCAAAAAAAAAAAAAAAAAGACTACATATATATTATTGCTAAAAGTAACAACAGATTATGTTCTTTACACTGAATTTCAATTGGCTCCAAGTTTTCAAAATTAACCAAAAAAAAGGAACGAGCAAACGCATTACTGCAATTTATTTATTTAAAAAAAAAAAAGAACGAACAAAAAAAATTTTCTAATGAACCAAATAGCACTCTATTTAACCTTTGCAGGAGAGAAAATGAAGCAAATAGCACTCTATTTAACCTTTGCAGGAGAGAAAAAAAAATCAAAGGAAATTAAAAACGATATTTCATTGGTCCCAAAAATATCCCTCAACACTGAAAAGAAAGTTCTTTGACTCATCACTGTGAAAAAAAATATATATACATATATATATATATATATATATATATTCCTTATCTCCTCCCACGTTTTCCCGTCAACCAATCACAAATCAACAAAAATAAAATAAAATAAAATAAAAACCAGAAATCCTCCTCCGCCCAGACGACCAATAAACAAAAATAAAAGAACAATAATTTAAAAAGAGAAGAAAAGAAAAGGGAGAAGAACCTTGAGAGAGAAGGCGGTTAACGGCGTCGTCAGGGTCCATATTACATTCTTTAAGGGCAGCGTAGATCTCGGAGTCAGGACAGTTGACAATCTCTTTAAGGCTCTGTATCATCTTCTTCGTCGCCGGCGAGTACTTTTCCGACGATAAACCCACACCACCACCACCACCGCCACCACCATTCTTGCTCTCACTCCCCATTTTCTTCTTCAGCTTCTTTTCCTTTCCCTTCTCAAATCGGAAAAAGAAAAAACCCAAAAAACAGAAGAAAGATTTTCCCTCACTTTTCAAAAACCACTCCTCTGCGGCTCTCGCTCCAAATTTTCCCGATCACCAAACACCACAAAAACCCTTTCCCTCTCTTTGCCACACTCTCTCTCTATATGTTATATAATATAGATATTAAACAAAAGAGAAATACTCGATAAGCCCTTTTTTTCTCTCTCTCTCTCTCTCTCCTCCGTCTTTAATATGTATTTCTTTATTTATTTTATTTATTATATTTTAACGGAGGATTCTCTGGTTGGATAGGAAAAAGGCCCACAAAAGAATTTTTTTTTAATTTTGAATAATTTAAAAAGTTTAAACATTAAACTTTTTATTTGATAGATACGACATATAATACATAGAGTTTTTTAATTATCAAATTTTTTTTGAATTATAAACATTCATATTAAAAATATATAAATATACAGTTGTTCTAGTTATTATAAATTAAATTATTAAAAATTAATTCGGTAGCTCAAATGGCAGTTTATATCCCTGATATAAAACAAAAGATTAAATTGGATAATTTTAAATTGATATATCTTATAATAATTACATTAGATTACATTATGATAATTTATAATAAGTATGACAATTCAATGATATTTATAAAAATATTATGATTCTCATCATTTTTTTGTTATATAATTCTTCTTCTTTTTTCATTTTTAAAGAACAATTCTCTTTCTAAAAAGAAGAGGAAGAAGAAGTAGAATAACTCTCCTATTCTTCAAAAGTTGACAAAAACTTCTATTTATTTCTTTAATATTTTACTATTGTGATTTTCTTTTATTTTTGCTGGGGTTGCTGTGATTATTATACTGATTTTGTGAGAGCGGAGTTTCTTTTGGAGGCATGCGAAGTTGACTCCCTGTCATGTAGTTTCCGTCACCGGGCCAATGATCATGGGTCACGTAAAGATCCGTTGTCGTGAACGGGGCTGTGACATTATGGCGGGATCGTGGTTTTTTTTTTTTTTTTTTTTTTTTTTTTTTTTTTTTTCCTCTCTCTTTTTTCATATTGGATATTCGTGTTCATTTATAGGAAGAAAGACGTAAATATTAGTTTTTAAAAAATAATTTGAGTAAAAATTTTCAGTAAATAACAAATTCATTTACGTTAAATTCATGATTCATTGAGTGATTTATTTGATAAGTTTACTATTTATTATTAATATTTTGAAAACTTATAATCCGTTTGGTTCGCAGGTTTGGTTCTAATTTTTCAATTTAAATTTTATCTTTTTCCTCAAAAGTTTTTGTCTTTTTCCCAAAAAGTTTTTTGTCTTTTCTGAAAAGTCAACAAAATTTACTATTTCAACTTCAAAATATCAACTCAAACCTGCGAACCAAACGGACCCTTATTATTTATTTTAAATATTTTTGTAAAAGTGATATTTACTGTAATAAAATGTTTATGAACTTGCTTTGTTGCTATCACTGATGGAGAGTGTTTCCTTTGGCACAACTGTTCAGGTGAGCGAATTTATTGGACCTTGACAGATAAAGATTGAAAAATACAGAAAACAAAAGCCAAAAACAATAAAAAAAATTTTCCAATCTTCACTTCATTAATTGTTTTTCAATAGTTTTTTAATGGATCCTCGTGCAGAAACGGTTTGTATGTTTGACTTAAAAGCTCTAAAACGACATAGCTGCCATCAAAATATGACTTTTAGTATTATTTTGATAGACACCAGTATCGAGTTTCTTAACCCCAATTTTTTTTAATTGTTGAATCGTTAATACTGATAATCAGTATTAGAGTAATTAGCCTAAATAGTTGATAAATTCTTTTAAAAGTGACGGTTTGATCTCTATTTCTTTTTTTTTTTTTTGCCAAAATCACCCGAAACTTCTATTTTCTTCGCCGTTTCGGTCCTTTCCGTCAAACTCCGTTAAATTTATAATGGAATCTTACTCAAATGATCATTTTGTAGTAAAATGACTAAAACATCTCTAATCTCCCAAAAGTCCCTCCCCCCCCCCCTATCTCTCTCTCCCTCTCTCCCCCCCTCCCTCTCTCTCGCTTTCGCCCACCCCCCTCCCCCCCCCCCCCCCCCCTATTGGGTTCAGCTCTCTTCGGTCCCCCCCTCCCCCACTACTAGGTTCAAAAACCATGAAGCATGCTCCCCACGTGACCAATCCGTTAGTTTTTTGACAGAAATGACTTAAATAGCTAAGAAAATAGAAGTTTAGGGTCATCTCAGCCAAAAAAAAAAAAAACAGGATCCTAACTATCACCTTTGAAAGAATTCAGGGATTATTTAGGCCAATTACTCTTAGTATTAATTAGGTCATCTTCATTTTTGGTATATGAGTAAAGTGATGTATCACCATTAATGGTACTATATCACTCCTTTTTTTCCCTCTCTCATGTGTGATTATGCCATTTATGTTTCTTTGTTGTAATTGAAATTCTGCATCACCTTTTAATTGCCCACTAGACTCTCGACTGTGGAGAAGATGTTTTGAGCCTTATAGATTCTTTGACAGTAGGGAGGACTTTGTGATTGGCGGGGCACATTATTATAACCTCTTTGATCGTGTTAGTTGACTTGTCGTCAGAGGTGATATTATCCACATATGGAGACTCTTATCCTTTTTGTGATAATTGTTTGTTTAAAATAAATAGGATGTTGTTTCTGTCTGTATTTTTGTTTTTATTTTACAATAACAAAAGTGGTCTTCCTACATTCTCATATTATTTGTCTATCCAATTTGTTAGAGTTAGTTCTATGTGTTGTTGGGGTGATCTTTTTGCTATAGATCTCTTAGTCTCGAACTATTAGAGTTTTTATTGATTGTATTGGCGTTGTATGGATTATTATTAGTATGTGATTTCGATTTTCCGTTGTTTGGATCTAGTACGCATTTTACTTCTTTAGGATATGTTTAGTAGGAATGAGAGAAAGAGGAAAGATGGGGTGGTGGATCAAATAGGTGAAAAAAATGATAAAGGAAATAAGTAAATGATCTTTTCTCTTATGACGTTTAGTAATCTCTCTAACAATCTTGCCAATTCAAAAGAGATCAAAATTGTACTGTTTTGAAGGATTTCAAATCCCTCTCCTAATTCTTTCCTTCTTATTTTTTTTTCCTACTAAACAATCAAGAATGTCAAAATCATTTTACTAATCCATCCACCCGTCTCTTTCTTTTAATTTTTCTCTCGTACCAAACACACTTTTAATGACCTACAATAATACTCGTATGTTTTTATACACATGTATTTACATTTGAAATTTAAATTGAACTGTTCGAACTACCTCGATATTAAAATGAGTGTGAACTTTAGTATATTAAACGTACAAACACAAGAAGCTCATGTTTTCTCAGCAAAAACATATAATACTCATGTTTTAACTAATTGTAAATTTTCTATTAAAAAAAATGACAAACTAATTGTAAATCTACACGTCCCCTGTGAGACCTATGTATCGTTAATGCCATGGGCATCTAGAGATATCAAATAGGTTGGGCTTAGTGGGGGCATGCTAAAAATAGAAACAACACGACGCGATTATTATACGGGTTTAGCCCATCACATTTAATTAAATGGGCTGAGTTTGACGTGATTTTTAGGCACAAATCACACTAAAGGCATGGGGAGCACGTCACGAGCATAGGCACGATAAGAGACACGAAAATGACACAACAATATTACTATTTTTCTATGATATTTTTAATAATTTTTATTTTATTGGGAAGATTTTATCTCTTTTCAGTTTTTACTTGATGAGGTTTTCAATATTGTAGTTTTTTTTAATAATATGCTTTGTTTTTGTTAAAAAATAATTTCTTCTGTGAGATTCAAAACTTACTTTTGTTATTTATTTAAAAAAAATTTATTGTTGGGAACGATTAAGGCTCGAGCACGACACGGCATGGCACGGTACGTTTATAAATGGGCCGTGGGCCGAACTTGATGCTATAGATTTTTTATGAGTACTACACGGCACGAGACGTTTATTAAATGGGTCGGTACAAGTACAACATGAAGCACTAATGGGTTCAAAATAAATGGATCGAGCCGAGTCGGCCAGCCCGTTTGACATCAGCGCACCTCATTATTTCCCATTGCAATTTCAACAACAAGAAAATTGAAAACTACCAGAAACAAACGTCTTAACCTGATAACAAACTTTTTTATTATCCTTTTTAAGTCTATCCCCACTAAAATTTTCAAGTTGTAATATATTTACATTGATTTTTTACTATTATTTTTATAAAGGTTTCAGTTATTTCTTAAAATTTGACTTTTTAGTATAAATAATTTCAGACTTAAAATTCTAATAAACTAAAAATTATACTATTATATAAAATGCATAATTTGGTAAATCGTAAATAAAAAAAAATGAATTAAACTTTGTTAAATGTTTGATTCACTTAATTACATAAAGAAAGGAATGATAGAATAATAAAAAATAAATAAAAATGAGCATATTGGGAGAAGGCCAACAGCTGTTGTGGCTTGGGCCTCGAAGATAGATGAGCCACGGATTCGTAAGAAACTCTTTGAATCAAGAGCCCAAACGCATAATATTTGAGGTGAATTTTTGAATCCGGTATGAGTGATGTTTAATGGAATTGATTTTGTCTCTCCTATCCTATCCGTTGTAATTTTTGGAAGGAATGATTGCATAGTCCTACATCAATTAGTTAATAAACCAGGTCGCCGACGTCTGGGCCCTGCAGGCCATTGACTCCGATGAGGAAGATTGCGTCACCATCACCGATGTGGCGGCCCTGTATTGGGAACTGGCGGTGGGGCCGGTTTGGTGGTGTCACGTGGCGGCGGGCCACCCATTCGTCCATTCATGGTTGAGCAGTGCTCGGTGGCTGCATCCTGCAATTAGTATTGCTTTGAGAGATGAGGGTAGATTGATTAGTGAGCGGATGAAGAACCTTTTATATGAGGTACAATTTTCATTAGCATTAACATTGTTTACAATGTTAATTATCATTAGATTAAGATGATGATGGATTGATTCATCGAAAATGTTACTTGCTTATTTCGTATTTAGTAATTACCGTCGAGTTTTCGATTTTAATGCAACTGAATTGACAAACAATGTGATCGGCAGGTTCCTGTTAGAGTTGCGGGTGGACTATTGTTTGAGCTTCTGGGACAATCGGTAGGTGATCCGTTACTTGGGGAAGATGATGTGCCTGTCGTTCTAAGATCGTGGTAGGCACAGAATATTTTAGTCACAGCGTTGCACGTCAAAGGCTCGGCGTCGAATCTCAATGCGAATAGGAATTACAGAAGTCCAGGTTTCCGCTTGGTTCAATTGGTTTCAATTTACCATCACATAATCTTTTGCATTGAGGTTGTCATTTTGTTTGCGGTTAAAAGTGAAACTCAAGAGTGTAATTTGCACTCTTTGCAGGAACTTCTTGCTGCCGGAGGCACCAACATGCCCCATACCGTTCACGAGGTCATAGCACATTTGACTACCCGTCTTGCACGATGGGATGATAGGTGATAAAGTGTTCTTTTACACTTCAAAGAATGATAATCTCTCTTTTTTATCACCTCGTTTGTACAAAATTACAGTTTAGACGTATCCCTTTCTACTTGATGCTCAGCTTCCAAACCTGTAATGTCATCATACTTGGTATTGTTTTCGATACACTAGATCAACTCTCAAATGTTGTTTTTCAGTGACAGTTTTAAATTTTCAATGTCGTACTAAAGGTTATTCCGAAATATATATTTGGAGCTGCAGATGAAGTTGAGTTGAAGTTCATGAACAGGTGCTTCAGTTTTGGTTATCTGTCTAAACAGAGTTTCACACTGGCAGTGAATCAGGTATTTTCCTTTACATATAAATGATTTTCCTTTATGAATAGGAGAAACCATGAAGATTTACATCTGTTCAGTACAACATTAAAACAAGAAATCAGAATGTTATCAACTCAGGTATTCGTATTTCTTCCCCGGCCCACCATATCTTGAACTCTAACTTCATGTCACATATGTAACTTTATGTATTGCCAATCTTCCTACAGGTTATAAGAGTGAAGCGGTCACTCCATGCAAGAGAGGAAATCATGTTCGAGCTTCTTCAACACCTAAGAGGAAGTGCAGCGAGGTGCTTAGTAGAAGGAATCATGAAGAGTTCAACAGCAATTAGTAGAAGGAATCATGAAGAGTTCAACAGCAATGATCGAAGAACAAGAGGCAGTTCGTAGTCGCTTGTTCACGATTCAAGATGTGATGCAGAGCACGGTGCGCGCGTGGTTGCAGGTTTGCTTAAACTACCAAATATAGTTGGGAATTTCTTTTGTAAACTATATACGCCAACTGATGTGACATCTTTTTTAATAATTACTACGTCGTTACTACACATTTTTGCCTCCGTCGAATTTTTCTCATTTTAGGACAAGAGTCTCACGGTCACTCATAATCTCAGAGTTTTTGCTGGAGGAGGCTTGTTCTCTCCATCATCACCGGACTTTTTGGGATCAATGTCGACGGGATACCAGGAGCTGAAGAGTCTCCCTACGCCTTTGCTCTCTTCACAGGCATCCTCGTACTGTTAGGAGCACTGCTCATTGGGATTGGGCTGCTTCATCTTGGATTGAAGAAACCCATTGTCGAAGAAGATGTTTTGGAGAGAAAGCTAGAGTTACAGAAGCTTGTTAAGATGTTCCAGCAAGAGGCAGAGTCTCATGCCCATGTGAGGAAAACAGTTCCTCCGACCAACCCAACCGCTGCTTGTAGGCTTCCAGATAGTGCAGATTATTTTCTCATCAGCTAACTCAACACATGCTCAGCAAATGCAAAGCGTATGGTTATACATTTTTAGAAACAGGAATTTTGTAGAACAATCAAAATGCATCTTTGATTTTGAGATTCGCGAAATACATTTCCGGAGGAGATTGGTAGAAAATGAGTATTTCTATTCATGAGTCAAGTAAAATGGGATTCTCTAAGGTAATTGAGACACGGCTTCTTTACTCTTTCTATGCACGTAAAAAGGGTTCTAAAGTGTATACTTTTCCCTCTATTTTTGTTTAAAATGCCTTCGCTGAACACATCAAAAAACATACCTTTTGCGATGCGTAACAAGAAACCAATCAATTTGCTATGTATGATTTATGGGGGCAAAAAGGGTAAGACAGAATAAATACCATGCGGACTTTCGCATTGTCAAGGGCAATCTTTAAAGACAGTTGAGGGGATAAAATGTGGCCGACTTTCTACAATATTGCTTTAGTTTTGTTGCATAAAGGAAATACATAGCTGCCATGGTTGTCAACCTCCTGCAAAAGGTCATTCAACAACAACCTGTATTCGAGTTCGCATAGCGTTCGGTGATGCCTGTGAGTCTGCAATCCAAGTAGAGGTTACCTTGGATGAATATAGAAACTGAAATTGATTCACTAGCAATTAAAGTAAAATCAAAAGAACAAGGTAACTAAATTCATAATAAGCTATGCTTTTAAAGGTGCTGCTTGTGCATTCGTAAAGCGGAATTTCAGCGAATGAAATCGGGGACAAAGTTAAAACATCTTTTGCACAAATTTCTCATATGCACATGTTTTTCAAACATACAAAGCAACGAAGGTTACACCGACATGGCTGATGGCTGTTTTTCAACCACTGAATAAATAAATCAGTCCTCTGAACCAGTGAGGGCATCAGGTCGTGTTTCTATGGTTAGATATTAGCTATATCGAAGGAATATTTCAACGGTCAGGAAAGTTCTACTTTTGGCCTAAAATCTATCCAAGGAAGAACGGAAAATTGGTTTTGGACATACCTGAGGTGACTAGAATACAAACAAACATGGCTCTAAATCAGGCTTCTACTGGAATTCTAATGAGTGTAAAACTTTAACCGGTTAAAAGAGCAAGATAAGTTGTGGCTGGGCGGACCTTTTCCTTTGTAATTATTTCAATATCTTCGTATCACAAGCAAATGATTAAGTTTGAACCCAAAAAATATAATTAAAAAAAAAAGCTTGAAAAGGCCAAACTTTAGTTCTCACCAGCTGGAAGGGAACTGAACTTGAACAAAAAACGCAGCTTCATTTGCTCTCCACCTCAACCAGCCTTGTTCTCTCAATCCTAACAACAGAAAAAGACCATGGTTGCAAAATGAAATTAATTACTTGAAAATGGATTCAAATATTGAGAGAAGAGAAAAATATGTATATTACTACGCATATAGTATAAAACGTACAAGCAAACACTTTAAATTTTGGAAAAGTCTTGCAAGGAGGCAATAATCACAGGAATACCATGTTATTATGTATGCATACCTCTGTCTAATTCCGCGGATGCTTTCAAGAAGTTCCAGTGTTTGTTGCACCTTAAAGTTTTTGGTTTTTGCCTCGCCGTCCAGTATCAAGGTTGAGACCCTTAAAACAGTGACAAGTTCTGATTCAATTATGTTGAGCTGTTCATCCAGATGTCCTAAGAAATCCCCAAAAGAGGTTATTCCTTTCAAACTATTATTTATCTCATCTCCACTTGACAACATTCCCGGTGGAGATTCTTGAAGATCATCCTGATTCTGATCAACAGGTAAGCTTGCTTGACTGTACTCTGCACTGGACTGCACTTCTTGATTGTCAATGAGTTTCTTATCATTAGATGTAAAGTTTTCATCTCCAATCACATCTTCTGTAGCTTTCGGTGTTGGGGATACTATCCGAACGGGACTAGAAGCATCCTCACCAACAACTTCAAGATCCAAAGCAACACTTCCAATTAGCTGCCTTTCTTTTAGAGATATCGCCTGAAACCAAATTAGGCTTCTTCTGATCATAAGATAGGCTGAAAGATAAAGTTCTTAAATAAGATCAAGGAAAATATCAAAAGAAGGATTCAACTATGAACAGACAAAGAAAACAAAATGTTGTCTACTAACAGAATCCATAAAGCTATGTTGATTATCATGTTTGACTGATGCAGAAGCCATAAACAGATAAAAATACAAGTGGTCAGCTTACTCCAGAACATAGTATGTCAGCGTACAAAATCGTCACCAATTTTGTCCACTGTCATGGATTTTTCCCCGTTATAACACATTTCAATGACCCCAACTTTGTGAAACCAACTCAAGTGATGGTGAGTTATCATATTTTCACGAGTAATGCAATCTTTTCATTATATCAAACTGATATAACAAATTTTAAATACGTATTGATAAACAACCGATAACTCACATGTCACGCCAGTTAGTATTAAAAAGTTGATATAGAACTTGGAATCCTGGTATTGTTCTTGAAAAATAAATAAAACTTCAGTAAAATTTTTTTTTTAATACCTCATTAAGCTTTGTGGAAAGTTGATCAAGAAATTCAATGCGGGTCTTTGATTTCTCCAAAGCTTCCATGACCATGTTCTTCTGAAAGAGGAGCTCTCTCGCATCGTCTTCCTTGCCCGTCCGGACGCTAATCGCTGCTTGTCGTTTAAGCTTCTCAGCTGCCTCCGACAGACGCATAAGCCTCATTCTCGCATTGTTAGCTACAATAATTACACATATTCACAAAAATTTACTCCATTTTCAATTCACTGCCATTAAAATCGACCCAAACTTACTCATATCACCATTGACAACCCATACAGCAACCAAAAAGAAAAGGAAAGCTAAGACTAATAAACAGTTTTTTTTTTTTTTTTTTTTTTGTGTCGAGTAAATTGAACGTGAAAGAATTGGATTTTGGGGGTGAAAACGCAAATGGGTATGGAGAATTGAAAAGATAGAATAATAGGAAAAAAGGGGAGAAAAAGAAGGGAAGATGGACATGAAAGAGTAGAAAACCTTTGGCTCTGGCAGTGTCAGCCTCGGATTGGAGCTGATCGAGTTGAGAGCGAAGCTGCTCCGTGTTGGAATTAGCAGACAAGCACGTTATCCTCCAGTTCCACTTCCACCAACGCTTGCATGAGACCTGACCCATCACCCACCCACCCCCGGAGTTCCAGTTCAAGTTCAACAACATCTCTCTCTCTCTCTCTCTCTCGCCCTCCCTCTCTCTCTCTGTGGATGAACTTGAGTTCTAACTCCTAATTTCTTGCTTATCGGTAATGTGCGCCTTATAACTACTTGGCCCTTCAATTAAAAATTGTGTGACAAAAAACATTATACTAATATACCAAAAGAGTGTGAATTTTACTATTCCTTCTAAGAATTATTCTGACGGTTTTACCCCTCTATTCATGTGGAATTTTGATTGTTACAGTGGAGTGACGCTTCTGCGCTTCCTTCTTCCTCTGCCGGTTGGGTTCTCATAGTGAATGGATGATTTTGTCTTATTTTCCCCTTTTCTTCTTCTTCTTCCACCGCTCATTATCTTCTCCATTTTTTCTCTCTATTTTTTTGGTCCTGCCCCTCTCTCTCTACTACTGCTTTGTTTCTCTCCCTTTTATTCTTCTTTGAATTTTTGCTCTCTCTTTTCTTCTTCTTTGACTTTTTTTTCCCCTTTTCTTCTTTCTTCCACCGCCCATTATCTCCTCCATTATCTTTCTCTATTTTTTTTGAATTTTTGACTTCCAAGTTTCTCTCTCTTTTCTTTTTCTTTGAATTTTTTCTCATTTTCTTCTTTCTTCCACCGATCATTATCTCCTCCATTTTCTCTCTCTATTTTTTTGGTTCTACGTCTCTCTCTCTACCGTTCTCTCTCTCTCTTCTTATTCTTCAAATTTTTGGCTTTCAAAACCTAATTTTCTCTCATCCTTTTTGCTTCGCCACTCATAATTTTCTTCCATTGTGTATGTTTATTGTTGATGTTCTAATTCTCGCTCTTTCTTTGCCGGTTTGTCTCTCTTTCTTCATTTTTTTTCCGATTTTTGGTGTTCAAACTCTAGAATTTTTTTTTTTTTTGATATTGTTAGATTTTTGTGTTGAATGTTTCTCTCTCTTTCTTCATATTTTTCAGATTTTTGGTGTTCAAACCCTGGAAATAAACAAACCCTAGAATTTATTTCCTTTTTTTTTTTTTGATATTGTTGGATTTTTGTGTTGAATGTTAGATTTTCACATCCTGTCTCTCTCTCTTTTTTCATATTTTCCGGATTTTTGGTCTTCAAATCCTAGAATTTTATTTCCCTTTTTTTTTTTTTGATATTGTTGGATTTTTGTGTTGAATGTTTGGATTTTCACATTTGCTATGTTGTTTTGTTTTTCATTACTGGATTTGATTTTTTTTCCCCTTTCTCTCTATGGTTATGTCCGAACCCCTTTTTTTTTTTCATTTTTTTGTGTTGATGTTGATCTCTCCTCTGCTTTCTCAGAATTCTTATTTTTTTTATCTATTTCATGAATTTTTGGTTCTTTTTTGGAAACAGTAAGAAACTTAAACTAAATAAAGGGTATGTATTTTTTTCCCTCTAAAATTTTTTTGGTGCCTTTTTTTTTTTTATTGTATTTGATTTCTATTAATTTATTTTTGCAGATTGTAGTAATAATGGTGGCAAAATGGATGAATGCAAGTATTCAGTGGGGACTTTTTTTTTTTTTTTTTTGTTATCTTTATATCTTTGCAATTTTCCTTTTTTTTTTCTCCCCGGGTAATATCTTGCCGAATTTAATTTGATGGGGTTTTTTTTTATGTGGTTTGATTTTGTTATAAATAGGAATTTTTTTAATGGTTGATTTTAAGGGTTAATTTCACTTTTAGCACCTGTAGAAATTTTATTATTAAAAATAGCATTACTTTTTTTTCCCTTCATTACTAGCACTTAATGTGGGTCCCAGTAGCATTTAATGCATATCAAATTACGGGTTTACCCTCATCTCTTTCAACTCAAATATCCCTCTCCCTCGCATGGCCCAAAATTTTTTTTCAAACCAACATCTACAGTATTGTAGAGAGAGAAAACTGAAATCCAGAGAGAGAAAGAGTTATCACCCACCATAATCTTTTTTTTTTTTTCACTTTTTGCATAGCCCCCCACCCATTTTGAAACCCAAATCTTCATATAATAGAGAGAAACTTTCATTTAGAAAGAGAAACTTCCATTTAGAGAGAGAAACTTCCATCGAAAGTTTTTTTTTATTTTTTAAATCTAACATTTTTAGCCATTTTTGAGTAAAGGTCATTCCTGTTATGACCATCCAGTCATAATAATTATGACCTATGTTATGACCATCCGTTCATATAATAGAGAGAAACTTCCATTTAGAGAGAGAAACTTCCATCGAAAGTTTTTTTTTTTTTTAAATCTAACATTTTTAGCCATTTTTGAGTAAAGGTCATTCCTGTTATGACCATCCGGTCATTTTCGTAATGACCGTGCCTTTGTTAGTTTCAATACTAGTGTCGGTCATTTTCATAATTACCGGGTGGTCATTTTCGTAATGACCGTGCCTTTGTTAGCTTCAATACTAGTGTCGGTCATTTTCATAATTACCGGGTGGTCATTACCGGGTGGTCATTTTCGTAATGACCGTGTCTTTGTTAGCTTCAATACTAGTGTCGGTCATTTTCATAATTACCGGGTGGTCATTTTCGTAATGACCGTGCCTTTGTTAGCTTCAATACTAATGTCGGTCATTTTCATAATTATCGTACTGACCGTGCCTTTGTTAGTTTCAATACTAATGTCGATTATTTTCATAATTACCGGGTGGTCATTTTCGTAATGACCGTGCATTTGTTAGCTTCAATACTAGTGTCGGTCATTTTCATAATTACCGGGTGGTCATTTTCATAATGACCGTGCCTTTGTTAGGTTAAATATTAGTGTCGGTCATTTTCATAATTATCGGGTGGTCATTTTCATAATGACACTAGTATTGAAACTAATAAAGGCACGGTCATTATGAAAATGACCACCCGGTAATTATGAAAATGACCGACACTAGTATTGAAGCTAACAAAGGCACGGTCATTACGAAAATGACCACCCGGTAATTATGAAAATAACCGACACTAGTATTGAAGCTAACAAAGGCACGGTCATTACGAAAATGTAATTATGAAAATGACCGACACTAGTATTGAAGCAAACAAAGGCACGGTCATTACGAAAATGACCACCCGGTAATTATGAAAATGACCGACACTAGTATTGAAACTAATAAAGGCACGGTCATTACGAAAATGACCGGATGGTCATAACAGGAATGACCTTTACTCAAAAATGGCTAAAAATGTTAGATTTAAAAATAAAAAAAAACTTTCGATGGAAGTTTCTCTCTCTAAATGGAAGTTTCTCTCTATTATATGAACGGATGGTCATAACATAGGTCATAATTATTATGACTGGATGGTCATAACAGGAATAACCTTTACTCAAAAATGGCTAAAAATGTTAGATTTAAAAATAAAAAAAAAAACTTTCGATGGAAGTTTCTCTCTCTAAATGGAAGTTTCTCTCTATTATATGAAGATTTGGGTTTCAAAATAGGTGGGGGGCTATGCGAAAAAGTGAAAAAAAATAAGATTATGGTGGGTGGTAACTCTTCCTCTCTCTGGATTTCAGTTTTCTCTCTCTACAATACTGTAGATGTTGGTTTGAAAAAAAAATTTGGGCCATGCGAGGGAGAGAGATATTTGAGCTGAAGGAGATGAGGGTAAACCCGTAATTTGATATGCATTAAATGCTACTGGGACCCACATTAAGTGCTAGTAATGAAGGGAAAAAAAAGTAATACTATTTTTAATAATAAAATTTCTACAGGTGCTAAAAGTGAAATTAATCCTTGATTTTAATTAGGTTAGTGTTTGTGTGGTTTTTAATTATCATCATTCTTTAATATATTGAGTGTGAGTATAATCCGTTAGTAACATACATGTTTACTAACTGTATTGTATCATTTAGTTGGGTTTGGATGGATTGTTAGACTTTTTTACTATTTAGTTTTGTAGCTGTAGCCATATTAGGTGATTTGTCTTTTGCATTTAATGTTTCTAAATTTTTTCTTTTCTGTGTTGTAATTGAATTAGTTGGTATAAATATGTGGTTTACTCTCTCATGATTGTTTTGACTCAGATTTTAATAATTGCAGCTTTATCATTAATGAATCTGAATTGTTAAATATTTCTTATCTCTTATGTGTTGTGTCTGTAAAAAAATTTATTACTTCCTCTTGCACCGACTTTTAAAAAAAAATTGATTTTCTGCTATTAGCCGACTTCCTTTTATAAATAAACTCTCTTCATTTATTGCTTTATCACCACCCTTTACCATTAATGCTTTTGTAATATTCTCTTATCTCCTTTGGTTTAAACATTCATTTATTTCTTTCAAACCTCTTCAGACGTGATTTTTTTCTCAGGTACTATTCTTATTTAAAGCTGTTAATTAGTATTGATTGTTGTTTTTATTTTGTTCCGTCTTAATGGTCGTTGGTATGCTTTTATACTATTTCAACATGTTTTATTATTATGACAATAATATTGTAAATAGATTCAAAAGTGTTATGTTATTTTTCTCTCTCTCTTTCTGTCTCTTCCCCCCCCCCCCCCTCCCTCTGTGCTGTCGTAGATGATTTTGAGAAAAATTTCTGAGTTAAAATTTTCCCATGCTATGATGATCTCTATTCAAATATGTAATAATACATATATCAGATTTTTTGTTTAATTTGGTGTATGTTGTTGACTATCATATTATTGGTGGCATCTGTTAAATAGCTGTTATATACTATTTGACCATCTTAACTGTTGCTGTGGATGTTTGGAATGTGTTTGTTTGTTTTTTTTTTCACAATATATCTATAGTAATTATGTTATTGTTTTTATATTGGTGTAATATTTCTTCCCCTGCTCCCTTCCACCGTCCCCCCCCCCTCCTTTTTCTTTATGTTACCCTTTTTTTTCCCTATTTTCTGCCGCTCTTCCCTCTCTGTTTTGCTTAAGAACATTTATAACTTTTTTCGTCTTCCCTTTTTATTTAAACACATTCCTAGACATTACACTTGGTATCTATGAGAGATGATATTGAATTGTATTTTACTTATTGTTTAACATATATTCTTAAGGATATAAAAGATCTGAGCTATCACAAAATATTTAATAAAAATTTATGTAATATATTTATAATACATATGTATATATTATGTTATTTATCTAGATTAGTGTATATAATTAAAGATTGAAGGTTCTGATTTGTATATGTTGCGTTAATATTATAATTTTCTTTTGTTTTTTGTTTTATAATTTTTTTCTCTTTTTTTAGTGTGTATTGCTCGGGGAATTTTTTTTTCTGTCTATTACATTGTTGTAATATTTAAGTTTATAGAAATAATTATTGTATTTAAATGTTTTTACAATTGTAATTATTGTAATCATATATGTATGATTTAAATTCTTTTATCATGTAATCCTACGGCATAAGAACAGATTTTTATGTTTTATAAATTTTATTTTGTTTGGATTTAAATTGGACAAATTAATTGCTAATCATAAATAAAGATAACTTAATGTATTTTATTATTTTATTGGATAAATCTAACTTTTTTTGAAGCAAAAAAATTACGTGGAAAAAAATAAAGGGTGGTAAATAACATGTTCATAAATTAGATATGTTTACTATTGTATCTTAAATTCATTATTTGGTATAGATTTTATTTTGTTTAAATACCATAACTAATCACAATGGATAAGAATAATTTATTTATTATTTATTTTACAAAATGTAATTCGTCATTAAAAAAATAAAAAAATATATATATATTGCTATATAACATTTTCATCAATTATGTAGTAAAAATACATAAAATTTAAGTAATAAAAATTGAAATTGGCACTGTCCGGACGGCCAGCGCTGAAAGAATGAGGAACATAGTGAAAAAAAAAATTAATGGTTACAATTGTTAACAAAGTCAAATATTGTTAATTAAATTAATAAACATAATTTTTTTTAAAAAATAATACATCATAAGCCTTTAAAAATAACACTTAAATAAATTTAATTATAAAAGGAGAAGTATTAATTTGTTCATTTATTTTCAAATATGTAAAATAAAACAACATAAATAATAAAATATACAAAATTGACAAAATGTTAATTAAATAAAATTTAGAAATGAGAAAAATTAAACAGATTAACATATTTAAAAAATTTGTTTAATTAATAAATATAATTTTTACTAAAATGATATCACATATATATCTAAATAAAATTTTAACAAACTCGATCATAAAATTAATAACAATATTTTTTCAATTAGTTTTAATTATGATTAGATTAGTTTATAGTTTTAGAATAATATTTAATATTATCTTCCCTAATTAATTACCTTGATGTAAATTATTTATTTTTATACTTTATTTTTTAACTTTTTTCCCCACACTGTGCAACGCACAGGTATTAGACTCGTTTTTACTCAATTGATAATACTCGTCTTCAGCCTAAATAATAATAATAATAAAAATTACAGAGTTTGGCCGGACCTTTGACGTTATTTTTGGGCGCGTCATCGAGCATTCGACTTTGAAGTTCAGTCTCTGGATTCGTCTCGATGTCAACTTTTTTATGATGGTGGTTGTGTGTGGAGCGGCACATTTATTGGGGTGGATCTAGCCTATTTTGGAGGTGAGTTGTCCTTTTGGGGTGGCACCGCTTAGATATGGCTTCCATTTGACGATCGCTTGCTACCGATAGATATTTATTTTGTTTTGTTATAATAAGGGCGTTGATGTCTTACGCTCCTTTGGTATGTTTTTTTTTTTTTTATTATTATTTACTCTGATGTTTTAACTTTGGTAATAATGGAGATGATATCCTCTGATTATGTCTCACACCCGTTTGTTATCGGATGTCCTGGTGTGAGTACCCCCGTTACGTGGGAATTGATCTCGGTTGACTGGGCTAGTCCAACAACTGTTTTGGTGTTGTTTAACGAGCAATGGTCAAGCTCGAAGTTTATGTGTAGAGTGGGTCTTTCCCCGTTTGAGTCTTGGTACTTGTGTTCACTCATGTGCTATTTTGATATGTACTGATAGATCCAGTCTTTGATTCATAGTCGAATTCCTTTATATTTTAGGTCATTTATGTCTTATGTATTTTATTTCTTATGAAAAGAAATTCCTTTTTTTTTTTTTAAAAGAAATTTGCTAAATAAAAGTTCAAGAATGGGCAATTGACATTAGAATATTTTTTGGAGCGTTATCAAAGGAGCTTTTCATAGGTGGATAAAAATATTTTATTGGAGATTCAGATTTACATGATTTGTCTATGATTATGAGCATTAGAAGTAGTTCTTTTTTATTATTTTGATCCAAATTTATTTCAAGATATAATTAATTTAAACCGTAACTTATAGTAAATTTAGAATTTTCGTCCAAATAATGATGACATTAACATTTAGGTTCACAAATTTTTAAATTGAAAAAAAGTTCATAACTAATTATAGAATGTTTTTATGGGACACATTGTGAATGCCACCAAAAAATAAATAAATAAATAAATAAAAATAAAACTAAAAAAGTGAACAACCTCCAGTGCCAGTGGAGGTCCAATACAGGATAAAGTTAGGGAGTTTGAATTTTAATAGGACTTTACTTTTATTTAATTATTTTTTTATAATTAGTTTGAGTTTAATTACAATCTTTTTATTATTTATTATAGAATAAGGATTAAGTATATTATTCCCTAAAAAAACTATTAGGATTTTACTTTTTATTTAATTATTTTTTTATAATTAGTTTGAGTTTAATTACAATCTTTAAATATTTGTTATATAATAAGGATTAAGTATATTATTCCCTTAAAAAAGATTAAGCATTGTATTTGAAAAACGATTTAAAATGTCAAGATTTATTACTCTATAAATAAGTCTCTTAATATTCAACCGAAAAAAAGAAGAAGAAGAAGAAAAAGAAGAATGTAATTAGAACTTTTAGAGTTCTAATTCAAAATTTTCATATCAATTTTTTATTTTTATAAAAAATTAATAAAAATTATAACTAATTTTTAAAAAGTCAACTAGTTTTAACTAAAAAATTTCATGTCAAACCAAACGGAAGCGAAGAAGAATGCTTAATTGTGAATTCAGAAAAAAAAAAAAAATTCAACATTATTATCAATTTTCAGTTATTTTACATACGTGTCGTTTCTCCTTTTCCTTAAGGAAAACGAATGTCGTTTCTGGCCACTGTTGTCGCTATCAGAGGACGACATACCGTTTAAATTCGTTTAGTTTTACTTTTAATTCTTCCGTCGTCCGTCGTCCGCCGTCCCACGTCCGAGAAGCTTTCCGTCGCTGTATTTCTTATCACCCTGACGGTTTCCCTCCCTTTTTTTGGGGTAATTTCTCAACCTTTTCTTTCACTCTTTTTTATTATTATATTATTTTTCTCTCTCTCCGTTTCCTTCTTCTAGTTTAATTGAATCAATGTACAAACAATTTAGTCGTAAGAGATTGGGAACATCGCAAGTTTGTATTCTGCCTATTAGATGTTTGTTGAAATGCCTAGGAGACCAACTTAGTGCATGTCTGTTTCAGTCTAGTTCCAGTTTCGTTGGTTTTGGTGATTAACGATGATTGCTGCTTTCTCGGTTTGTTTTGCATGTCTGAGTATGTTTGATTGTTTATTTCAGTTATGCTGATATTTTGACAGTTTTGTCTAAATCAGATACTCCTGCTTGGTGTCTGGCTTTCTATGTAGTTTGACCATTTAAATTTCTAATCACAATAGCCTTTAGTTTGAGCTCTGAAGATTTATGGCTTTATTGAGTCTCAAAAAGTTTGACAAGATGAATCTTTTTGTAGTTTCTACACACTGCATCATACGCAATATGGGATCTTTAAGGGTGTCATATCATATTTTGGTACTTATTTTCTGTTATTCAATTCAGAGTGCTTACTTTTTTTTTTTTTTTCCCCTTGTTAATTTCCAGATTCTCAAGATTGTGCAACTTTTTTTGTTTCTATGGCTGATTCTGATGAAAAGCTGAAGACTGAGCAAGGTACCTTTTTTTTTTTTTCCTGCATGTTCTTGTTTGTTTGTTTGTTCAATTGCCTTCTGTTTCTGTTGTATGCTGTGTTTGTTGCAGTTGTTTTTTACTCCAATATTTGTTTGTTTTCTTAATTTTCAGTATGCAACTTCTCCCGGAAGCCTTCAAAGAATAAAAACATTAGGAAACGAACGGTAAACGAAGATGACGATGAAGAATCAAAATCAAAGAGCACATTCTTGCACAGCCAGAAAAAAGTGCCAAAGCCCGATAATAAACTTTATTTTTCTACTGGGTCTTCTAAGAACGCTGCATCCACTGAATCAAATGTTACATCCAACACTCCTGTCTTTCAGTTTGAATCTTCAAAGAAAATCCAAGTCCAACATGATAGTAGAGCAACGGCAACTCTTGAAACTGAGACTGAATTCTCCAAAGATGCGCGGGCAATTCGCGAGAGAGTTCTTAAGAATGCCGATGAGGCTTTGAAGGGAAAAGGCAAGAACACTGGTGATGAAAAATTGTACAAAGGAATCCATGGATATACTGATTATAAGGCTGGATTCCGAAGAGAGCAAACAGTTGCTAGTGAGAAAGCTGGAGGATCTCATGGGCCTCTCAGGGCTTCCGCTCACATTAGGGCGACAGCAAGATTTGATTATCAGCCAGACATATGCAAGGATTACAAAGAAACTGGTTACTGTGGATATGGGGATTCATGCAAGTTCATGCATGATCGCGGGGATTACAAGTCTGGATGGCAGTTGGAGAAGGAGTGGGAAGAAGCAGAGAAAGTGAGGAAGAGAAATTTAGCTTTAGGAGGAGCTGATGCCGATGAGGGTGGTGTAGACGAGAGCGATGATGATGACGATGATGACTCATTGCCCTTTGCGTGTTTCATTTGTCGCCAACCGTTTGCGGATCCCGTTGTAACAAAATGCAAGCACTACTTCTGTGAGCATTGTGTATTAAAGGTAGCTCCTCTATACAAGCACTACCTGTGAATTTGGTTAGCCTTGTTTACATTGTTTTTCTAATGTTTTTTGTTTTAACTGGCAGCATCATTCGAAGAATAAAAAGTGCTTCGTCTGCAACACACCAACACTTGGAATTTTTAATACGGCTCACGAAATATGCAAAAAGATGGCTGAAGAGCGTAGATAATGGCTGCTCAGAGTCGGTGTGTCATTAGTAACTGCTCAATCTATCCCTGAAGAAGGCATTCTTGTTCTCTTTTTTGTTAATCATAATTTAATGTATGATGAAAACTAGTAAAACATGCCATTAGAAGAGAAAAATGAGCCTTTTAACGTTCAACAATCCTCGTTTGTTGTTGTTGTTGTTGTTTTTGGAGTGGGGGGGGGGGGGGGGGGGGAGAAGGAAAAAAGAAAAAAGGGTTATAGGTGTGGTGTAGCCCTTACATGAGTCATGGATCTCGCAGTCCCCACTCAACCCAAGACTTGTTGAATGCGGACAAGCCGAGCTCTTGGTTTTCCTTGGTCCAACCCTTTTATGCCTTAATGGGCCAACTTCAACCCAATAAAGGGCCCCATTAATCAAATGGGCCAATGTGACTTCCAAATCCCAATCGTCTCCATAAGAATGGGGCACTTTTGATAAAATGCCACAAAATCAAGGCTTGGATCGATTTTTGCCACACGTGAAAAAACTCTTGCAAGAAATGTCATAGATGACATCATAAATATTTATTTATCTATTTATTTTAAAATACTTGGTTACCGTCTGGTTACCAGTTGGTTACCAAATGGTAACCAGTTACAGACTGCTGGCAGGTTTCTGATTGGTATCCACCATCGCCGGTGGGTTACCAGGTAGTTACCTACCAGAAACTTGGTAACCAAATGGTAGCCCACTAGTTACCAACTGGAAACTTGGTGACCAAGTGGTTACCAGTCGAAAACTTTTGATTTTGTCGGATTTTTTGGCTTTCGCCACCAGAATATTTAAACAACCACCATATTTTAACAAATATCACCAAAATTCAATAAAATTCATAAAAATATCATAATTTCTAAATTTTGTCACCGGAATATTAAAAAACATTAAAATCTGTCGTTGTAATCCTTAAAAATTCAACCAAATTCCACAAAAAACAATTTATATAGTTTGGAAATGGCGGACTAGATCGGAATGGATCTCCTGCTTAGGGGTGGCAATACGGGTCGCGACATGACGACACGACTCGAAAATGACACGAATTTTGCAGGTTCGGGTTGGAAAAAAATAGGGTGTGGGTCGATTTCGGATCACCCAAAATTGACACAGGAAAAAACGGGTCGTGTTCGGGTTGGACTGGTCAAAATTTGTGTCAAATTGGGTCAAATTTCGTGTCAATTTCGTGTTGCCGGTCAATTTCGTGTCGCCGATCAATTTCGTATTAATTTCGTGTTAATTTCGTGTCAATTTCGTGTCGCGGGTCAATTTTGATTCGTGTCGTGTCAACCCGTGACGGGTTCGTGTCGCGGTTTCGTGTCGTGTTTGGGTCGGGGAAGAAAAAAATCAACACGACTCTAACACGAAACGAACTCGACACGTGACACGAATTGCCACCCCTACTCCTGCTCCATGCAATCCTGAGCAGAGATATGATGTTCGATACCAGAGGAAGATTGCGTAGAGGACGTCGTAGTTGATCTCCTCTCCACGGCCAGGACGAGAGAACGTGAGTGGAGGAGATTTAGATCTCTTCACTCGCGGTCACCGGATCTCCTCCACTCGAGCTCAATCAAAGCTTCGGACGTCGGCGAAGGTGGAGGCACGAGGTTTTGGCTCAGGATCGGGCAAAATAGAACCTCCGATTGCCGGATCTCTGATGCGAGGGCGGGATCAGAGGTATGAGGTCACGATCGGAACTTTGGAGGCCAGCGAAGGTGGAGGCATGAGTTGGCTTGAGATCGGGTAAAAGAGAAACTTTGGCAACCAGATCTCCTACGTAAGGACCTTGATCGGAGCTATGAGGTAGGGTGGCGCCTCATTAGAGCTCGTGGAGACAGATCGTGACAGCGGAACCGCAGCAGCCTCGTCAGAGCTTGTAGCGGTGTGACAGTAGATCAGCGGATCAGTGTGACGACAGAGAGGGGAGAGAAAGGGAAGGGAAGAGAGAGGGAAGGGGTGGTTTGTCGTGTGAAAGGGGAAAGGGAAAGAGGGGGAAGAGAGAGAAAGAAAGAAGGGGGACATGGGGTGGAGAGAGAAAAATTTTGTGTGAAAGGGGAGAGAGAAAGAAGGGGAAAAGAGAGAAAGAGAAGTCGAGTGGAGATGAGAGAGAAAAATAAATTTTTTAAAATAGTTTTTAATTAATTATAACATCATCAAATTGATATTTTTTATAAAACTTATAACAAAAATCAATCTACCATTTTTTTTTTTTTGGCATACCACCTAATTATCCCACAAGAATGCTTTCCCCCCTCGTTGGCTCCTCCAGAATATCAGAATATGTTGACAAGGCGGGAAAAATAATATAAAATATGCATTCATGACTTTAGGTGATTTATAGCTATCTTTATTATATTATAATTGTTATTATTATTATTTTGCTGGTGTCAAGACAAAAATAGTTGATTGAATATATAAGTTATATTTTTCTCAATACCTCAAATTGACAAAAAGATAAGGGTAGTTACATCTTAGTTTATATAAATGTATAAATGAAAGAGAATTCTTTGAGAGGACATAAACATACACAACCAATTGATAGGATTTTATTATGTTTTGTTTTGTTTTATTTTTCTTAATATGATTTTGATCAAATTTATCGTCTAAAAACTCACCCTCTAATAAAGATAGATATCCTACTGTATAAGAAGCCATTAGACTAGTTCCAAATTCAAGTATGGAAACTTGTAAATGGTGAGTTTTAATTATTTTTTGTTTTCAAATATTCCTCATTCCCGTATTTAATTCCCATCCCTTTCCTTGACGAAACTTTTTTTTTTTTTTTTTTTTTTGTCAATTTTCTCTTTTTCTTTCTTGGATTTGGTATGCTAAGACCATCAGAAAGTGGGGGCCCACATGAAAATGTCATTTGAAAGACTGGTTGAGATGAGATGAGCCCCATGATTTGATCCAAAAACCAATAATACAAAAGGTCGTCTCACGCTTTGCCCCATACCAACCAACTGTAAATCATGACAGCTTCCCATCAACAACGCCCACCCAAAGACTCAGTCCTTCAATATCACCAAAAAAAAATAATGAGAAATAAATAAATAAATAAATAAATAAAAGCTGATTTTGACAAGCTCCTAATTCGCTTGCGATTGTCTTGAGCTTTTCCACTTTATCTGTCACACATGATTTTATCTCAAATATTACCAACAAAATATATATACCTTTTTTTTATATATAAAAAAAATGTAAAGAAAATTTCATCAAGAAAATTATTGACACCCTAAGTTCTCTATATAGAGCAGCGGCCTATAATTTGCCACGCGTCCCTCTCAATGTTCCCTATCATAGATGATGATCATGAAGTTATATAGATATATGATTGTAAGAATATGATACATATAAATGCTTTGTGTTCCCTCTAATCATCTTTCAGAGATTGTGTTGAACCTTCTATCTCGTCATGAGATGAAGGAATTGGAGTACTTGAGTGTGCATATATAATACACACACACACGCACATATATATATATATATATATATGTTGTCTTTTAGGAAGAACTCCATTCTTTCCACCACTAAAAAGGGGAAAAAAACAAAAGACTCTTTCATATCGTTTTGTTCCACATGTAATTTCTAGCAAACTCTAAGTCAAAGTTCCAAAATATAATTAATGAGAAGGTGGTCTACAAGAAAGGGAAATATTTTAACGGAACATGTCATGGTAGTTTAATCCTTAAGGAATACATCATGAGTTAAACTATAGAATATATAAAAGTAAAGGAAAAACATAAGAAAGAAGAAAATGACCAAATATAATAGAAAAAAAAGATTAAAATTTTTTTGAGTAAAAAAAAAAAAAGATTAATTCATATAATACTTTATGAAATTCGGTTTTTTATTTTATTTTATTTAATAAGCTGACATCAATAGTATTATGTTTACAATGATTGCGAGAAATCCATGGTATTTCTAATACGGTATGTTTTGAAATTTTTTTCAACTAAAACCTTTCTTTTACATATGTCATGTACCGGATTCAATATTACGACTTTATGCCTAGCTTTTCATATAAGCTTTTTTTTTTTTTTTTTTTTTTTTTTCCGAACTGTTATATATGTCATATCTGTATTTATAGGCAATAAAATATCTAAACCTCATAATTAGCATTTTTATAAAATAGAGTTTTCCTTATTAATAGGACAATTTTTTTAACCTTAGATTTGATGTAAATCTCATCAAAATTAAAATTTAAGAAAACTTACTAAAGCCATATAAAACAAAACCCTATCTTTAGTACATACACGAGTTTAATACCCGTGCGTTGCACATGGAAGGAAGAAAAAACAAAAATGAAAAAAATTGAGTATTATATAATAAAAGCAGTTAACTAAGATATATATTATACGGGGAAGGAAGAAAAAACAAAAATGAAAAAAATTGAGTATTATATAATAAAGTATTTAATTAAGATATAGATTATAATTACAGTAAATATAATTTTTTTAGTATTTATTATTATAATATTAAAGTACATACATTTATATTTATAAGCGTAATTTTCTTGAAATAAAAAAATTTAAATAATAAATAAAATTTAAAAAATTTAAAAAATCAAAGGGATAACAAAATTGAGAGGTAAATTTAATGAATCCCTATAATTCTCTCATTTTTCTTTTCATGCCAGTATATAAAACCTTAGAAAAAGCACTTGCAGGAAAGTCCATTGAACTTTTTATCATACGTCTTTTTAATTAAAATTGTTGGGCACACAACTGCCATCTTTATCCAAAAAAACAAAAAAAACAGACGGTCACAGTCTCTGGTATATATTCATATATATATATATATATATATATATATATATACACACACACACACACATAGTAACATGAAAAGGATGCGCTAGTTTCTCAAATAATACCTTAAGACTGTAAAAGATGTGGAAGGGTAGGGATTAATTCACAGAAAAAAAAAAAAAAAAAAAAAAAACCCAACGAAATTAATGTCAATATATATAGGTTTTGACCAAGTACAATTAATGTTACACTAGCCTTCAACAATAGCATTATGCAAAAGATTTTGTACTATGGAGAGGGATAGCTATTAGCTAAGAGGGGTTTTTCTTTTTTCTTTTTATTTTTCGGGATAGAAATAGCTAAGAAGGTTCTGAGTTATCTCGATCTCATCTTGATTTTGCATCAAGTTATTGAACGAACACTGCATCTCAAAGAAGCTTATAGGTGTGCCTTAACAAATAACAAGCAGCTTTTTTACCCATAATGAACTACAACGGATTGAACCGGCCTATGGAAAATTCTTATTGTTTTTTACTTTTTTTTTTCCTGTGTAAAAATAATTAATAGGTACATATTTGCACAAGGAAATGTAGTTAAAATTAATGTGAATTCCTCTTATTTTATATTTTCTTCGACATAAATTCACATTTTTAATAACTGAAGTTTACATTTACAGTAATTTTAGTTCACATTGTCGGATACCATCAGGTACTAGATTTAAGATAATTCTTTTATATATATATATATATATATATGGTTTGAAGTATTTTGAAAACCTTTAACCTAGCTAATATGGTTAGGATTCTTCCTTTATTGTTTAAAAATAATTGTTGGAGAAATCAACTATATACATATATATCCGTGGTTCTCCCTTGGAATAAACGAAACTAGCATTCATGAATCAGTTAGATCCTTCTCCAAATCAATAACTATTCTTCTTGTTATAATATTCTTGTCATTATCCTCAATAAGTTCTTTATGGTTACTAATATTGATGGCACCCATTATTATTCTAAAGTACATAGAATGGTCCCTTGTTGGTAATTATGTTATGTTTTGTCCGGTGAAATTGGTAAACTAGTTAAAACAGAGTTACTTTATCAAAAAAAAAAAAAAAAAGAGTTAAAATGTGATCGGTGTTAACTAAAATTTATCCGCTTCTCGATTAAACCCTTCCGATAAAATTTGCGCACCGTCATATCGGATATAATTGAGGGGCGCAAAGAAGCAAATAATTTAAACTCCCCAAATAAGGTTGGTTATAAAAAATATATATATTTATATTCGATAAAATTATTTTTCATATAGCCCCCCAAACATTGCTTAATTGCTGTGTATATATATATATATATATATTGTCTCCGTTCAATGTATCATCATATAGTAAGTAAAAGTAAGTTATTAGGTTAGTTACTGAATTTTTAACTTTATGTAACTTTAGCTTCTGAATTTTTTTTCATAGCTAAAATACCCTTAAACTATTAAAATGTTACTACAATAGTCATTTACATCAATTTTTGGATGAAATCAGTTAGGTAGCGTCACTTTTTAACCAAATTACTAACGAATTCCATTTAAAAATTAATAAAAATGACTATCATAGTAACATTTACTAGTTTCGGGTATTTCCCTGCTCTTTTTTTAATTGCTGGAATGACCATATAAACAATTAAAAACGTTGGTATAATTATCATTTTCGTTAATTTTTAGACGGAATCCGTAATTAGCACCACGTTTTGACCAAATTACTAACAGATTCCATTTAAAAATTGACGGAAATGACTATTGTAGGAATATTTTAGAAGTTTAGGGTATTTTAGCTACAAAAAAAAGTCATGAGACCAAAGTTGTACAAGATTAAAAGTTTAGAGACTAAATGAGTAATTTATCCCAATAAATAATCATATTGGCATATTTTCCATTACAAAATAAAGGAAACCTAGAATGGTTCTGAATATATATATATATATATAAATATATATTCATAAAGTCTCATATCCAGTACCGTATGATATCCGGTATGTGAACTTCAGTTACTATAAATATGAACTCCAGTTACTATGAATGTAAATTCATGCAGGAATAAATGTAGCTAAAATAAATATGAATTTCTTTTATTTAATATTTATTTCTACATAAATTTATATTTATAATAACTAAAGTTACATTTATAGTAACTGAAATTTATATTATTAAATACCATTCCATACGGATAGGAAACCAACCCACTCTATATATATTTATCTCTTAGTTTGAAAAATCCAAGTCAAGTTTTTTTGTTCTCTCCCTCTTTTCGGTGAGAACGAATCTCAAAGAATTACACACGCATATTTATTTATTAAGCAACATTTTCCGAGTCAAAATACATCTCTCTCTCTCTTTCTCCAACTAATTATCAAATAAATATTCTGGAAGTGGAGGAATCTAACAGCTACTCTTTTGAATTGTGGTAAAAGCAATGGTCTAAAGTGAAATTTGACCTTTGCCGAAACCTAGCGGAGCAGCTCGATCAGTTAGAGCACAGAAACTACATATATATATATAATATTATATATATATATATATCTATATCTATATCTATATAAAAGCTTGTTCATCAGTCAACTTGTCTAATAAATTGTGTTTGATGATTCACGTCAAGTCTTATATAAATATTGATAATTATATGAAAGAAACATCACCATCTTTCCCTTTCATCTTCTCTCTAAAGAATAATATCTCTTTTGGAGGAACAGATGCCTGAACGATTCAGACAGCAATTTTAAATTGAAATAATCAATGGAAAATTTGGAAATGATCTACTTATAATCAGTGGAACATCTGAAAGAGTAATTAGGGTTTAATTTTAAAATAATATAGATAATATTTTAGATTCCATTTTAGTCTAAACACTTTAGTGGTTGGATGCAGTCAAGAGTGCTTCTGACTTTAGAGAAAAACCCAAAATGCTATCTATATATATATATATATATATATATATATATGGGGGCTGATTATGTATACAAACATGCATTAAAATATATGACAACAGAAACGAAAAGAATGAATAAGAAAATCATATATGCATATATGTATATGTGTGTATATAGATACAGAATTTGTATGTTCTGATCATTACGGCCGATCCTTATTAGTTCAGGTGATTATACTTTCAAAGGGTAGCCGGAAAAGAAACTATGATGGTTTGTTTGGTGTTTCAATTGGAACTTAAATTTTTCAACTCAATTTTTATTTTTTTCTGAATAGTCAATAAAAAATTTAATTAATTTTTCAAAAGTTAACCAATTCCAATTTAAAAATTTTATTTCCAACCGACGAACCAAACAGAGACTAAATATATATATATATATATATATATATACATATACACATATATAAATAATCTGATTTGCTTATGGAATGTCGGCAAGTATACAGCTCTTTCTTCGTATATTACTTAGGTGAGTGAACAATTAATAATAATTTCCAGGAATTAATGTAATGTAGAAAGTTAACAAGAGAGCTTAATGTATAGCTAAATTAAAAATATGATGAAAAGGTAAAATATGGCAATTACTCTTGAAGTAAATATTTCTCATTTTGAATGTTATTAGTCTTACCATAGTATGAATGCTTCAAAGGTGCCAATAGTAAGTCAAGAGCAATATTTAATTAAACCCCAATTCACATGATATAAGACCCCACTTAATTTGACCAAAGATTAGTGGATTTAAAAAGGAAATAAACTAAAGAAAAGGAGTTTTAATTAACCTAATGGGATAGAAACTAAATAAGAACAAAATCATCAGTCATAGAACGAAACAATCATCTTAAAAGTAAAGAGCGGAGCTAAGAACATCAATTTAAAGCCCTTTTTTTTTTTTTTTTAATGTACCAATGTGAGTAATCATCCTTTTATTGGTAGAAATAATATATATTTTTTTCTTAATAATATGATAATTTTTAAAATATTTATCAATAAAATAATGACAATAATTACTTATAATATATTTATTTTGTATACGTTGATATTTCAAGTTTGAGATCTTGTAAATTTAGTTTATGTTTAGCATATACAAAACCAACTCCCATGATTATTTTATATTGTAAGATTGCAGCCCCTAAATCACAGTTGAACATAAAACATATTTATAAGCTTTTCTGTTTATTGATATCTTTTAGCAAGTTTTATTCCTTAACTTATTGGACCTTTAGGTTAACAAATTCAAATCATGTACAGAGTCATGAAAAATCTGCCCATTTTTTTATTTTTCATTTATTATAATGGGTAATCAATAACTATGTGACAGAAATGGAATATACTGGTCTTTACATTTTGAGGCTTTAAATAATTTGTTACGTTTTTTGGTCTAATTTGTAATGATAGGTAATCTACAATAATATAATATATGTGTTTATAATTAAAAAAAGAAAAGATTGAAAAACCCATTGGCCTAACATATGAAAACGGTGAGACAGTCATTCATGTAAGGTACAGTCAAACACGCTAACTAATAATAACACAGCAATACTCCTACCAATCATTTTGTATCTTTCTGAATTTCATTGTCAATCTTATATGAGAAGAGCTAATTATTTAGTGCCATGTGCCATTTACTTTTTCACAAGGGAATTTCGTCAAATCACATAATTGAAATAAGGAAATATATATTTGAGCAAAACTATTTATATCTAGTTATAAACCGACTATTCAGGTTAAAGACAAATTAGTAAGAATGAAGTCCATAGTTTTATAATGCATACATTATTTCTTGTTTATCTGCAAAAGATTACCGTTAATCTTGCATATAATTTTTCTAGGTACTAGATTAAAATAATTACAAAATAGGGGTACCTAGTTTATTAGGACTATGGGTTAAAAGAAACTAATTCCTTATCTTATTAAGTACCACATAAAGACAGAGAATGTTTCTTATATATATAAAATAAGATTAAATAAGTCAATAACCAAGAAATTGAATCATTACACACAAGGATTAAAAAAATATATATGAACGTTCGACCTAGAAAAAGTACCATATTAACATACCATATTGATTAATCTTGTTCTATGTTTTGAACCGTCCTCAAATTATGTTAGTTTTGCTTACTTTTTTATGATTATTATTTCTATATGATTTTGACAAAATATAATGTTTATCAAAACGTGCATTATGAATAGGGATGATCTACCATAAAAAGGCTCCTTAAATACTGGTGACTAAACCAGTAGTATGTGTAAGTACCTGGAAACTTGAACTATGATCAAAAGCATCTAATCCTCACCTAGAAATTGTTCCTTACTATTCTAAGAAGAACAGAAGTCAATATAAGGTTAATATATCTAAAGTTTCTTTTCTTTTCTTTTTCTTTTTCTTTTTCTTTTTTTTTTTTCTTTGGAGAAAAGCTGTATGAGATGGAAACCTAGAAAACGCAGGCGCAAAAGTTAGATAAAAGTTCTAGACACTGAAATAAAAGGGAAGTCAGATATACTCTAGGACTCAAAAAACCATATGCAAACAAAAATTTTCTCAACTATAGAAACATCTTTATAATTAACTGCAAAGAATTACTTATGGCTGGTGTTAATGAGATCTTGATCATACTCATACCTATGCTATATATAAGAATCATTTAAATGATTTTTTATTCATCAAATATCGCTTTTAATTTTCTCCAACCCTGAAAGGGAATATTAAATCCTGCAGTCAATTGCAGATATAGAGCTGATTTATATATATATATATATATATATATATATTCATTTTATTCATTTATATATTTTGTCGTGATCAAGATCATGAATGACGTCAGAGCAGTAATATATATATATATATATGGTTCTCATTATTTTTAAAAGTTAGGTTGATTTGTCTTACTCTAGGAACACAGGATTCTTTCGTACTGCCCAGACCTAACAAATTAACCTGCTCTCCATTGACTAATTTACGCCAACACTAGTCTCAACCCAATAACATGTATTTTAAGTTTTCCAGTACAACATTTCATCTGGTAACTACAAATTATGTGCTTTTCTATCATACAAAGGACGCAAAAATGTCAACAATCTCAAGCTCTCTATTTCGGCTTGTAATATATATATATATATATATATATATATATATTTTTTTTAATATATATGTATATATATAATATGAAGAACATAATAACATTGTTCATCGATCTCCTTAGCTAGCTGCACCCTTTCACTTATAATTGCTAATTGTTTTATCGTGACTCAATAATCAATATTGAATTCATATTAGGGTAGATCGTATTACATTTTAAGTAGGGTCTAATCGCAAACCAAACTAGGATTTGAGATTTCTCAATCCTAAATCGAACTAAAAGTACGTCGGGTCATTGTCCAAACCGAAAGTATCCGTTTCTGTAGTTTTCGCGGTTTGAGTCTGTGAAATTTGAGCTCTTTTCAAAGATTCCTTTTTTAATCTCATAATATAACAAAACTGATTTACTAAAAAAATATAATAATAACAAAATTGATTTTTATAAAACAAAAGTACCCATAACCAACAAATTTAAAAGCGTAACCTAGTGATAATACCATACCTGACTCCACCTAAAAGTTCAGAATTCGAATCCCCCACCCCCAATTTCAAAAAAAAAAAAAAAAAGCATACCTACAATAAACAAATTTAAAACATACCATTATGAGTTGACAAATTAATTTAATAAAAACCCTTACAACCCAATTAAATTATAACAATTTTGTAACCCATCATGACAATAATCAATTAGGTATATCACATTCGAATTTGTTGAATATCTTGTGTGGCTGGATGAGTGTTTGGGGTGTATGAACGGCTGGGATGGTGAGGTACTTTTGCATGTTTGTCGGCTGGTGATCAATGTTTGAGTGAAATCTTATTGTGTGGCTTTGGTTTGTTTTCAGCTTCTGTTTAACATGTATAAAATGTAGTCTTTTACGGTTTTACCAAAGAAAAAAACAATAAAGGGTGTTTGATAAGTGTAAGGGAAACGAAAAAGAAAAAGAAAAAAGAAATTGTTAGTACTTATGGTTAAATAACATCAAAACCATATATATCAGATGAAAAATTACTTTGACAATTTAATAAAAAAATTTATGAATACCTAACAGTTTGTTATCCTCCTATTACAAAATTCTCCACTGTTAGAAGTAAACAGAAATATGTAAGTAACTACTAAATTATAAGAATTAAACATGGGTCAACAATGAACATATGTAATATCTGTCAGTTATAATATATTCTCCAATATTTGGGTTAATTTTTAATTGTTTACTACAGTCTATCAATTGAGGAAATATATCTAAATATCCTAATGTCTATAATTTGAATGGATTGCATTTAACTTCAAAGTTTTCCAAATCTATACATAATTGGTAAACTGAGTAGCACCAATTTCACCATTGATTTAATATCCTACTTCTAATTAGGCATAAAATTAACATATTAATTCGTAACGCATCATGTACACATTTAAATATGATTTAATAAGTGTAATTTTAGTAAGATGCCAATTTATAGTTATGATGTATTGTTTTCTTAATGTGTTTGATACTGTTTATTTCAATTTTTAAAAAAAAATTTATCCACAAAATTTTTAAACGTGTCTTTCTTTTCACTCATTATTATGTTAAAATTTTATTTAAAATGTTAATATATGACAAATAGGAGTTATTTGCTTTCATCATTATTTATTTTTAAAAAGGTCTATAATGTTTCCGAGAATTGTTCCCATCAGTAGTCGATTTAGATCCACTGAATCCATCACAGTTTGTAGTCCCAGTCAACTTGTTGCAATATAGAATATAAAAGTACAAATGCATAAAATTAAAATGTGCACATATAAAGAAACTGTGCCACATTTTGCCATGATGGCCTCTTTGAAATCAACCAAAAAATTATTCCAATTTCATCATATCAATTGGTTTGTGGTTCACTTGATATCCGCCGCAATACATGAGATTATAAAAAAATAAAAATAAAAATAAAAAAATCCCTCTTTTTGAAATTTCATCACAAGAGATATAAAGAAAGAGAGAAAAACAAAATACCATATATGTATCTTATGATAATTCCTTTTTTTTTTTTTATAACTTTTTATACTGTTTAATTTTGTTGACTCACGTATTAATAGCCTCTAGACCAAAAAAAAAAAAGGACAATTTCATGACCCGGTGAGAAAAGCTAACCCTTTTGTACAAACGACAAGGCAGACTCCCACGAGTGGTGTGAAAACAAAATCTAAAGGAGATGCCTCGGCATTATTAATTAATTGCCTATACACGTACCAAACTATATAAATAATTAGTAGTAGTTGTAGTAGTGTGATTCTAGTCTATTGGTAATTTTATTTTTGATTTCACCACAATATCTAGAGTTAGAATCCTTTCAAGATTTTTTTTATTATTATTATTTTTTTCAGTTTTTAATATGATATTAATGGTGTTATGGGTTTCTCGTCATTGGTTGTAGATATTTTCTTCAACTGTGCATAGATGATCTGCTAAAGAGTAAGGTGTTTGCCCGATATTTTTTCTTTTGATGTACTTTTTTGGTGTCTTCCAATTGTGAAGTCCTATACCTTTTTCGAATTTGTTGGTGAAAACAATTCTCTATTGGTATTGTGTTTTCTTTAACAATAAAGTATTGGTATATGGCTTAAGATGATTGTACTACTTTACTTGTTATGGAATTTTTTATTTAATTCTTTAAAAAACAATAATAATATTAGCAATAGTAATAATAATAATAATGATGATAAGAATAATTAATTAATAGTAAATTAGTAGGAAACGTAGAATGGAATACATTTCCTTGTGAAAAGGCATGAATCATGTGTAACATTTATAATAGAAAGCAGTCATAACTCGTGTGCACAGCCACAAATTCCCACAAATATACGTTAAGACGAAAAAAGTGAAGACATTATTCAACAAGTTGTGTTTGTCAAAAACCTCCTTTTCAGCTCAATCTAGATCACGTACCTTCCAAAATATCTAAATATTATTTCTTCCGATCTAACTTTCTTAATAGGGAAAAAAAAAAAAAAAAAATCTTCGCAGCATTTTTTGGAGTCGCATATTAGTTATCACTTTACCCTCTATTTACATAAACATATAAATATATTAAGATTAAAGATTCTCTTTATTTGGTAGATCAAGAATGGTCCACAAACAACTTCATTGTATGCATAATATGCATGTGTGATTTGAAATAACACATGAGTAGTAAAATTAAAAGCAAAACCATGCATGCAACTTTTTTTTGCCGCAGTTAATTTTCTCATCAGACCAGACATATGTACTAATGGGAAACAAAATTCTAGCAATAGATATCTACTCAAAAATAATAATAATAATAATAATTTCTAGAACTTGATTCACATTTAAGTAAAACTGCTTTTGTTTACCTCAGACAGAAATCATTACCAAAGGAGTGTAAATAAAGATTAACAATTCACATTTTTTTTAATAAATATTCTCATTTGTATCCCCTGAACTTTTATGTCTTTCCCACTTTGTCCCCTAAAATTTTAAAACTCCCACTTTACCCCATTTAACTTTGAGTTTAACCCCACTTAACTCTTTTTATCAGAATTTCAGTTAAAAATAAATGGGAAAAAAAAAGTGAGTTAAATGTAGTCATGTAGTTTTTAAAAAAAAAAACAGGATTCCTAACATAACAGTAAGACTAATTCATCTATTTTCTCATATGTTTTTAACTGTAATTCTAATAGAAAGGGTAAAATGAGGTTAAATTCAAAATTTTAGAGGTAAAGTGAACATTTTTAAAATTTAGGAAATATAGTGAGAATGACCCCAAAATTCAAGGGATATAAATAAAAATAACCGTTTCTTTTTTTAAAATGGGGCTCAATAAACTCACCTTACGAATTTTGTAAGTGACTAAATACATGATTGTTTAGTTAACTCATGTTTTCGTTCTCTTCAATACAAAATAAAGACACCCTTGTCATATATAATTTACAAAACCTAACAATAATTCAATACTTAACTTTATTATAAAGAAATATATTTCAAATTTCAACACCAAACTATTTGCGTGTGTGTGTCTGTATGTGTGTGTGTGTATATATATATATATATATATATATATATATTGTACAAATGAACCAAATTTAAAGTTGAGTTTAATGAGAGGGGGTCCCGAAGGGTGGTGGGGAAGAGGGGAATGGGAGAGTGATGGTTTATTAATCGTTGGGAAAGAAAAAGAGAAAATTAATTAATAAATTGAATGAGAAAAATGGACCATACATGTATATGTGATGCACGGAACCATGCAAATCAGGAATTTTCCATTATTCAAGTTGCTTTCTTAATATAAAAGAATTGTCACGTCAATTTAAGGTTTTGGAAAAAGACCATACTCGGATTTTTCAATCACCAATATATATGCCCTTAATTGGGAATTTAATTCTATAGCTTCCATGATTAAAGGAAGCTACAGGCATCCTTTAGCACTGTTCTGTTTGGCTAGTTGCCACCTACATGCATTTCCTTTGTTTTATGGCTAACACCAATATATATATATATATTCTTTTTTTTTTTCTTGAATTTCAAAAAAAATGATGCAACACGATGATAATTAATCATTTTAGTACGTTTCTTATCTAAACATGCTTAACTACGGAGTTTTGACATCATCCAATGACAATCCAATAAATACTTTACTACCAATACCATATTAATTGTTCTTACAAATTTTTTTTTTTTTTGTTGAATATATAATCTTACAAGTTTTATATCTAGTAGTATACAAATGTTTGTGTGTGTGTGTATATATATATCACAGATATAGGGTAACTAATTATTTTAGTTGATGTGCTCACGATCACTTAAACATAGGTTCATATTACATGAGATGAATACATATAACAGACAAAAAGTAATTAATCAGATCCTGCCAACACATAACACTCATGAAATCAGCATTATTATGATATTAAAGTTCCAACTTGATGATTGGGGTTTCGTAAAAAGAGACCCCCTATGTGTTTATCTGCTCCTAGTATATAATTCTATGATCTACTCGAACTTAATTATTATTACACATAATTAATAATTACAAAACAAAAGAGACAACAAAAGTAAGAAAATTAATTAATCACTCACCACTCACCTCCACAAATCACGAAACCATAAAGTAATAAACTCGTTTAGTTCCCTAACAAATTAAACATAGAGAAAAGGCGAAGAAAACCGGCAAAAAAGTAGGGCTAAAATGAGGCTGTTTTGTTCTCTTGACCACTTTTTCTTTCCCTTTTCTTTTATTTTATTGTTATCTTAGGTTGTTTTATAATAGAACTTCATTTCTTTTTTCCTTTTTTTTTTTAAGAAAAGAAAAATATCATTCATATTAATACAATAATACAAACCAAATAAGATAGTACAATTATCCCACAATATCACAAACACGACTCTCAACTAAGATCTATCTTGTCAATGAAATCTAATGACACGGAGGAAAGTAAAATGTATGCCTAAGGAACAAAAACAGTAAAGTAACTCAGCACACAAATATCGAGCATACAAATTATTCTTTGTGACAATAACTGAACAATCGATAGAAGCTTCTCATCGATTGAGAGCCATGACCTTACAACATAAAACCTACCATCCACTCCATATATACACAAGCCTCATGTAACAAACAAAACAGAACCAGACCGAGAATGTATTTTTAATATCTTATTATATAATTATCCTCTTTGTTTTTAAAATTTTTTTTTTCTATATTGGGCTTTTAAGAAGAGAGTTTTCACCATTCAGTCTCATATTTTACTTTGTCATAGACGTTTGATTTATAGTTGGAACAATAATGTGTCATATTTAAATAAAGAATAACTTTTTTTGATAGTATAAAATAAGAGATCATTTTATAAAAGTTATTTTTTAGATAGAAACGCTAAATCTGAAAAACAAAGTATTATCCAAAGAGCACCTAAAATTGAGGGGAGTGGTAACGGAGATGACGTTGAGTGGGAGTCAGCAAGACATTGGCGTAGTTGGGGAATTATAAAGGGTTAGAGGGGCTGAATTGAAAACCGAAAAAAAAAAAAAAAAAAAAAAAGTCAGGGGGTTTTCTCCCACGTGCCGGTTACGGTCAAATGACGGTGCCGAATCCATAACACATGTAAGCCCTCCATGAGAACCGTAAAGTTGGACAAACCTCTTTAACTTTACAACTTTTTTTTTTTTTTTTTTTTTTTTGAGGAAACTTCACTACTTGTTGAAAACATTAAATAGAAAAATAATACTAATAATAAAAAGAAACAAAGTAATAATAAAAATAAAAAAAGGTTTTAGCTTGACCGCCAATTCATAGCCTGACCGTGACTTTCCCACTGTCATATGCAAAAACTGCAAGCCTTCCGGTTTGCCAAGTTTCACCAATAATGTACACAGTTCATTGATAATGCTATTAATTTTAATTATTATGGATAAGATTTTAAATTTGAATTAGTCTTTTTTTAAGTAATATATTATGATTTTTTTAGTGATTATTTAAGTATATTTTATCGATCATTCTTTATTTCGATAACGTTTTTTTTTTAATTTAATATTAAAAAGTTAAATTTAGTAATCATGCGTACCTGAAAGTTGCATCCACATGAGCCGTTCCTTTGCGGTGATTTTTATGATCAAATTAAGAGTTTTAACCAATAAACGATCAAGATTTACGTACGTTCATGCTTTCTCTTGTATTACTTTTCTTACGTACTGCCTTAAATTAAGGAACTTGTACACAAATTAAGAACCTTGTTCAATGGGATATTATTTATGAATTTTTTGTCCAAGAAAAAAGAAAACTTTCTAAAATAATATTTGCTAAAATCAAAGTACTGGAAATTATAATGTTTTTGTCTGTCTTGTAATTTGGTTTGTCACTCGCTAATAATTAGTCCTCCTCAGGATTTATAATGATCCAGAACCATGGAAAAGTACACGTCCCCAATATTAAATCATCTTGCATATTTATCAGTATGTAGTTGGTGGAAAAATCTTATCCCCAGTCATTTCATAGTTATGAGCTTAGGAAATATCCTAAATATAAACCAAAAAAGAAAAAGAAAAAAGAAAAAAGAAAAAGAAAAGGAATCATTAAAACACAACATTAATATAAAAAAGAGAAGGTAAAAAAATAAAAAAAAGAAGCCATAGGAATTTAGATTGCGTTGGGGACCGCCGATCCGTGTTATGTTAATAAGTATGAGTAATTGTGCATAAGGACACCAAGCAGGAAAAAATGCAAAAAGCAGTGTAAAGTGGCCAAAACCAGAAACCTACTATTTCAAAAAAAAAAAAAAAAAAAAAAAAAAAAAAAAACCCCTCTCTCTCTCTCTCTCTCTCTCCTCTTTCTCTCTCTCCTCCCTGCTAGAAAAGAAAACCAGTGGAAATAGTAGAAATCTATAACCTAAAGCTCACACTTTCTCAAAAGAACAAAGCAGAAACGATCTTAAACCAGACTTTCCAATCTCTCTCTCGCTCTCTTTCTGATCAAAAAGGGAACTCCTTAGCTAATTAGCTATATAGAGCGCACACACACACACATATATACATATAAAATTGAGTTCTTCAGTAGTGTTTGGTGTTTGGTTTCTGATCTCCCTTTTCCTTGTTCTCTCTCTGATCTCCATATATCCAATCCTCCATGTCAAATGATCATCACCATCATCATCAAGAAAGCACCCATGATCCGTTCCGGTCCTACAATCATGATCCTTTCAACTACATCAACAACCACGAATTCATGATCGAACGGTTCCCATTCCTCCAAAACCACACGAACAATTCCTCCATATTCTACAACCACCACCACCACCACCACCACCCCACCACAGCAGCCGCAGCCGCAGCCGCAGCCGCAAATGATGGTTTCGATCCGACTTCCTACTTGAGCTACGCCGACTGCCTTCATGGCTCCTCCATGGATCACTACAACACCCTCTCCCGCGCCTTCGACATGTCCTGCGCCGCCTCTTCCTCCGACGTCGTTTCCGCTCAGATCGACCGCCTTCACGACATCGACAGCACTACTGTTGCTAATCACAATGATACTAAGAACAGTAATCAGGTGATGAAGGGTGCCGGTGCCGTTGCCGGCGTGGGGGATCAGTCGGCGGGGACTAGTGAGAACCCGTCCACGCCGAATTCCTCAATATCTTCCTCCTCCAATGAAGCCGCCGGCGCCGCGGGTGAAGAAGATTCGGGGAAGATCAAGAAGGTGGAAGAGGATCATAAGCAGACCAAAGAGTCTGAACTAGATCAAGATGGAGATGATGAGGACAAGGGTGCTTCAAAGAAAGTGTAGGTTTTTCTTCTTCTCATGAAGTACTTGATTATTCATGGTAATTATGAGGTTGAATTTATCATGTGTTTTTGCCTCCCTTAAAGTTTTACACATATTTTTTCTACATTTTCCCCTTTCATAACTTGACTTTTTGTCTCACTTTTTTTCATCTACCAAATTTTTTTTCCACACATGTAATTACAACTTTGAGCAAGAGAAAAGAAAATTGGAGCACTTCAAGAAAAAAGAAACAAGGGTTGTGTGGAACCCTAATTAAGATATATTCATCACTAATCATTCTTTTCTATAGTTCTATGAATCATTTCATGATTATGTTTTTTTCTCTTGAATAATTCAAAGAAAAAGTTTAGTGTATTTTCTTACTATTATTAGTAGATTGGATTGGTGAAAAATGGGGATTAATAATGATAATGTGTTGTTTTTGTAATTAGGACAAAGACTAAAAAGAAGGAGAAACGGCAGAGGGAACCGCGGTTTGCTTTTTTGACTAAGAGCGAGATCGACCACCTTGAAGATGGATATAGATGGAGAAAATATGGACAAAAAGCTGTTAAAAATAGTCCTTATCCAAGGTTTGCTTATTTCACAATAATCTCAACAATTATGCAACTAAGAAAAAAAAAAAGTTCACAATAATTAACATAAGTATAGAAAACGTTTTCTTTAGCTTGCTAGTTAGTAATTTCCTAAAGTCTTCTCTCATATTAGTTATTCTCCTCTTTTTATTATATCAAAATTTTCTCAGCCATTGTTAGTTTGGTGAAGGACCAATTTTATATCTATAAATTGGCAATTAAATGGTTATCCATATTGCAAAGTACATGAAATTAAAGCTCACGCATGTGCCACCTTTAGAAATTGCATTAACACACCTACTAAGTACTAATCTTACATTATATAGACATAGCTTAATTGATTATTACATTATACGTTATGAAACTAATTGACCTTTATATTAAACCCTTGACACATGTCTCTCCTCGCCGACATTTGTTCTTTACAATTCCTTTGCAATTGCTCCCCTTACTTTTTGTGTTTATTGAATAGAAAGAAAATTATACTTACCAAGACAAAAAGATAAAAAATAAAAGACGAGTTAAGGTTTTATATATATGGTTGACTAACTAGCTTTCTAATGCTTTTTCCTCAATTGTGTTTTTTTTTTTTTTTTTTGTTTTCCTCCTTATCAGAAGCTATTATAGATGTACCACTCAAAAGTGCAATGTGAAGAAGCGTGTGGAGAGGTCATTCCAAGATCCCTCAATTGTGATCACTACATACGAAGGGCAGCACAACCATCACTGTCCGGCCACACTCCGTGGCAACGCGGCGGCCATGTTGTCGCCTTCACTTTTTGCGTCGGCCACGGCATCCATGGGGCCGAGCTTGCCACACGACTTCTTCACTCAGTTTCTCCCCATCAATGTTAATCATAATAATCATCATAATCATAATCATAATCAAGGTGAGGCCAGTTCTATATTATACTCAAACCTCGCCCAGCAGTACCGCCAACAGCTTCAAGTTCCTGATTTTGGCTTATTGCAGGATTTAGTTCCCTCATTTAGTCATCACAAGCAAGAGCCATGAAAATGTTCCATATATATGTTTAGGGAGAACATATATATATATATTTATATATTATAAAAAACCTATATATCTATAGATATATGCATGTTTTGTCTAATAATTGTTTACTTTTGTTTTGATCTTATCTTCTTTCAAATGGTATTATGGCAAATATTTCCAAATATGTTTTGTTTAATTATTTGTAAACTCTCTCCTCTCTATTTTAAACTTACGTGTATTAACTGATTAATTAGAATATTGTACGTATTAATGATCAAGTGGAGAGCATAGAGAATTGAAGAATGCTTATTTAATATCTGATTTATTGCGTCTGAAAATGTGTTATTCTACATCTTATCAAACGGACTTTATAGAATTTGTCAATAAAAGTGAGTATTTATGGTTCTTGTTTAAAGGAAATGACAGTCTCTCTACCTTAATTGGCATTGCATATCCCAAGCAGGGCTGGCTGTTGTTGGCCGGTAAGTAGTACTGAGATTATAATTACTTAATTATACGTATCTTTTTTCATATTAAGAGTAGTACTCTTTCAAGATTTCAATCTTCTTGTTTTCAGCAAATTTAGTTTGAGAGAATTAATAGAGAGAGGTTATAAGATGATGAAGCTCGTACATAGAAGCCAAGTTTTCTTTAATTAAAAGGAGTATCGTACTCTAACTATACATATCTTCATGCACTAATATTGTCATCATCACTTGTATATTTCTTGTGTTGTTAGCCTTTGTGGTTGAATTCTGAACTAGTTCTTCATTTTTGTTTTATGTTTTCCTTTTCTATAAATAAAATTATGATCGGAGTTTGATATTGCGAGTTGTTCAGTCCAGATCTGCTGTCTCATTCCTATCTCAAAGGTTGTCCACTCAAAAGTGTTTTGACAACTCATCAATTTGTTTAAGAATTTTTAATGTTTAGCATTTTTTATGTGGTTAAGTTCTTAAATTCAAATGATATGACATGATATTGTTGGGGGTAAAGGCGGATTTATGGGGGTGCTAGTGGGGGCTAGAGCCACCCACTCAATTTTTTTGTTCTTCTAGTTTTACCCCAAAAATTTAATAATTTTTACAATTTGTCCCCACTAAAAATAAAAAATTCTCATCAAGTCCCTATTTTGCCCCCACTAAAAATAAAAAAATTTCATATAATCCCCATTAAAATTAATCCTATAAAAAAAAAATTTGTAATTTTACTGCTTTGCCCCCATGAAAAATAAAAATTCTTACTTAAACCCATTAAAATTAAAAATTCTCACATAGCCCCCACTAAACTTTATTTTTATCCTAAAAAAAATTGATGTATGCCCCCATTGAAATATATTTATGGTTCCGCCTCTGATTAGAAGGACAACCAATGAGATAGGAAACTGAGACAACAAATCTCGAGTTCGAGCTACTTAGTGGTATAAACTTAATTGAGATATGTTATTAAATTTATCTTATATCAGTTGTCTTCTCTCTATTTAATTTTAAAAAAGCAAAAAAAAAAAAAAAGTTTAATAGAAAGAAGAGCAAGATGAAAGAAAAGAGTTTAAGTTTGGGGGACACTTTAGTTAGTAATACTTATACCATCTGTTTAATGAACGAATTCTTGTTTTTTGCTTTATGTACCCATGCTTCTAAAATTTGATAGATATATCATTTTCTATAATATTGGATGTAACGTCCACAGTATCCAGAGACCATGAATTGGATAAGAGGAAGGGTAAAGTCACAATTTTCTTTTCTTTTTCTTTTTTTTTTTTGGTAAATAAGTCATAATTTTCTTATTACTTTATATATTATTTGTTCCTTTAATAATAAAATTATGTCAAGTTCCTTTCAAAAATAATAAAATAAAGTAACGCGCGTAGAGTGGGTACGTTATAGCTTATATATTATTTAGGTAGGTAATCTATACAAGTAAAATGAAGAAAAGTTGTACACATATAACTCCATTTTACTTTATGAGGTAACATAAGCTGAGTAGATCATGAGATTAGAGTAATAAGCAAGTAAAACTTGCTCTGTTCATTAATTATAGAAAAATATTAAAAATATCAATTCTAATCTCAATCTAATTATGTAAACTATCATTCTTTTATTAATGAACGCTTAAACTATTACCACATCAATTAACTATATTTACTAAAAAAAAGATGATAACTCACCATCACGTGAGTTGACATTCAAACGTTGGGATTAAGAGTTGATGTCCCTAACACTAGTTTTAATTGTAAATTAGCTTTTAATTATGCATTAATATTATTACACTGCCGTGTTAGCTTCCTGATTATTGATGGTTACACTTGATATGTATTATACGTTAGAGTTTAGCCAATGAGACTTTATAAATGGACAAATGAAAGTTCAGCTTAACCTTCAGGTTGTTTGTCAACTTCAATATTTAGCCCCATATATACGATTCATTTAAACGTTCATTACCAGTTCTCAGTATTCATTAATTAAACTATATTTCAAGCTAATTATACATACAATTGACACGCTTTATGCATGCTTATTGGAGAAGTCAAATTATATAAGCTAGTTAGACAAGACTCTTTAAAAGTATTAAAAAATATCTTAATTAGAAGCCTCAGTATATCTACTAATCAATACATGGAAAAAATATAAACGAACCAAACGAAATTTACATGGTGATATTTAAGTTTGATGGACATTTCATTCTCATGAAACTGCTTTTAAATAACAGGAGACACGAACAAGATAGATATATATATATATATATATATATATATTATAAGCTTACCAAAAAAATCTTATATAATTGTGATGTTTTGATCTCTTCTTTCCCCGGCCCTCCCTCTCATGATGATGTTCTGTTGTAAAGATCAATTTAATATTTCCAAAACTACTTGTTTCTGTAACCTTATACTATATATCTACCTTAGAATACGTATAAATGACTCGTATATCGATATGTAAGTGGAGAGTCCGACCATGAAAAGAATAGAGAGTATTTTTTTGAACTGACAATATGCAAGTTACATACTTTAGTCGTTGAGTTGTGCATGATTACAATATTTATTGCAAAATGAAAATGCAACATTTAAAGTTTTCAAAAAATTCAGGGGGGTAAAAATTCAAATTTGAAAGTTGAGCAAGGATATGTGTCCTTATTCACAATTGAATTGTGATCTGATATGTCAATTAAGATAATCCGAATAATTGGATGATGATCGAAACATATTTGAATAGTTAACTGTTAGGCTTATTTAGTTGTCTTTGAGGGAAAAAAATCTCAAATTTTAGTGTAAATTAGTTAATTAATTAATACTTGATAAGCTGTCTCCACGATGAGATCAGAAATATTGGTTCTACTTTTTGGTGAATAGAAATATTGGTTCTATTTAATGTTTTATATAATACTTTTTTTAAGTTATTTTTATTTGATAGTATTAAGGATATGTTTAAGTCATCCCAGCGGTCAAATTTCGAATTATAGGCCTTTGAATTCGGCGCCGAACTTTGGCAGCTTTCTACCATTTACTTTCTTCTCTTAGCTGTGTCGCTCTCTTCCTCTCCACACAATTATATGTGTATATATCTATTATCTATACAAGATTAAGACTCGTTTGATTCTCCGGTTTAACTTAAGTTAAATTATATTTTTTTATTTTTTACTAAAATTTTTTTTATCTTTTCTGAAAAAGTCAACAAAAATTACTATTTAAATTTAAAAATTTTAACTTAACTTAAACTCAACCTAAACATCAAAGACTCCTAAGAAAGGAGAAAAGATCTCATGTTACCATTTCATTTAAAACATTCATTTTGGACCCAAAAAAAATTTTGTATTTATTTTTTTTCAAATTAATTTTTGTTTTTTTATTGTAGTCTTTTTTTAATTTTCTTTTTGGATTTTTTTTTTTCATTTTGATCCTTTTTTTTTCTTTTTGGACCATTTTTTTTTCGGTTTTGGTTCTTCTTTTTATTTCTATATTTATTTTTTGGTTGTCCATTTTCTTCTTGATCTTTTTTTCTTTTTCATTTTAATCATTTTTTCGTTTCTTTTGGGACCAACTTTTATTTTATTTTATTTTTTATTTTAGTCTTTTTTCATGTTGATAATTTTTTTCATTTTAGTCCTTTTATCTTTTTTGTTTCCTTTTCATATCTTTTTCTTAGGTCTTTATATATATATATATATATATATATATTTACTTATTATTTTAATTTTTTCTTACTTAGAAATTTTCTCAAATTTAAATGTTCTCCTGTTCTCGTCATTTTGTCCAAAATGGTTCGTTTTGGATGAAAAATTTTTGTATTTGCTTTTTGGTCATTTGGTTTTTTTTTTTTTGAACCATTTTTTTTTTTCATTTTAGTTCGTTTTTTAATTTTCTTTTTGAACCATTTTTTTTCATTTTGGTCCTTTTTTATTTTCTTTTTGGACCAAATTATTTTTCGTTTTGGTTCTTTTTACTTCTATATTTATTTTTGGTCCTCTGTTTTCTCCCTGATTTTTTCTTTCATTTTAATCTTTTTTTCATTTATTTTGGCCCAACTTTTTTTTTTTTCATTTTAATCCTTATTTATGTTAGATAATTTTTTTCATTTAGCACTTTTATTTTTTGGTTTTCTTTTCGTGCCTTTTTCTCGAGCCTTTTTATGTATATATATTTTTACTTATTATTATAATTTTTTTCTACATAGATAAATTTTACATGCTCATGTTTTACACTAGTATATTATTAAGTGCCTTGAGCACTTTTTTTTCCGATCTATTTTTTCCTTTTTTGCCCTTTATTTTTTCGCTAAATTACATCAGTAAGTCTTACTCACGCTTGGTTACTGTTTGCTTCAACTTAGGGTTAGAGTTGGAAATGAAAAGGACCCTTAATGTCTTCCAAAGCTGAGTAAGTGTGAACACGGGTTCACATGGGACACCCTCTGTCTCCCTTCGCAGTCTCTCTCCCTGTCTCCCCCAATAAGATTGCACCACATCGGTTAAATAAACCACCCAACGTCCCAATTTTAACGTTTCCGTCTCTCTCTCTCTCTCTCCCCGAGTCCTGACTTTTTTTTTTTTTTTTTTTTTGGGACCTTTCGTCTCTTTGTTTCCTCCTCTTCATTGAACCTTTAAATTTATTTTAGACCGAAACAAAAATACCAGTAAGAGGAAAAGCATTGTTCCAACTAATTTAAGGGGGAGTTTGACATTTTAACTCAAATTTAAATTTTTTAATTCAATTTTTATCTTTTTTTGAAAAAATTTTTTGTATTTTCTACAAAAGTTTTTTATCTTTTCTAAAAATTCAAAAAAATTATTATTTAAACTTAAAAATTTCAACTCAAACTCATTTACCAAACACCCCCTAAAGGTGCATTTGGAACACCAGTTTAATTCCAATTTTTCAACTCAAATTTTGTCTTTTTCCTCAAAAATCTTTGTCTTTTTCCTCAAAAGTCTTTGTCTTTTTCCCAAAAAGTTTTTTTGTCTTTTCTGAAAAGTCAATAAAATTTACTATTTCAATTTAAAAAATACAACTCAAACTAACGAACCAAACGAACCCAACAGAAATTTGACGTAAAGCCTCTTTCGAAATCATTGAAATGGATTATCTCAAAAAAAAAAAAGAAATGGGTCTTACCCAAAACGCCCAATTATTATTATTTTTTAATAATGTTCTAAAGAAAGGATTTTGAAAGGGTGGATAAGAAATTCATGGTATTGAGAAGAATGCAGCCAAGGGTTTCGTAACCAACTTCTGGGTATGACCCAGATCATAATCTCTAAAATATAGCCGATCTCTGCCGCAATCTTTTGATACAAACTGACAATAGCATGTTTACTGAAAATCAAGTGAAATGAAACAAGAGAGAACATTACAAAAACCAAAAATAAAAAAAATTGTGCGAATAGAATGAGACTTTTTGGATCTGGTTCTATGAAAATCAAATGAAGAAAGCAAAGGCACCAGCGAGGAGAAGACAAGAAGGGGTACCCATTTTTCTGGGTTTAATGGATTTTTTTTTTTTTCCTGATATTTTTAATGGGATTTTGTTTTGGATTTGAAGCGCCTCAGTCAAGTTTGGTGTGGAAGCACTCAAATCGATCGATGCCGGAGCAAGATTGACGGCGATTACAGACGGACCTGGTTGGTCTCAGCCTAAGATACTTTATTCTTCTTCATCGCCACAGAACGGCGGCGAGAGCCGATGCCCTTGACCGAGTGCTGAAACGAATTAGTAAGGTGAGAAAGAAAGATGAAAAAACAAGAGAGAGACGGAGACGTTAACATTGGGACGTTGGCTTCTTTGCTGACATGTGTAAGATGTGGCTTTTCGACTGATGTGGTGCAATCGTATTGGGGGGCAGGAGAAGAGGACAGAGGATGTGAGTCCGTTCATATGTCTTTTTTTTTTTTTTTTTTTTTTTTTTCCTTGCTCTTGCTAGTGTTCACTTATTTCCCCTTTCCTTCATCCTCTTGCTTATCTTCATGAATTCTATCTCAGGTCTTATGTTTTATGTAAAAATTTGCATTAAATTCACATTTGCACGTGCATTCATTTCCTAGTATATATGTAAGCAGCATCGATTAACTCCAAAGTTCATTTGTCCTCAACCTATTTTAGTACAGAACTTGTGGTACAAATATTCTCTGCGTGACATTCGTGAGCAATTATTTTACTATAGTAGCTAGTATGCTAGAGACACAGTTAATTTGTCTTTAGTAGTGTGGTATTATTCGAGCGCATTGTTTAAATAAGTACTAAATCGTACATATAAGTTTATTATGTACTATTACATAGTAAACACGGTAAACCATAGACTATACTTTTCAAATCTGATAATTTAGGATCTAAACTCTCTTTTTTTTTTTTTTTAACAATCAACCTCTTTGACTCATGATTTTTAGTATCATTGGTCTTTCTTACTCAAATTCATTAAAATTTAGATAGTTTTTGCACATTGTAACCTAAAAAAGACACTGTCAGTCATTTCTACTTAATCTCAATATAAATTGCTTCCAAAGTATAGGTTAAAATTTGAGTTATATTTGAATTAGATTAAAGTTTTCATTAAAATTTATATTTAAATTAAGTAAACATGATTAATAATGCATTTTTAACTATTATGTGTAAGTAATGTACGAAAATAGTCCAAATTTTTAAGAATTTTAGTAAGAATGACTCATAATGTCAAAAATTATAAATTTAGGGGTTCATTATAAAAAAATGTAAATTAATTGTCAAATTCAAAAATTTCAGAAGGTGCATATTTAAAGGGGAAAAAGCCTAAACAATTGGAAGCACATGTGTGTATATATATATATACACACACACTGTTGACTTTCTTTTGTTGTTGTTAGCATCAAATTATAGTCAAAACTCGTGATGAAGTGATGTAAACAGAAAGATTTGTATGGTCAAGCTAATGATGGTGCCAAGAATATGAGTTTCTTGAACTTGCTAACTTTATAAAGTTTGAAAGTTATAGCTTATAAAATATCATATTGGGTTTCTAGTTTCTACTTTATAGGGTCCCTTGGTTGCCAACGAGGAACTGTCTCTCCGTTTTTCATTTTAAATATTTAATTTTGTAACTGTTGAGGTCAAATTTTATACCTCATCTTTTACCGTCTACGTGGTAACACAAATCAAGAAGATCAACTCAAGAGTCAACCAACAACTCAAGAGTCAACCCAACAACTTGTCGAGTCGATTCGAGAGCCTGATCAACTCGAGATCCTGTCAAGTCGAGCCGAGCCCATCGACTCAAGAAATCAACTCGAGAGTTGATTCAGGCACTTGCCCGAATTCATAGCATGGAAATATCAGAAAAACTTCCTTATTCATCCCTGTACAAGAACCACGCTAAGATAAGCCCTAATCAAGTCAAGAATCAGCTTAAAATGTTACTTTCTCTTTCCGAAAAAGCTCTTCAAATAAGGAACACCTAGATCAAGAAGAGGTAACTTCCCCTCACCAAATATGGCATGTTCAGCACTAAAACGGACAACAACCATATCTATAAATATAGGGCATCATCATACGACCAAGAGATCCCAACGCTCATCTCATAGCGTCCTAGATTACTCGTAATTCCCGCATCTTCCCCCAATTCTCTCTACTTCCTGCAATCTCTCTCTATCTTTCACAATCTCCTTTTTTTTTTCCCCTTCCCATTCCTACTGCTACGACATTCATTGTACAATTTATCAACTATAGTGAAACCCCCGGAGTCACTACAAAGGACTACTCTTACATTGAGAGTTAACCTCTATAAATCTCTTGTATTCTCTGTCTTATTTATTTTGTTGACTGTTATTTTGCAAGTAACTCTAACAGTTAACAACACATGTTTAGCATGCGTTTGGTGCTAAGGTTTGGATTGTAGAATTTAAATTTGGGTTGTTTGTATGTTTATCGAGGCATTTGAATTGTTTGAGTTAAAAAGTGTAAAAACTTGAAATATGTTCGGAAAAAAAAAATCAATATGGAGTTTGTTTCGTTCATCTCGAAATTCTATGTAATTAAAAAAATCATCTCATTTGGACCTGTCTATGTAAAGTTATGGACTTTTAAAGTCTGAGTTACAAAACTGTGTGAATAGTAAAGCTGAGGGAGAAAGAAAAAAATTAGATTGTGATTCTAAAGTTTAGATTATGCGTCCAAATGCATGCTTAGTCAGCTCAACGATACTGCCGTAGGTCCTAATCCGACTTGGTCTAAGTTTATTGTAGATTTTATCATCTTCAGTAAACGTTGGATATATTGGAACACTTGTATTTAATGGATTTTTTTTTATTAAGTGAACTTAATGGAGTTAAATAGATGGTTAAGTGTCCTTCCCACCAACCGGCCTTAAAACTGGCATTGAAAGCACATGAAAACGACGATGTGTTTTGAGACAAGAGCGGGTGGAACAAACAGATCAGTCGATTATATTTTGATGCATTGAGCTTATGAGGACTGGATTTGGGCCTATCACCTATGCATCGTGAACACCCTTTACCTAAATTAGCATGTGGCTTGTTTAGTGTGGATAAGATGATAAATTATATATTTAAGGATATATCTTTGAATTTTAAGATAAATCTTTAAAATTTTTTTAATAATAACAGATTTATGGTTGATTTTTAATAACAAATTTATATGTATTGTTTTAGGTTAAAATGAAAAAGAGTGAGGAGGAAAGAGGTTTTTTGGTTTTTTTTTAAGATACTATCTTGTAATAAATCTGATTATATTATTTATTAATATACTTAAAAATTTTATGATATAATTTATTATTACTCTATTCAGAAACGCTATTTGGCTCTTTCCCTTATTATAATTTTGATTATTTATATAGGTTTAATTGCTCTATTGGTCTTTAAATTATTATATTAAGGATATTTTAGTCCCCTTTTTTTTAATAGTTCAAATGACTACAAACTCTAAGGCCCCGTCCGGGGTTATGTTTCCAAACACTTTTTCAAAATTTTTTTTTGTCATTTTCCTCAAATTTTATTATTAATTTTTCTAAATATTTTTTTAAAAACTTAAACTTTAAAAGTCTATAACTTTACCATTTAAGTCGAAATAAGATGATTTTTTTTTTCAAATTGCATAAAATTTCGAGAAGAATGAAATAAGATCCATATTGTTAAATTTTTTTTTAGTACATTTTCACTAAATATATATTTTTAAAACTCAAACCATCTTTAATCTCCAAAACATTATCTCCAAATGTGATCCCAGACTCTAAAAAAGGATACAAAGGTTTTTTTTTTCTTATTTCATTTGTTTTCTGTTTTATTTTGTTTTTTGTTTTTGTTTTTTTGTGTTTTTTTTTTGTTTTTGTAGTTTTTTTTTTTTACCCCTACCATCGCCTCATCGTCATCGACAAACCCTCCCGCCCTGCCGCTCCTCTCTCTATTTCCTTCTCTTTTCTTTTCCCTCTCCCTGCCTCATCGCCAGCCACCCACGACTCGAAAAATAAGGGTGACGACTTGGCGATGGTTTTTCACTTCAGTTTTGCTCTCATAAATGTTTTCTTCATTTGATTTTTTTTCTCTCTGTTTTTTTTTTTTTTTTTTGGAATATGAACAAGGATAGTCAATGGTGTATGGAGGATGGGCAGGTGCACATGAAACTGCCAACAAAATGAGCCAATCTAGAGACTCCTTTCAGCAACTTAGACCTCATTGATATCATTCCAGATTTACTTTTTTTTTTTTTGACCGGATGATCCCAGTTTCTTTTATAGTTCTACATCTTTAGGATTATATGTTTATTAGGTGTTTTCTCTTGTATTTATTTGATGTTGACAGATTCATATGAATTTTTAGTTGTATTGTTAGATTTGGAGTTATTTTAATAAAATCTGATGTTTTATTCATTAAATTTGTCGATATTATTTGAAAAATACGTAGACAAATTTTAAAATTTTTTGGCCATCAAATTTGAATCAATCTGGCACCAAAACAATTTGGAAGCTATTTTCTTTTGCTACCAATTTTTTGGTAGCAGAAGGTGAAATTTCTTAGTGTTTTGCTACCGAAAATTTAGTTTCTAAATCTCATATTTTTGTTACCAAATATTTGGTGACTAAATCTTGTACATTTCATTACTAAATATATTTTGCTACTGAAATATTTGGTTCTTAAATCTCATATTTTTTGTTATCAAATACCTTTTATTACCAAATATTTGGTAACTGAATCCTTACCTTTTGTTACCAAAAACATTTTGCTACTAAAATTTTGATCCCCGAAATGTCATACTTTTTGCTATCAAATACATTTTTCTATCAGATTTTTGGTCATCAAATATCGTAAATTTCGTTACTAAATACAATTTGTTAAAAAAAAAAATGTTAGCAAAAATATTTTACTACCAAAAATTTGGTAACAAATACTTTTTGCTACCAATTTTTTACGACCAAAAAGAAGACACTCGGCTGCCAAAATTTTTGTATCAAAAAATTCAAATTCTTGTAGTGCTAGTTAGACTAAACTAATTATCATCCACCCAACAAAACTAGCATATAGAAAGACAGTTCAAGCATTTGATTTATAGGCATCCTTTATCCCTCTAGCAACAACCAAAACCATATTATATATGTATATATCTAGCTATACTAAATCATCCATCAGTCCTAACCATCATGTTAGTTTGCATAGTCCTATCAGTGAGTTTCTGAACGCCGGCTTTCAATATCCGTGAATCTCCGAGCAACCTATTAGGATTCCAAAAATTTAAAATAAATCAAACAGTACACAAATAACAAAGACACCATATGCTAAATCTCTTACCTGTCTAGTCAAAGAATCATATTTTCCCCTCAATGTGGCTACTTCTTCTTCAGCTCTCTAATCTGCCAAAGAAAAAAAAACCCATCAAATTCAAAACTCAAGTAAAAAAAAAAAAAAAAAAAAATTTAATTACAGGTAATCAATATTTAACTGCTATCCTTAATTTTTGGGACTCTAATTCTTCTTTTTATCTGTTGATCTCCTCATCTTTTGTAGTGATATTTGATAACATGTTTGCAATATTTGCTACTGTCAACTTCCGATCTCGAAGTATTTTCATACATTTTTCGGCTTCCTCGTACGGCCCACCATCTCTCCTGTAATAAGTCATTATATATATCAAATAATTCTTATTAGTAAATAAGTTAAAAACCAATTATACTTGGTATGATAAATAACTCTTGTGTCCCAATAATAGCTTATTAATCAAAACCTGACACATATAGAAGATGGTTTTTGAAAAAATAAACGTGCTTATTACCAACCACATAATCGCAAAAACTCTTCCTCCATTCGTCTTGAAGTCGAAATCACCAAAGCATATAGTGGTTAGAGATGTTATGGTAAAGTAAAAACAAGCAGGCCAATCCATGTCTTCTTCCATAGAGTGTGATGCCAACGCCCATACAACTATGCATAAACTAGAAGCTGTCAATGCCACGAAGCACTTCGTAAGTAGTTTCCTCATACCATCTTCATCTATGTAACACAAGAAGCTAGTCACTCACCCTTGATCCATGCAACTCAACAATCCGGCAGTAATGCGATCGAAGATGGATTGAAGAAAAAGGTCGAGCACTATATAAGATAATAGTCCAAACCTCAACAGCATCAAGATCGAGGCAAAAATCTTAGCAGATGATAACTGGGGGATGATGTCTCCGTAACCGACGGTAGAAAAGGTGACCGTCTAATAATAAAGGGCATCGATCAAGCCTAGTATAAAGCTCTGTGATAATGGTGCCAAATCCCCCTGTATGCACCATCATCTCCCCAAAATGTGAGAATGCCATAAATCAAATAGAAAATGATGGCCAAAAATAGAATCAAGTAAGTGAGATTTGTGCGAGAACTCCCAATATCATCATTGTTGTTGGTTGGATTCCCCTCTACTTGGATGAACCTTGGTTGCTTGACTCTCCCCCTTGAACATCAGTGAGATTTGGGTTAGAAATCTCAATCTCGTTAGGGTTGTTAGTCAAATGAGCCACTAACTGGGGTGAAACATCATGCAATGATTCTCGGTTGGCTGACTCTACGACTTGTACGTCTCCTCGTGTAGACAAAAGAGGCTCCTCCATGAAGAATCTGCAGAATATAATGATGAAGTTTAAAAAGTTAAATAATGTGATGTATAACCAAGATAGAGGAGATATATGAGATGAAATCTAGATAGAGCAAGAACAATTTCCATTATTATACAAAGGAATATAAGCAATTTGAAAATTCTCGGTAACAAAAGATCCAACATAATATGATCACTAATCAGGATGCACCAAGATGAATAAGAACAAGAACACAAAAAATAGGAAACTAGAAGATTAAATATTCAATAGTCACTAGTCAACTCTTTGCTGGGACTAAAATCATTCAGATACTTCAGAAACAAAACTAATAAAGTAATTAAATTCAACTAATTCTAAGACGCAAATTTAGTTCTATAGTTGGAATTAAATCATATCCTAAAATAAAATCTAAATTTAAATGATAATCTTGTTCTTGAACAATATCTTCTTATTGGAAAAACTTTGACTTAAACGAATTTAAAAATTCATGATAACAAAAGATGCAACACAATACGATCACTAATCAGAACATTGACCAGAGTATGCACCAAAATTAATAAGAACAATACCACAAAAAGAGGAAACGAGAAGATTAAATATTCCTTAGTCACTAGTCAATCTTTTGCTGAGACTAAATTGATTAACATATGCTTCAGAAATAAAACGAACAAAGTAATAATCCTAAGACGTAAATATAATTATATAGTTGGAATTAAATCATATCCTAAAATATAACTTTGCAATATCATTCAAAACCCAATTTATACTCTAATCTTGTTCTTAAACAATATCTCTTTATTGATTGGTCCCATAATTATTTTTTTTATTGATCGGTACTTAAACTCTTAAAAATAGCACAAAATGATATTTTTTACTTATAGACATTAAATTTTTGATGGTTTTTGATCACCTGAACTCAAATTGCACTAAAAGACTAGAATACCTCTGATTATATCGAAACTCTCTTTTAAAAAATAATTAAAGAAAAAACCTTTAAAAAAAATCCCAAAAAAGAAAACCAGTGTGTTTCTTCTCCTTCTCAATCCCTCACAGCAAAAAAAAATTTCAGCAAAAAAAAAAAAAAAAGGGAAGTACGAGCCCAACCTCACCGTCTCCTTGCAAAGCTCAAGGTTGCCACCAAACCCAGACTTCCAAACCAACCTCGCCGTCGTCTCCTTGCAAAGCTAAAGCTCTTGCCACCATTGCAGAGACAGAGAGAGAAAGCAACCTCGCCGTCTCCTTGCAAAGCTCAACCTCTTGCCACCAAACCCAGATTTGCAGAGAGAGAGAAGAGAGGATCTGCGCCGTCACGAGCTCACCCCTTTGCCCCTTCGCAAGCCACCGTGGGACCGAATGATGAGTCAGCTCAGTAAGCTTCGTTCTTCATGCGTGAAAGGATCATTTGACTCCCTTTTCAGGAGTTCAGCAACCGATCGATAAAAGAAAATAATTGACGAACCAAATGGCACTTCATAAAGAGTTTTAAGTACTAATACAGTAATTTACCCAAGAAAAAAAGAGAGAGAAGAAATAACAGGGTACCAAATATCAATGGCCGGCGTGTGGGCTTGTGCACCTTCTCCGGTAGTCGGCCGTGCAGAAGATCGGAGAATGCCGAGTCAACTGAGGTGGAGCTCTGAACGGCGTGGCGGAGCTTTGTGAAATGGAGATGAAAATTAGGAAATGAGGAAGAAATTTAGGCGATGAGTAATAACCATTCAAGTTCAACTAGCAATTTCTCTCAGTTTCAGGAAAAAAAAAAAAAAAAAAAAAAAGGAAAAAGACCAGTTTACATGCTTCAGGAAAAGAAAAGAAGAAGATGAAAAAGGGGGAGCTTCCACAGTGAGAGAGTGAGAGTGAGAGAGAGATGCCAATGCCAGTTTGAGAGTGAGTGAGAGTGAGTTTACATGCTTATGGCTTTTTTTTTTTTTTTTTTTTTTTTTTTTTTTTGGGTTGGGGTTTGCTTGATCACCAAGTTGCCTTGCACGCGCGTCCCTGCTAATTCTTTTTTTTTTTTTTTTTTTTTTTGGCCCTTTTCTCTCTTAATTTTTGAACCAGTTTGATTTTTTTTTTCTCTCTTAATTTTTGAACTTGTTTAAAATCTCTACCGTCAGATTTTCTTGCATGTGATCAACGAACCTCCACGTATATCAAACAGTAGTCTTGATGATCATTCATGCATGATCAACAGCGTTGGTCTTGATCTCAAACCAATTGATTTCGTCTGATGCATTCGCTTTTTTTTTTTTTTTTTTAATTTCTTTCTTGTAACCGGGTCAATATTGTTTCACGATAACAGTACTCACTAGTATTCTTGTCGTTTCTAAGATTGCTCTTTGCGATCAGACCGTTCATTTTCTCTGGGATTACGATCAGTGATATGATCTGGCTTGATGAGCACTAAAATGATCAATACTGATTATGGTCCCTCCAAAGGTGAAAACTGACCAAGCTGTCAAGATGGCAAATCTGTGCAATAGGCGTGAGGTGACCCTTCCGCCAAGTTGATTCTCACGAACAGGTTCGGCGCCGCCCCTGCAAATTATTCGTACCGTAAAGTTCATATCTATCTATATATAAGTGTATATATATTAATATATGTATATGTATATGTATATATGTACATGTCAGCTCTTTGTTCTTTTTAATTTCTTTTACAATCTCGAGCGTTTGATTTTAATCAATCAGGTAATCAAAAGCTCGCCGATACATACTCACCAATAGCTATGTCACACATTTGTTTTTATGTCTCAAAAAAAGCAATTTCCTCATCTCTAGTCCTGCTGTCTGCACTGAACTACCCATACACACACACAGATAGATATCCTTGGCACTTTCTGAAATCTTCATCGACAACAATAGCTATGAATCAAATTAACAAAAACAAAAATTTCGAGAGCTTGTATTATATAATGGAGGACCACCATGCATGTTAAAATTGAAGGATCTGCAACAAATAATTAAGCACGACGTAACTACCTAAACATTGGTCGCCCATGCCTAAACAGTCCGATTATCAGCACTTAATTAATTTGCTGTAGCCGGTCACTAGTATATATTTTGTCGTTTCTAATATATTGCTCTTTTTAATTCTTATCATATATAATTCATCGCGTTTTCTAGATTAATGTCGTCTTGTTGCCCTTTTCTTTTTTCTTTTTTCTTTTTTTCTTTTTTATTTTTTTTCTCTCTTCTATACTCCGTTGTTGTTGTATTTTTTTTTTCTTTTTTAAATAATCCGCTGCAACCTTTTTGAACATTAATGACTTGGACTAGTTTTTAAAAATTTATGCTCCGTTTGCCTCACCATCTCAACTCAAATTAAATAACTCAAATCTTATCATGTTTTTTGTCTTTTCTGAAAAGTTTTTTATCTTTTCTGAAAAAGTCAACAAAATTTACTATGCAAACTTAAAAATCTCAACTCAACTCAAACTGAACCTGCGATCCAAACGAACCTTAGTCAACGTTAGTCAACGTGACAGCTCATATTTCATCCAAATCATGTCTTTCTTCTGTTTCCGTGGACGAAAATGTCCCATGACATAGTATATATTTTTAAGATATAATCTAAATTTTGAAGTCTCGACATAAATAACAGAGATAAACATATTTTTCCAAAGTGTTCATGAAATGTTCATTATGTCTAAATCAAAGATGAAAATATTGATGTCGACGGAGTTATCGAGATTTTGATTTACAGATATTGTTGACGGAAACGTCATTGTCAATGGATAATTCGGGAAAAAAATGAATACTTAAAGAAAAACTTATAATTTTTATTGAATCTTTACAAAATATAAAAACAATCAATATTACATATTTAAACTAATTTTATAACAAAAATAATATATTTTTTTAATCAAATATGGGAGCTATAATGTATGATGTAATGGTAAAACATAATAATTAAGCATTGATTGTAATAGTAATATATGATATTACATACTCATTAATCATTATACATAACATTTGACAATATAATAGAGTACATAAAAATTAAATGTCAAACATAAAAGGGTACATATAAGTTTCAAGTTGAAAAACATTAGGTAGTTGTCGACCCCAATCTAATAAAAACAATACATTTGTCAAGATTTTACCCTTAAATGGTTTTGAAGGAATTGTTAATATCTCACATGTATGTTTCTTGGTCTCTATCAACTATTAACCCATAAATTGGATATTGTTGATTATTCAAAATGGTGAGTAGTCTTGATGGGTATACAATGACCTCTCGATATTAATTTGTGGTGGAGGATAGACCAACTATATATATATATATATATATATATAACCGTCTTGATTTTGTACTTCTAAACTAGACATCATTTAAAAACTATAAAGAGGGTCATAATCGTATGAACATTGCTTGATTTTTAATCTCATGAAAAAAAAACTGAAGGCGAATCGTCATCAGTTTGACTCATTTGAGTCACATTACGTCTTCTTATATGCTATTTTCCATTTACCCAATACCCTCACCTACTATCTTACAATCGCGATCTTCATCTTGTGTAGCATATTGTCACATTTTCTTCATACTAAAAAAATGAAATGTGTGTAAAAATTATTTTTTTTTTTGAAAAAATAAAAATTCCTTGAGTTTTTTGGACATTTTGTGGAAATATCCAAAAATATCTTTGATATTTACAGATATTATGGATATTTTTAGACATTGTGGACATTTGACGGATATTGCGAGAAGAAATATCCTTCCCCCCGTTATCATGTCGAGACTTCAAAATATAGATAATGTCATGAAAATGTCGACGTTGTCATGGACATTTTCTTCCTTGGTCAAAATTGCCTACAGCATCGATAAATATCCAAGATATTTTTGAAAATTTGCATATAATATGTTTGTAAACGTCAGGAATGTTTTCTCTTGAGAAAAAGATGCAAATGTCATGAATTTTAGAATCAAGCCACAGGGAATGCTAATTCAAATATACATCACCCAACAACATCGAGTGGATTAGTTTGGTAATGCTTTCAGATAGTTTGGTAATTAATGCTTTCAGAGTCTTCAAAAATTCTTTTAAAAAAACTATGATATAAATATTGTGTTTGGTAAAAGTACTCAAAAGTAATTTTCACAAATACCAATAAATTTTAATAATTATTTGAAGAAATTAGAATTTTTAATTTTTCCTTCTAGCGTCTACGTCACCTTTTGCTATAAATAAAAATAAAAATAAAAATTATATGAAAAGCACAGCAACCCCAAACATATCATAAAGGTTAAAATATAAAAGAAGGTGATCGGATAAAATATACATTTTTCTAGACCATTGCAACCCATTTCTTAGTCTCAAACGGCTCTCACACACTCACTCTTTGTTACTACCGCCATCGTAGCTAAAGAGATCGAAATGTTAGAGATCGATAGGTGAGCAGTCACCGGGGCCGGCCGTGGTAAAGGCGGTATAAGCATTGTTTCACGTTAAAGCTCGGCGTCCATGGTTGAATGAAAAAGCTCCTCCTCCATGCATCTATGAAATCGCAAAGTCCCCCATATGGGAAATCTGAAGGACAATATTACATTTCTGACGATATTTTCCGGTCATCTTTGATTGTTTCCTTATCAATCCCAGATAGGAGATCGAGGTCATGTAATCTAAAAGTAATACGTCAACACGGTGCAATAATCATACTCTATGAAGACCAAACCCTCAAAACATAGATGACCAGAAAGTAAAATAACAAAATCAAATCAAGTTAATGAAAAACGGGTACAAATTGATTTGTTGTCTTGACAAAAGAAAAAAAAAAATGGTCGTTTTAAACAATTTTTAATAAATATCCCAATTCTGATAAATTTGAAAATAATTAGTTCTTTTAAATGGTCAATCAACGATTGATTACTTGATAGATGATCAATCATTAATCAATATCAATATAGACTTTTATTAGTCACTCATTTATTAGCTGAATGGGTAGATTAATAACTGAATTTTCATTGGTTATTTTTTGAAAAAAAAAATCAGCTATATTTAAAATAAATAAATAAGTCTCCTAAAAGTACCTATCTATCTAATTTCTCCTTTATATATATGGGCATGTTTGGCTCGTATGTTTATTTTTGAAATAAAAATTTTCTTTTATTTAAATGAGAAGTCACTTTTTTATTTTTTGAAAAAGGAATAGTGTATGAATGTATAATCTTTTGTAATCATGAAAAATGTGAAATTTTTTAAATGATGTTTGGATAGATATTAGAAAAAGTAATTTGAAAATTAGTTTTTTTTTTTTTTTTTTTCCCAGAAATCTAATAAATCTTGTTATGTTTTAATAGGGTATATATATTTATTTATTCCTCTCTTCATTATAAACGCATTTAAAAATAAATTATTTTAATTAGAGATGAAATGAAATGGTTATGAAATTTTAAAACCATGAACCAAAAGAGTGAAATTTTTGAATTCGAAAATATTACTATGCAAAATAGTTTCGAAATGAAAATGAGGGGTGGGTTGATTCTAGGGAAATTTTTTTTTTCTTTAAATGAATTGAGCCAAACCTGCGAAATAAACATGATTTTCCTTTCATTTCTAAAATGAAATGGGGCAAACAACTCCTCAGTTCAAATTCATTTTCATTTTCATTTTATTTCATCAGTAACAATTCCTCGATCAAATACATGTTTACAAAATTTTCACGTCAACTACTGATTTGCATCCAGAATACCCGGTTAACTGAATAATATTAGAGAACATTAATAATGTTAAATATCACTCATTAATTAAAGATGAATCTCATAACATGGAATCCATCAGTAAGATCACCTCTCTTAAGTATGATTTTAACGTCACTGATATTCTAAAGTATTTTTCAATTAACGACAAAGCAAAGTAAAACTATTCCGAAAGTGTGTTCATGTCTCGGTACTCATATAATGTAAACAAACCTTTTTTTTCTGCAAACATTCTTTCACACATGCAAGAGAGCGTCCTAGTAGAAGCAGTATATTATTGGGACACAACAGGTATTTAACATCTCTCTCTTTCACACGAGAAAGAAAAGCACATCATAAGGGTTTCAAGAATCGTAGCAAATTCTTCACAGTTGTTGAAAACATCAAATCAATCAATGACAACAAATCTGTAGAACAAATGATACACAAATTAACAATTATCAAAAAAAAAAAAGATCTTGAGTACGAAAAATAAAACCAAATACTAAATAAACAAGAAAAAAGAAAATCCAAAGTAATCGGGAAAAGAACCGCGATTGTTATAAAAATAAAATAATGAAATCACAAGTCAAAAACATTAGAACAATGTGAACGAGCCAATCAATAAAATAAGAAAAAAAATGACAAAATGACATAAAAAGCAATTAGTTGGAAAACACAGAGCTCAAAAAGTCACTACTACAAAATGTGATTCCACGAAAACCGTCGTGAAAATGGGACAAAAACACGGAGCGGAACCGAGTTTTCGAAAACCGTCGTGTAAGAGCCGTGCTTCCACGACGGTTTCTAATTAACCGTCGTGGAATCATAGATTCCACGATCGTTTTTTTAGAAACCGTCGTGGAAAATTCGCGATATAATTTCCCATAACCGATTGTTGCCCCTGATATTTCCACATGAATACATCAGCTGCAGTGAACTAAAATCATTCCAGATTGCTCCGAAAACAGTCGGTACACCACTGTGTGACGCCACCATCTTCCATTGATCATATCAATTTCTCTTGTAAGTCATGATCACACAAACTTAGCTTTATGTTGTTTTCCTCTGTATTTTTATTTACGATTTTATATTAATTTTCTATGTTTTGGGATTGCTTTTGATACGTTAAAGACTGCAATGGGCCAGGTGTTTAATATACGAACTTATCATGATCAAATTGTTATTTTGCCCGGCCCTTAGTTTTTATGTTTATTCGCTTTTTTTTGTTAATTGTTCAATTAATTAATGCGCCGGTAGCAGTGTTTAATTAACTAAATGAAAATGAAATGCATGCAATTTAAAATTATGCACATTTGACTTCGAAAGCTTTGATTTCTTGATTTAGGATTTGCAAATCATGGATAGAAAATGGATGTGGTTTGATAAATTGTCTAAAGCATATGAAGATGGTGTTGAAGAATTGCCAAAGCTCACATACAAGATGATAAGATTCCGTGTCCGTGTCAAATTTATGGTAATCATAGATCTCATTCCATTGATAATGTTATAGGGCATTTGCGCGCTTATGGGATTATTTGTTCTTACCAAACATGGTATTTACACGATGAAGATTTTTTCGATATTAACTATACATTGACGAGTACTAAAGGTAAAGAGCCTATTGTTGAGGAAGACGTTGGTGATAATATGTTCAATATGGTAAATGATTTGGAAGAAAACTTTGTGCACCACCCAGAGTTATTTGAGGGAAATGATTAATGATGCCGAAACGCCCTTGTATGTCGGGTGTACAAAATATACGAAATTAGGGGCATTGGTTAAATTATGGAATATGAAAGCGTCGGGAGGATGGACGAATTCTAGTTTCACGGCTTTTTTAGAATTTCTAAAAGATGTTCTACCGGAGGATAACAAAGTGCCACCTAGTATGTACGAGGTGAAGAAGACGTTGAGCACTTTGGGAATGGAATATGAAAAGATACATGCTTGTCCAAATGATTGTGTCCTTTACCGGAAAGAATATGAAGATTTAGATTAATGCCCGGTTTGTAACGAATCAAGATGGAAGAAGGGCAAGATGCCATCGAATGGTAGAAAAGGAGTGCCGGTTAAGGTGTTATGGTACATTCCACCGGTTCCACGTTTGCGTCGTTTATTTCCGTAATGCCAAGCATGCTAAGAATTTGACATGGCACCATGATAAACGTGTTGACGATGACAAACTTAGGCATCCAGCCGACGCACCACAATGGAAGACCTTTGATGACAATCATCCAGATTTTAGTGCAGAACCAAGGAATTTACGTCTCGGTTTGTCGACGGACGGAATGAACTCACATAGTAACATGAGTAGTCGGCATAGTACTTGGCCAGTCATACTTGTCAACTACAATCTCCCTCCATAATTGTACATGAAGCGGAAGTTCTTGATGTTGACATTATTGATCTCAGGCCCTCAACAACCAGGGAATGACATTGACGTGTACTTGACACCATTAATCGATGACCTCAAAAGCTTGTGGGAAGATGGTTTACAAGTTAAAGATTATCACCGTCAAGATACGTTCAATCTTCGTGCAATGTTGATTTGGTCAATTAATGACTTTCCTGCACTTGGCAACCTATCTGGTTATCCTGTGAAGAGATTTATAGGTTGTCAAGTTTGTATGAAGGAAAAATCTTCCATCCGGTTGAAGAATGGTAAGAAAATCATTTACCCTTGGTCACAGGAGATTCTTGCTAACAAATCATCGATACCGCAAACAAAAGAAGGCTTTTGATGGTAATACCGAAGAAAGATCCGCTCCTCAGATTTTGTCTGGCGAAACCATATTTGAGATGGTTAAAGATGTGAAAGTAGTTTTGGGAAAGAGAAAACGTAAGGCTCCAGTTATCGATGGACCTTGGAAGAAGAAGTCAATCTTCTACGAACTTTCATATTGGAAGTCACTTTACGTTCGTCATTGCCTAGATGTTATGCATATTGAGAAAAATGTTTGTGAATCGATAGTGGGGCACGTTGCTTGACATTCCAAACAAAACTAAAGATGGTGAAAATGCATGGTTGGATCTTAAAGAGATGAAGATTAGACCAAATTTGCTCCCCGACAAAAGATCGATCGACACATACTTACCCTCCGGCAAAACACACATTATCCAGACAGGAAAATAGAAATCTTTGTGAATTGCTTGTGTCCGTCAAAGTGCCAAGTGGGTACTTTTCCAACTTCAAAAGGTTGGTTTCGATAAAGGATTTGAGGCTCATTGGAATGAAAACCCACGATTGTCATATCTTGATGCAACAATTATTACCTCTTGCATTGTGGGGAGTTTTAAACGAAAGATGTGAGATATGCAATTACGAAGTTATGCTCATTTTTCAATTCAATTTGCTCCAAGGTAATCGATCCACTTATGCTAGATTCACTACAATCGGAATTGGTGATGACTTTGTGCATGCTTGAGAAGTATTTACCACCAGCATTTTTTGATATAATGATCCACTTAACATTGCACTTAGTTTGGGAAGTTAAGCTATGTGGACCGGTCCATTTGAGGTGGATGTATCCTTTTGAAAGGTATATGAAGGTTTTGAAGGGTTATGTAAAGAACCGAAATAGGCCGGAGGGATGTATAGTGGAAAACTACATACCCGAGGAATCAGTTGAATTTTGCTCTGAGTATTTGTCCAACACGGACCCAATAGGGTTGCCAACGAGCGGGCTATCCGTGGGCGTTCCTTCACCAGTAAATCAAGATGAATGGGAAAAAGCTTGTCTGTATGTTTTGCACAATAGTAAGGAAGTGGAGCCTTTCATTGAGGTTCACACGACAAAATTAAGAGCTGCGAATCCAAGAAAAGGAAGAAGTGAGAAGTGGATTCAAGATGAGCACAACCGGACATTTCGGGAATGGATAAGAAAAGATTTGCAAATGAATGCTGGCGTTTCACAAGACTTAATGAAGCTAGCAAGAGGACCGTCATCAATAGTCACAAGATATACATCGTACTTTGTCAATGGCTACTCTTTCTACACTCGTGAAAGAGATGAGAAGCATCCCGTCCAAAATAGTAGTGTGACTCTTCATGCCGAGTCTATGCATATTTCCTCCGCAAAGGACAAGAATCCGGTATACAGTTCCATGAACTACTTTGGGTTCATTGAAGATATTTGGGAACTTGATTATTGAGGCTTGCGGATATCACTCTTTAAATGTAAGTGAGTTGACAATAATTATGTTAAGATTGATAGTGACGACGTTATATATAATTTATAAGTTTTAATTAATTATGTTAATTATGCACATTATATTACTTATATATGGACATTATTTTATATATGATTTTGTGTGAATAAAACTAAGAACATGAGTTAATGATGGGCTGATGCATGCATAACACACAGGTTTTGGCCGCCTGTGGGATTATAGTTAAAATCTTCAATGTGGCAGAAGTTATTTAAAAACATATGACGATCGTTTTTTTGGAAAAACTATCACGGTTTATATCTGAGAATGGACATTCGACAACGGTTTTTGGGAAAAATGGTTGTGGTTAACAGTTTACAAAAAATTTAAAATTTTCTCAATCAACATACCACAATGGTTTTTTCCAAAAACGGTCGTGGTAAATAGTAAAAAAAATTTTAAAAAAATTCTCGGTCAACATACCACAACCGTTTATTAGAAAAGCGGACGTGATAGGTCTATGTACCACGACGGTTTTTTCAAAACCCCATCGTGGAATAGACCTAATTACTCATCGTTTGGTGCTAGTTTTGTCCAATTCTTGACGGTTTAAAAAACCGTCGTGAAATTTGAATAGATTCCACGACCTTGAATATCACGATGGTTAGAAAACCATCGTGAAAAAGGTACTACGACGGTTAAAAGTGCTTATTCCTGGTCAATCAATGATTTATTAATAGTGAATCCGTGATTAACTAATGATCAATCAGTGATTAACTAATTGTAAATAAAATAAAATAAAAATAAAAACCTTTTAACTATTTTTAAAAACTTGAACTTTTAAACTAATTTTTAAAAACTTGGGCCATTTATTAAAAAACTTACTAAAAAAAGGCCATTTGGTTATAAACCCCTAATTTTTATTATTACTATTATACATCTAAAGTTGGAAGAATATGATTAATTACTTAGGGACTAGCGACGTGAAGTATTGGGTGACCTTTTTTCTACTTTTATTCTTAACTAGTTTTATTACACACGCTTCGTGCGTGTGGAACAAAACAAAAAAAAAAAAAAAAAAGCCTTTTTGTATTGTTAAAAGATTAAGGGGGTGTTTGGTGTGTAAGTTTGAGTTGAAATTTTTAAGTTTCAATAGTAAATTTTTTGAATTTTCAGAAAAGATAAAAAACTTTTTGGGAAAAAGACAAAAACTTTTTAGGAAAAAGACAAAAACAAGTTTGAAAATGTTAGTTTGGACTAACAAACCAAACACCCCCTAAGTGATACAAACAAAATAGGGGGGGGGGGGGACAAAGCAAAACGAAGTAAAAGGAAAAATATCACACGGTGATCACATTGGGACCGCCACATGACGACCATTAGAGATTGGATGATAGAGCACATTCGCTCTTTCATATAATGTTAAGAGTTAACTCTTTTATATATATATATGTAATAAATTTATAATCCTATCATCTCTAATCCTAGTGGGCAATGTAGAATAAATATAAATTAATTTAACTTTTTAATGATGGAATATTAAGGCAATTAATATATGTAAATATATACTTGTACTTTTTTTTTTTTTTTAAAGTAGGGGATTTAATATTTGAGAGGCAATCAATTTCTTAAAACGAAATAAAGTGCCTGCGTTGAAAACAAACGATGGCGACTTAAAACCCAATAATTAAAAAAAAAATAAAAATACAAATAATGAAATTGTTCATTGCCAACGTCCATGTCGAAAATGACACAATAATAAACTATTTAAAAGAAAAGAAAAGAAAAGAAAAAAAAACATAGGGCAAACCTTCAGCACAAAATAAACAAAATAAGAAAAATAATACTGCATTTTTCAAATATGGCACTGTAATCAATTAAAAAGAAACACAAAAGAAGCTGACATTAAGAGTGGATGACACGTGCACGAAAACTGAGTGAGGGACGGACGAAAATAGTAACAATCTTTGTGAAGAACCCAAATATATATATATATATATATATATATATATATGCAAGGAGGAGAAGAGTAAAGGCGTGAAAGAGGAGAGGCAAATATTTGAATGTGAACAAAAGATAGTATTCCTTCTTTCAAATAGAAGAAGGAGATTTGATTAGACAAGCTTTCAACTTTCAAGTTGCAAGGATCAAATTACTCTTATCTCCATTTCTCTCGCACAGTCACAATTACATTCTCGACCTTTCTTTTTCTCCGTAGAACTGCTTTCATGGAATCGTGTAGCATTCAACTATATAATGCAATGATTGTTTCTTTATTTAGTGTAGTATATGCTTTTGTTTTTTAACTGTAGTTCTGCTTTAAAGATATGGTCATATGAAGCATTAGATTGCATCAATTCAAGCATCATATTGAGAATGGTTCATTGATGTGTAATAGTGATACTATATATATATATGATGACTTAAATGAATGCTGTGCTATATAAATTAAGCGTCCGTTTGAATCGTTAGTTATAGTTAAAATTTTTTAAGTTGGAGTTTTTTTGATTTTTTTAAAACTAGTTATAATTTTTGTTGACTTTTCAAAAAAAAAAACAAAAATCCAGCAAAAAAAATAGTTTAGCCGGAATTAAACTAATTTGCCAAATAAAGCCAAGTCTTTTTTTTTTTTTTTTTTTCAAACGTCTTTCCTAACAAAAAAAAAAAAATTTATTGTAATTTTCAAAAACAAAAGAAATTTGAATAAAATGAAATTGGGTAGTGTGAAGAAATTGGTTTTGTGATTTACACTTTTAAAGTTGTTTAAAAATAATTCTTCAAAATTGTCCTTAAAATCTCTAACCGGTCCATCAAACCAGTGAAATCACCTGTCCAACCCGCCTTCAAAACCGCCCAACCAGCTATATTGTTGGGCAGTTTTGTGTTGGGATTAGGAGATGCAATTTCTAATAAACCCGCTATAATGTTGAGGCAATATCAAGATTTCCTTTTGGACTCGCTGGTAACTTTAATTGTCCAGGACTTTTACTAACCTTTTTTTTTTTTGGTGCTGAAGAAACTTTAATTGACTTGGAGCTTGGATGAAAACTACTCCTGCCAAGTTTATTACTAACATATTGGGGGATCACCAAGAGAGAAATAATGTTCCCCCAAACATCATTACGAAAACAAGCTCTCCAATTCATCACCCTCTCTCCTTGTAATAACTTATAATTATTTTTCAAGATCTTAATCCAATATCAGAAATTACTCGGACTCGGTTACAGAGAGTAATCAAAAGTAATAAGTAACTAATCATGTGCTCAAAACTAAAAGTCAAAATTCCTCTAGCTTATCCTAAGGGGTTTAAAAATTAAATAAATAATAAAAATACCTCCTCAAGTTCCCAACAACATCCAAATTCTTACGAATTCTACAATAGAATCATATTGTTTCATAAAACCTGCTATAATTATATAAAAATGTAATCTAAGTTAGAAACTATTTTTAATTTAGTGTGTAAAGACTTTGACCCCATGTTCAATTTCATCTTAACGTACACAAAAAGACACGTAAACTACTGCCAAAAGATGAGAAGAAAGATTACCATTCTCGATCTGGAGCTGCAAACAAATGTATTCTATGACACAACTCTATCACAAAGTAAAACGCACTATCGTACGTTTAAAAACAAATTAATTAAAAAATGTTAGTTATTGTAACCGTTTGATCTCCTTGAAACGCCATTGTTTTGCCTTAACCCACTACCACCAAACTATCCTGACCGTTCACACCATCCAAACGGCCCATATTGAAATGAACTAATAAAGGGTCGTCTCACGCGATTCTTGACGAGGGGATATCTTCAAACTTAATCATGCATTTGCCTCTCATATTCAAATTTAAATTTTTTATTTCAGTTTTTGTCTTTTTCAGATAGGTTAATAAAAATTATAATTAGTTTTTTAAAAGTCAATCAATTTCAATCTAAAAAACTTTATCTCAAACCTGTGTTCTAAACGGAGCCTAAGTGCTGACTGAGAAAGAAAGATATAAATTTGTATATTAAGCCTAATCTGATATTATATAGATGTAAAAGTTCAAAATGTAGGATATACTTTCTAAATAAAAACAAAATATTGGTACAAAAAGTAAATAATCCTAAAATATAATAACCTACAATTTTATGTATACAAGCATCGCAAAAGATAAGGGTAGTTAGCACGATGCCCCTAAACTTGTTACTTTTTGACAACTTGTCCCTAAATTTTTTAGTTTGGTAATTTGCCCCTTGAGCTTATTAAATTGTAACAATGTACCCCTATCAATTAATTTTCTATTAAATTGATTAAGAAAAACCCAAGTACGTCTTATGTGAAGACCGGAAAAATCCATTTTCGATTAAAAAATTTTCAAATATAATACTTTCTCTAATGCCAAAATTTTCTAATTTTAAATCTTTAATTTAATGTAAAATTAACCAAAAGAGTATGTTGTAACAATTTAAGAAGTTCAGAAAATAAATTATCAAAATTAAAAGTTTAAAGAGTAAATTACTAAAAGATAATAAGGGTTCGTTTGGTGTTTGGATTGAATTTGAGATAAGATGAAATTTTGAAGTTAAAATTGATGGACTTCTTAGAAAATAGTTATAATTTTTCGTTGACTTTTTCAGAAGAAGATAAAACCACCATAAAATAAAATTGAGTTTAAACTCAACTGTGTCACGTGAGCTAAGTTTAAGAAACATCAATACTATATATCCCAAAAGAATAATGCCAATTGCCAGCCAAAACATATAAAAAAAAAAAAAAAAAAAAAAAGTGAAGCTTCAAAGGGAAGATTAAAGGATCAAGACCCGACCCAAATCAATCATCATTACAAAATCTTAAGGGGGTGTTTGGTGTGTAAGTTTTGAGTTAAAATTGATAATTTAAATAGTAATTTTTGTTTATTTTTTCAGAAAAGACAAAAAAATTTAAAAAAAGATAAAAATTGAGTTGATGGGTGTAAGTTTAAACTTACACCCCAAATAAACTTTAAGTCAGTGATGATAAGATTAGATCATCATGACCCAAGTTAATTCCACTACTTGTGAAAATCCAAAAATATCTGACCGTTTAAATGTGCAGTGTGAATGGTACCAAAGAGTCAAAAGGTGGGGCAGGAGACTCGGAATTCAAACGTTAGCGGCAAGAAAGAAACTAGTCTATTCAATTATCAAGAAATTCAGATAAAGCGCACTTCCGAGTCATGGGGACGGCAATAGAAAAATGCTCTCATGCAAAATGCCAAAATAAACGGCTCATAAATACATGGGTCCTTGTCAGCCAGCATCTGACCAAAGGAGCCCCCAACCCTCAAACGGTATATTTCCAGAATTTTTTAGGATAGAAATTCTTGTGGATAGTGTACCTTTCTCAATACTATTAGATTTAATTAAAATCATATTAAAATAAAAAAATAAAAAAAGTAAAACCGACATAACTTGATACATATTTGACAGTTCTTAAAGTAGAATTCTCATGCTAACAATGTGATGAATCATTTCGAGGGTAAAAATGTTTGAAATTAAAGATGTTCAAAAAAGAAGACCATAGAAAAGATTTAGGAGTTTGTTATGATTTGATTTTGTGTTTTTGATTATTTTTTTAATAAAGAAATCCAAGGTATATCTTGGATAAGTAGGATGTTTAGTTCCTTTTTTTTTTCTCTATTGGATAGTTCCTATTTAAGTTGGAAGTTGTACGTTCAATGAATTAAGTCAATAAGAAGAATCGCACTTCAATTCTTCCAAACTACATGGCATCAGAGCTAGGAGGGCTTCACTATCCCTGATGGGCGAAAGTAAACGTGCCTAAGACAGTGATGACCTGAATTGGTGGTGATTCTCCATCTTTCTCCGACGTGGTTTCCGACAAATCTACAGAGACTGAACTCCTTTTGTGGCATCTGGGCAGTGTTGATCACTTATCTTCGGGATCTTCTCTTCAGATTACCATTCACAAATTGAATGGTAAAAATTATTTAGAGTGGTAACAATCCGACAAACTAGCCATTGATGGCCGCGGGAAATTAGGTTATTTAATTGGAGAAGTCAGGAATCCTGCTCCAACGATCCCACCTTCCGTGTATGGCATTCTGAGAACTTACTGGTGACGGCTTGGCTCCTTAACTCCATGGAGGCAGCGATCACGAAACCTAACTTGTTTCTTCCAATGGCGAAAGATGTATGGGATTCGGTTCGTGAAACCTATTCCAACTTGGAAAATTCTTCTCAAATTTTGAATAAAAGTTGAAAATTATGGCACTCCAAGTAGGTGATCGCGAGGTTTACGGTCTATTACAACGAGATGGTAACCTTGTGGCAAGAGTTGGATCAGTGCTACAATGATGTCTGGGAGAAACTCGAACGATTGTGCACGTCATATGAAGCGAGAAGAAAATGACCGCGTCTACATGTTTCTAGCAGGTGTGAACAGAAGTTGGATGAGCTGAAAGGAAGAATTCTTGGTCGAAAGCCCCTTCCCTCCATCCGTGAAGTTTTTTCCAAAGTGCGGCAAGAAGAATACAGGAAGCGGATTATGATGGGCAATCCCTACATTTGGCCTCAAACCAAAGTCTGACGGCTCTGCCCTTGTTATACGGAATCCCGAGTCTCAAGGAGATAGAAGGAAGAAGCCATTGGTGTGACCACTACAAGAAACCATGGCACACAAGAGAGACTTGTTGGAAAATTCACGGGAAGCCACCACATCTGAAAAGCGTACCGATGGTCGTGCTCTACAAATCGTAGTTGATTCCTCACAAGAGCATCATGTTAAATCAAGTATTCCTTCTTTCACCAAGGAACAATTAGAGCAACTATACAACCTCTTTCAATCTTCCTAATTCTCTGTTAATTCGTCTTGTTCTTTAGCACAAACAGGTAATCACCTATTTGTCGCCCTTTCTAGTGTCACACCTAACCCCGAATGTTCTTGGATTATCGATTTTGGAGCAACTGACCATATGAACAGGGTGTTCCAAAATTTTCCCCTCTTAGTCCGCATGGGAAAATCAAAATCGTAGACGATTCCTTTTCGGCAATAGCCAGATCTAGGACTATTCAAAATTTGTCCTCCCACACACTTCACATAGTCCTTCATGTTCCCAAATTATCATGCAATTTGTTGTCTATAAGCAAACTTACCATTGATAAACAATTATGTTGGTAATTTTTTTTCCATCCCACTGTGTCTTTTAGGAGGTGGGGCTCGGAGAGGGCGATTGACAATGCTAGAGAACACAGTGGCCTTTATTTCTTTCAAGATGGAAACCATTCAAGTAAATTAGTCCAGAGTACCTATTTTGAGTCTATGTCTGTTTCTAGTAGGAGAGAAATAATGTTGTGGCACTTTAGATTGGGCCATCCGAGTTTTCAGTATTTGAAATTCCTGTTTCCAAATTTATTTTAAAATAAAGTTCCATCTTTATTTCAATGTGAAAATATGTGCTTTAGCAAAACATCACCGATCTACTTATCCTCCAACGTCCCTATAAACCCTTTGCACCGTTTTCTTTAATACATAGTGATGTATGGGGACCTTCCCGAACTTCATCAATTTCCAGAAAGATTTTTTTGAAAAAAAAAAAGATTTATTTGAAAAAAAAAAATTCTCTACCTGTCCACACGTCCAAACCTAGTCCACCTCAACGATCTTTGAAGCTTCCAGGTAACTCTCAAAGCCGTCTCTTCCAAATCTAATTCGTTCCCAATATGTCACCAATAGATTTATATGCTCCCATATAGGAAAGGTCATAGGTCGTGTAGGAATCATCCGTTTTATCCTTGTCATAGTTCGTGTCTTACAATAAATTTTCACCATCTTTTCTTTCTGCTTTCACTTCTCACCTCTTCTATGTAGAAATTCCAAAAACAGTACATAATGCTTTAAAGGTTCCAGAATGGAAGGAGACATACTCTAGAAGATGAGAGCACTTGTGAAGAATCAGACATGGGAAGTGGGTGCTCTACCAAAGGGAAAAACAATGGTTGGCTATAAATGGGTATTCACTACCAAGTACAAATCTGATGGGACTCTGGATAGGTGTAAGGCAAGATTAGTGGCTAAAGGTTTTACACAGACCCATGGGAGATCGACTATATGGAGACCTGTGCGCCGGTGGCAAAATTGAATACTATACGAGTTCTCCTATCCCTCGCGGCGAACCTTGATTGGCTACTGCAGCAGCTAGATGTTAAAATGCTTTCCTGAACGAGATCTAGAAGAAGAAGTCTACATGGATCCTCATCCAAGCTTTGAAACAAAAATTCGGTTCACAAGTGTGTAAACTCAAAAAGTCGTTATATAGTCTCAAGCAGTCACCAAGGGTGTGGTTTGAGAAATTTACCTCATTCAGTGAAGTGGCAGGGCTACAACCAGGCTCAGACCGATTATACCATGTTCATCCGACATTCGGGAGACAGAAAGGTGATCGTGTTGATTGTTTATATGGATGGCATCATACTTATAGGAGATGAACAAAGAGAGATGAACCGGTTGAAGAACAGTCTAGCATCAGAGTTCGAGATTAAGGATTTAGGCTCTCTTAAGTACTTTCTTAGGATGTAAGTTTGCTCGATCCAAGGAAGGAATAATGGTCTCACAGCGGAAGTACATTCTAGGCCTCCTTAAGGAGACATGGATGAATGCGTGTAGGCCGGCAGACATGCCAATTGACCCCAACAAAAGCTTGGAGACAACCAACAAGAGATCTAGTGGATGTAGGTCAATACCAACATTTGGTGGGGGCATGGCGAGATATTACCTTTGTCGTCAGCTTAGTGAGTCAATTCATGCATACTCCACAAAAGGTGAAGCTACTTATAGGATATTAAGGTACCTAAAGAGTTCACCAGGAAAGGGCCTTTTATACAAGAAAAGTAGATAAAGGTCAATCGAAGCTTATACAGATGCATATTGGGCAGGCTCAGTGACAGACAAGAAGTCCACCTCCGGGTATTGTACTTATGTGTGGGGGAAATCTTGTGACATGTAGAAGCAAAAAGCAGAACGTGGTAGCTCATAGTAGTGTGGAGGCAGAATTTCGGGCAATGGCTAATGGCGTCTGTGAAGTCCTATGGCTACAAAGAATACTCGAAGAATTGAAGAGAGAAAAGTTGAGGCTCCATTGAAGTTATACTGCGATAATAAAGCTACAATAAGTATTGCACACAATCTGGTGCAACATGATCGTACTAAACATGTGGAGATCAATAGACAATTTCATCAAAGAGAAACTGGAGGCGGAATCATGTGCATGCCATTTGTCCTACAACTCAACAACGACTGACATCCTAACAGAGGGATTGTTCAAACTGAATTTTGAATTTCTTGTTAGCAAGTTAGGGAATTATTGACATCTATGTTTCAAACTGAATTTTTGAATTTCTTGTTAGCAAGTTGGGAATTATTGACATCTATGTTCCAATTTAAAGCAGAGTGTTGAAAAAGATTTAGGAGTTTGTTATGATTTGATTTTATGATTTTTTATTTTTTTTTTTAATAACGAAAATCCAAGATAAATCTTGGATTCAGTAGGATGTTTAGTTCCTCTTTTTTCTCTGTTGAGTAGTAGTTAGGATATTAAGGGGTAAATTTCCTATTAAGTCAGAAGTTGTACGTTCAACGAATTAAGGGTTCATTTGGTATTTGAGTTAAATTTGAGATGAGATGAAATTTTTAAGTTTGAATAGTATTAACTTTTTAAAAATAGTTATAATTTTTGTTGACTTTTCAGAAAAAGACAAAAACTGAGATAAAAAAATACATTTTAATTTAAGATGAACTAACTCACCATACAAGGCCTAAGTCAATAAGAAGAATCACACTTCAATTCTTTCAAACCACAAAGACTGTGTAAGACTATTGAAAGTTCAATGCTCGTGATGTCTTGAAATGTACTTTAGGAGACAAGGAATTATGATTCATCAAGAAGAGAAAGACTCTGAGTAAATTTTCTTTGACTAGAGACCAATCAAATAAGGTGTGAGCAAGCGGGCATGATGGGCTGACCATGATTCTGCAACTAAAGAGCAAGGCATAACTGCTGAAAAAAACAAAAGGGGTAAAGGATCGTTGATTCAACTGCCTTTTCTTTTTTTCTTTTTTTTGGGGGGGGGGGGGGGGGGGGGGGGGGGGGGGGGGGGGGGGGGGGGGGTCATTGATTCAACTGCTTTAATATCTCCTAGAACAACATATTAATTGGAGCAAGAAAAGGGCAAAAAAAGAGAGGAGAAAATGAATCCAATTAATAATTTGTTCAGCATCCCAAGTACAGTAATCCAGTAACAAATCAGGAGAGAGAGAGAGAGAGAAGAAATATAATCATGTATAAAATAGACAGCCCTTTTGTCCCCAAGACATGTCTGTACAACAAGAGCCCTTTGTATGTATCTCTCTCCGCAAACCCAATTGATGGGGCGTTGGGACTCTTGGGAACCCGGGAGCACCTCTCTTTCTTGTATGATCATATGCCCGAGAAGGCAATACCAAAACAACAGCTAAATCCTCATGAGCCAAATGGGGCCATTTCCAATACAAATTTTTTAGCTTAAATTCAGAAAACTGATTCTAAAAAAGAAACTTTGAGATGTATATTATGTATAAATGAGTTACTGAAAACTTTTACTCTGGTAGATGGTAAGGCAATCATTTGCCAGCGATGACGTGTTTGGTCAGTCCTATCCATGAGTTGTCTCTGAGACTTGGCTTTCTGTATCTCCTGGCTTGTTTGGTGTCTCAGTCAAACCAGGTATCTCCTTCATTGATTCAATTTCCATGCTGGTTGTTCGGCTTTTTCGGTTTCTTCGATCCTGTATAACGTCATACACATAAATGATGGAAATATGCTAGAATCAACGTAAAGAACCTTCCTCAACCATTTTATGTGGTACTAAAGTTTGAACCAGTATCAATTATATGCCCAAGTCTAAGGATTTCTAGCCAAAAAAAAAAGTTACTTAAAGAAAAGCAAGATTAGCACCTCACGAAATGGGTAATCGTCAGTTTCGAGCATTCGCACAACATGACTCATTTTGGGTCTCTTTTCTGCATCTGGATCAACACATCTAAGAGCAACAAGAAGGGCATGTTTTAAAGCACGCGTGGGGGTTTAACTTCAAGGTTTGGATCCGCAACCTCCTCAGCTCTTCTTGTGCCCACCATCATCTTTAACCACTCAACAAGATTAACCTGCCACAAGTGTATACAACAATCTGAATTGACATCTTTGCACAAGACAGCAAAAGTGGCTCTCAACAAGAGCAATCCAAGCTATTGGTCGAGAGAATCAAAGAGAGTGAACATCCAAGCAAAATATGATCGGGACAAGTATAACACAGATTAGAATTAATTACCTCATCGGCTGGGCGGCCATAGTCCACGGGATCTCTTCCAGTAACTTCAAGCAGGAGGACACCAAAGCTGTAGATGTCGCTTTTCTCGTTTAACAAACCAGTATTAGCATATTCTGGTGCCACATAACTGCAAATTACAAAACAAACCAGTTATCTGTCATCAAATCAGAGGATATCATTAAAACAGACTATTTCTAAGGAATTAACATTTATGCATACCCAAATGTTCCCATTACTCTGGTTGTGATGTGACTCTCTCCGGAATCTAAGAGTTTGGCCAGTCCAAAATCAGAAACCTTCGCATTGAACTCGTCATCAATCAAGATGTTGCTTGATTTTATGTCTCTGTGAACAACTTTGGGTTCTATTGCTTCATGTAAATAAGCAAGCCTGTGACAATAGGAAAAGTCATTCTTCGTTCATATTCAAACTTCCAAAGAAAATTGGTAAAACATAAAGATAAGAATTAAAAAAAAAAAAAGAAAAGAAAAAAAAGGTTGTAGAAGTTAGAAATTGTTATATGAAATGCCACAACATTGAAGCTCCAAAGAAAAAGAAAATAAAGAGAATTGTGCTATGTTGAGTCGTACAAATTAAACGTAGAAAAATGAAGATGAAAAGAGAATCATAACAAATGAATTTACTGTACAAGAATTTGGCTCCAACAAAATTTAACTATGTTGGATTGAACAATGAACTTACGCCTTAGCAGTACCAAGAATCACTTTCATACGAGCCTCCCAAGTAAGGGTTCCATGATGGCGCATGGCGCCATGTAGCCACTGTTCAAGGTTTCCATTGTTTACATATTCATAAACCAGCATCCTGTGAAAGAAACAGCAAATATCATCAAATTTTAAATCCTCAAGCCAAGCTTTTGTGGGGGAAAAAGATTGGCAAAAAAACATGGTTAAAAAAAATAATAACAACATCTAGCATATTTCTTTAATACAGAATGCAATATGTTAGTAATATAATGCTAGAGTAATCAAGAAAAAGAATAAATAAACTGATCTGAAAAGTAAATGAGATCTCACCTGTGAACTCCTTCTATGCAATAGCCAAGGAGTCGCACTAAATTCTTATGCCGTACATGGCCTATAGCTTCCACTTCAACTCTAAATTCTTTCTCTGCCTGTCCCCTACATAAAAGGAAGAAAAATGTCGTTATAATTTAATTTTCACAAAGAAAATACGTTTACCCAAATATGGTGATATAATGTTAATTTGCTTACAGATTATTAAGAAGCTTTTTCACAGCCACCTCACTTCCATTTATCAGTCTGCCCTTGTAAACCACCCCGTATCCACCCTCACCAAGCACATTCTCCGCAGAGAAACGGTTTGTTGCAAACTCTAGATCCCTAAGAGTAAACCAGTGGCCCCACCCAAGATGTGAAATTTCTGGCAAGCCAATTAAAGGAGAAGCTGTAACAAGTCCTGCATATGATGAGGGCTGCTTCCGGACCGTCCCAGAGCTTCCTTCTTCCCCTGACTGTGAACTAAATGCCCTCTCCTGATGATAAACCGAGCTGCACTGACTCATGTTATCATGATCACTTGATTTGCTCATGCCCAAATGAACTAACATCTTCTCCGAGTTCTTATCACTAGATTTATCATGAACCGTTAGAAATAAACTCTCAGGGTGATCATGGGTACTCTGAGCCCCAACCCTGTCAACCTTGATATCTTTTGATACATTTGGGATTTGGGTGAGCGAAAACTTGTCCAAAGATCTCCTAGATTTTCGCCGAAATGAGACCCATATAGACAAAAACAAAGGATCAAAACAATAAATGCTCCAACAAATGCCAATCAAAACCCATAACTTTAAACCCAAGAATGAAGTCTTCTTTGACATTTCTGCGTCCAAAGAACCGTCGGACGACATTGCTGATCGTCTAAAGAAAATCCGAAACTCAACTAGGGTCTAGTAAAAGTTCTGAAAACGTTAAGACATCTCCCCCTGAGTGACAGAAACATGTTAGATATCTGAATTTTGTAATGGGGTTTTCGGCTTTAACTTGCAATGACTATTGAAATCAACAGAACCAATATGTAAAATAATGAAGGAAAAAAAAATCGAAATGAAATAAGGAAAAGGTAGGCTGATTAGATTGGCATTTACTCTTTGAAATAAAGATTAGTGATTCCAAAGTGAACTAAAGTAGTCTCAGACATGTTGTTTCAAAAAAAAAAAAAAAAAAAACAACGCAAAGAACCAATTGGCATATGCCATCACAACAAAAAAAAAACCACTACAATTCCACATTCCATGAGAAAAAGCAACCAAAGGTCTAATCCAAGAACCACTAGCGAACAAATCAAAATCCCACATCCATATCAATCAGAAGAAAAAAAAAAAAGGAAAAGAAAAAAAAAAATCTCAGAGAGAATCACTTATGATTGAAGCAAGAGACCCCCAAAAAGAGAAAAATCTGAGCCGTGTAAGCCAAACTCCAAAAAAGAAAGAAAGAAAAAAAAAGTGATTCAAAGAAGAAAAGCACTGACCCTTTGCAATTTGATCTAAGCTAACCACCTTGATCTTCTTCCTTGAGGAGCCAGAGAATCAAAGGAAAGGCTTCTTTTTGAGCCAAAAGAGACCCAATACGCATAGATAGGCCAATGTAGACCTGAAGAAATACCAGACGAAAAAACCCAGATGATGCCTCAAAACAGGAGTAATTTACAAGTAGGGGCTTTGTGGACTCGGGTGGGCCAAAACCAACTCAATTCCAGAGAATGATAACAAAATAGATGAAAATTTAAATAAAAAAAAAGGGGAGAATTAATAAGGTAAGGCCAGACAAAATGTAATCTTTGAAGGGAAAATGTAGAAGCAGAGAGAGAGAGAGAGAGAGAGAGATGAGGAGATTAAATATATACAAATATAAGGTGGGATTTGGGAGACAAAAAGGAAAGGGGGTAAATGGCTGGTGGGTATTTTGTGAGTGTGAATGAGAGAGAGAGAGAGAGAGAGAGAGAGGGGGGGGGGCCTCTGAGCAAGCTGGAAAGAAAGGAAAAAAAGGGAAGCTTGGTTTGCAATGGAGGAAACCCAGAGAGAGAGAAAGAGAGATAAACAGTAAAGGGAAAAGCAAATATATGAGGTGACCAGTGATGGTGGGCATTTATAGCTGGGATATATATATAAATTGATTTTTTTTTTTTGGGTGCAAAAGAAAGGTAAAGTAATAGGAACATATGTAGAGAGAGAAAGTAAGTTTTATAGAGAGAGAGAGAGTCAACCCACGAGGAGGGAACTCCAAATCTAGCTTTGGCTTTTGAGGTTTACTTACCAAACTGTCCTCATCACTTATGAGAAATATTCTCTGGAAAAATATTTTTAAAAAAAAACTTATAATTTTCTCTTGTTTTTGTTTTTGTTTGTTTTTGTTTTTTGTTTTTGTTTGTTTTTTTTTTTTTTTTTTTTTTGTGTGAATGAATTTCATTTTAGTCTGAAAAGAGAGCACCACGGTCTCGCTGCGTGTTTTGCAGTTTGACAGACAATTTTTGGAGTTGTGAAGCTCCAGAAAATTGTTTTTCAGAGAATAAAAATTGTTTTTCATAGAATTGGTTCTCACTGTCACGCACTAAACTTTCATCTTAATTTGGCATTCACATCCTTAATTTTTGTTTTGTCAATTATAAAACTACAAAATCTCCTTTTTTTTTTTTTTCCCCCCTCTGTAATTGGTAGGAAAATTATAATATTCGGGGATTGGGATCACATTTAATGAGCATAGAAATTTCTTACGTACCCAACATCATAAAACCACAAAAGAATATTTAAAACAAGGGAAAATTGAAGTGGTAGGAGACAAGTAATGAGTGAAATTAAGTTTCATTGCAAACATAGGACATTTAATTTTTGTAATAATTAGGAAATATAAATTCTTATTATTGACCTAAGAAATGGGATGTGATTGAATTTGGTCCTATGCGCGTATCATAATTCAGTGTATTAGTAAAATTAATGTCCGCAAAATCAGGAGAATTATTTACATATCACCATTAAAAAGTTCAGGATTCAATTAACCAATGCTTGAGTTTTTTGAATCCCAAAAAATGTACCAACTCTCATATCCATTATTTACATTTTTTTTTTTTGGGTAAAGGAAAAAACAAATTTTGAAGGTGAATAAAATTAGCTAATATTGGTAGTTCTCGAATTTTGAAGAAACTGCTACACGGTACATAGGTCAAAAATTAAACTATTCTTGGCCAGTGATGAGATTCGATCAAATTAGATACAGGGCACTAATATCCCTATAAATTTTCTTTAAAAAAAAAAACAGATAAAGAGGGAGGGAGAGAAAGAAGGAGGAGGAGAAAAAGAAAAAGAGCTCCATCCAAATAAAACATGGGAAGAGAAATACCAAAAATTAGAAAGGTTATATGTAAAATTGGTTAATCTTTATGCCTCAAGAAATTGGACAAAATATGATACAAAATAATATTTTTGTCATGTTGATAAATATTGTTCTCATTATTTAATTAATTTTTAATGATTTAATTCGTGACTAAAAATAACAATACGTGATGAGTTGTAAATTTAAATTTTAATGCAAACACTTGCAAATCAAGTTATTAAAAAAATTAATTGGTGGGTTTTTATTAGAATTAGTTTATGTAGATAGAGAAGAGCTTTTTCCAAAATATTCTCGTTCTCTGTCGACTGCTTCTGGAAGTTGTAATTAATTCTCTCTCACTGACCACAAAAGAAATATTAATTGGCAGCTCTCAAGAGCTAGCTGTTGTGCTTATCTAGCTTTATTTTATTGATGGAGAATATGGGTTTTGACCAAGTACCCTTAAAAAAAAAAAAAAAATTCAAAACTTTCGCTCCAACGGTTCCCAAGGACAAAATTGTCATTACAACAAGACTAACCCAAGCTTCTGAGTTTTTTTTTTTTTTAATTTAAAAACACATAAACAAAAATTAAATAGTTTTTAGTAAAACAAATGTGCCTTTCCTGAATACCATCGTGGCTTTGGGACTTGAAGAGGAGGATATGAAGCCAATAGGGGTGAAAGTAACAGAGGCTTTGATTTGAAGCATCACTTTTTTATTAAAGTGTGTTCCAAAGAAACCCCCTTTTGTAATCCTTTTTAAGAGTTTTACATTAAAATTTAAAAAGTGCTTTTAGCACTTAATTATGCTACTTAAAAAAAGTAACCAATTAGGGTCGTTTCGTGGACCCACTAGTAGATCTCTTATCAAAAATTTTGAACTTTTAATCCCAAATCCCAGCCGTAGATCAATGCTCCAAATCATATAATTTCACTTCCCATTACCATCTAAAATTGATTGGATCAAATGGAGCGGCATAAGATTTCCTATTTTGACTATCAGTGGTGGTGATGATATGATAACAAAATAATTGTATTTGAAATATTAGGGCATGTTTGGTACACCAGTTTAGTTAAATTAAACCTGTATTTTTTTTATCATGTTTTTTTATCTTTTTTCTAAAAGTTTTTTATCTTTTCTGAAAAAGTCAACAAATTTACTAGTAAACTAAAAATCTCAACTCAACTCAAACTGAACTTATGCACCAACGAGTCCTTAGCTTCTATTAATTAAGAATTAGAGTCTTACGTCACGTCTTTTGCCTGTTGGATTTGGAACGTGAAGACATCACTTTTTATATTTATAAAAAATATATATATTTCATATTTTGTATTTTCACTCACCTTTTGCGCATGTCACGTGAATATGCACTTCTTTTTCCAACTTTTTTCAATAGTGATTTTTATTTTCTATCCTAATAAATGAATCCCCATTATTTGTTTAGTCAAAACTCACAAATCTAAGCCCATATATTAAGGGACCATTCTGATTTTTCTTACATGAGACCTGTATTTTTTTTTTTTTCTTCCTATTTTCAGGCATATTTTGATGTTTTATGATTCATTTGATGCATAAGAATGTTTTGGTAAATTTATACGAATAGGAGGGGAATGTTCTCATGGTTGTGGAGAAATGAGATAAGGGAAGTAGTAGTGGGCATAAATAAGAGCATCATAGAAGACAGTGTTTCTGTATATTCTATCTTGAAGTTGTAAATGGATGGATAGCCACACAAATTTCAACGCATCTTGGACGGCTCAAGTTTTGGCCTTGGAAGTTTATACTGTGAATATGATCAATAGTGCAATACCAGAAAAAATAAAGAAATAAAAACCGAAACACGGTGAAAACTAACATGATACGGGGATCAAAAATTCGAATTCTATATTTTCTATATTTTCTGATAGAATCAAATATAAAATAATTGTCAGATTATATCTATGATTACAATTGTCTTTTTTTTAATATTACATGTTTTTTTTAATTATCACCTTAATTTAAATTAAAAGATTATATTTATTAATAAAATGATGATAATTTACCGTCATATATAACTGATAAGAACGTAGTAGTGCGTATTCTTACTGGTTTCATTGTCAAAAAAATTGGAAGGAGTAAAATTGAAAGTAAAAACAAGGACCCCAATGTAGCAATGTAAAAGTCAGAAGCATGCTCTTCCGATCTAATCTAAGTTCAAGTGTAAGGGTGGGTAAAGTTTGAAAAATAATAATAATAATAATAATAATAAATACCGAGATGGTCAAAGAACGTGAAAAGCCAAAACTATTTCCCATTCACCCGTTCACATTCAATTTGAATTGCATAATTTTTGTTTTTTTATTTTTGGATGGCAGATTGTAATTTTGTGTAGAATTCCATTAAATGGCGAACATGTAATATACTTTCATAAATTTGGAGTGGGGGGGATTCAACTCGTGATAGAATTACCTATTAAATTAATAATATAGTATGTCTATTATTACGAGAATCGGTATGATTCGAGTATCTAAAAATCGACATCTAACATTATACTCGATAGTGGATGGCAAAAAATTAAAAATAAAATAAATAAAGAGAGAGAGAGAGAGTTGGATTTCATGTATTTTCTCCCCTTGTTCTGATATGTATCAGCATTTTGGGCCTTAATTAAGGCATGTTAGCCAGAGGTGTTCTCCGGCCGGACGCATGAATGGGCGTAAATGCGCGTTTTCTACAATTTTAGTTAACAAATATATATATAAAAAAACAATTTTTAAAATTATATATATGTGTGTGTACTGTGTATAGATAGGATGGTGTGGCTAATCTTATAAACTGAGAGGGAAATAAATACAGAGAGAATCATTTTTTTCCCCTAACCATAGGATCATGTAGAGATGGAGAGAGATCGACAAAGGACATGTTTCACATTCTGACGGGATTGAGTCAAAACCTGAAATAAATTACAAGATCTATATATTTCATATTCGATCTAATTAGGATTAAGATGGTTATAAATAATCCTCGTTTAAGTTATAAAGCTTATGTAATTCTCTCCCGCTTTGATTCTATACATCGTGGCATTTAATTATTGTCTGTGTCACAGCAAATAAAAGTGGGCACTCAGAGGCTGAAGACCTAATAAGAACAATTTATGCACTTGTAGAATCTTAGCAAAGATTTATTTGAAGAAAATTGGAGGAAAATCCTTGGATTATATTCCTACATTTTATATCAATATGCTTCACATGACTTGCTAATTAATGCAGTTCACGTACTTTCATTTTAGCAATTAAAATAATCTTCAACGTGCCGTTTTTAATATTAAGCTTTAAGGTTAAACATTCCCACTAATACACCGTCCTGAATTTTATAAAACCAATGCTGACCTGAAGAAGATCTTGTAGCCATCCCATGAAACTAGTCTCTCATGAGTTTTGTTTGTTTCTGTATGTCTCACCTAACATTCCATTAAGAGCTGATTTCTAAAAAGATGTTTTGATAAGGCTTTTAAAAAAAATTATTTAGCTCCATCCCACTCCCTCATATTCATGGCATTACTTAGTAATGCATTAGTAAAACATCAGACATCAATATATTAAGTTAATAAATAGTGGATTTACTTGAAGAAAAAAGTACTTTTATCCAATTTTACTCTAAATTGGAGGAGGAAAAAAAGGGGCCAAAATTGAAAAATGTTAGATCCTAAATTACCAAATTTTAACCCCAAATCCCTAAATTTAGAGACCCTAGATTTATTTTTCTTTAGGTACTGAATCATGACAATGCTGAAGCACGATAGAGAACACAGACCATTGTCCAAGCTCCCACTGACGTCAAGACTTCTAGCATGACCTTCATTTAGGCCTTGTTTGGCCATGAGTTTAGTTTAAACTAAACTGTACTTTTTCATCATGCTTTTTGTCTTTTTCCCTAAAAAGTTGTTTGTCTTTTCTGAAAATTCAAAAAATTTACTATTTAAACTTACAAATCTTAACTCAAACTTACACACCAAACACCCCCTTAGTGTTGCGTCTCAATGGTGATAACAGGTGAAGTAAGGGCAAATTGGGAATTTGAAACTTTGAATTTTACAAAATAGCTGTATCTAATAATAAATTTGAAATAACCATTCTTAATCATTATTTTTTTTAAAAATGGCTCATTTCTTGTAAATTTTCATCTTCTTTCATCCACAATGAAAAAATCATTAACGTTTTGAGGTATTTTTGTCATTTTTTCCCCCTCAAATAAAGCTACATATTGTCAGTGAAAAAAAAGCACGAGCAAGACTCATTCATTCCTTCAAAATCTTGCTTCATCTTAATGGGTTGTCTGCTCATAAAAAGAACATTAATAAATTTTGTTAAGAGGGAGTCTATTGCCACTCATTTGTCTATTTTTTGTCACATCCTAATTTAATGAATTATGTTATACCTTAATTAATCCACAATCAAATCATTTTTAAGGACAAAGTGATCAAAGATATACTTTCCTCCACACAATTTATTTAAAGATTAAAAAATAAAAAATTGAAATATCCTTTTTAAATATAATACAAAATGCATAATCATAATCAACATGAGTAGAAGAAAAATGGCCTCTAATGAAAAGGAAACAGTAAGTTTTTTTTTTTTTTCCCAACTTTCTCTCTCTCTCTCTTTTTTTTTTTTTTTTTGCTAAGTTGTTGATGGTAATTTGAATCTTTATATATGAATCAACAATTGGTTTATACTATCGTTATACTGACTTTTTTTTAATACTTTTTTTCATTTATAATTGCCCACTGCACTTTTGTTTTTTGTTTTTTTTTTTTTTTTTGGAAAAAACACAAAAGACAATCATCCTGTACATGCAATTTTCAATGATAAACTAATATTTGATGTGTTTCAAGAAAAACAAATTCTAATGCTATTTGAAAATCTAAATTATTTGAAAACTATAGATAGTATAACGTGTGTATATTACTATTAAAAAAAAGAGAGAGTAAGGAACGTGGAATAGAACAAAAGCAGTTAAAATAGGAGAGTGAGTGTTTTTGATATGTAGGTGGGTGAAATAAAAGAAAAATAGTATACAAGTTAATTTAAGGGCTTTTTTGTAATATTAAGAGGTGTGTAGAAAGTAATAGGTAAGTTTTTTAATTTAATTGGTGGATGTTTAAGTAAATGTGTGAAAAAACATATATAAGGGGGTGTGAGATAGACCCCCATTTTGTTAATATGTTAGCAATTAGGGCTAAATACTACTTGTGTGACTAAATAATTATAATTATATCTTATTTTCGTAGGCCCTTAAATAGAATAGATATTGCAAAACATTCTCTTCTTTTTATATTATGTGGATTCAAGTTACTAAATATGGTACTTGCATATTGTTGATGCCCGAATTTGACATGGCTCAGGCTTAACCCAAATCTTGCATGTGGGTCAAAAGCGGTTCGTGGACCCAAGCCAACGCTTCGGAGATCTTTGAGTGGGTTATGATTTGGAAGGCCAAGGAAACATAAGTGGGCCCATTTATGTAGTTCAATTAGACTCTTAGCTTACTTGAGAGCCTTTTAAGTTTATGATGAATTAGAATAATATGGGTTATTGAGAATTTTAAAAACCCCCCAAAAACTTTAGCCCAATCCAATAACTCTAGATAAGCCCATTAAATCTAGTAGAAGCCTAATAAATATCCATAAATTATTTTATTTTCCCTGGAGATTAAGATTAAGATTTCGTAGTTTGCTAATGTAAGAATTAAGAATAGCCCATTTAGGTGAGACCTTTCCTTACCGAAAAACATATTCTACCAGAGGGACACCTGAAATAGCCCTCCTGAGGTAATACAACAGCTAGCTATTCCCTAGGCATTCTTTACCAAGGCAACTCTTTTGACCAAGTTCAAATGGTCAATGGAAGAGTTCTCCCTCCTCCTGAAGTAGTCATTTCGGGAAAGACAAGGAAATCATAGCTAGAGAAACCCCCAACTAAAACCTCCAAACTAACTAGAAAAAATTTGGTTGCCATTAAATTCTCCTCCACCTATAAATACCACACTATTCTCACCCCAAACGGACACCTTCAGCCTAAAACACTGCAAACAACTCCTCTTTGATCTCCACTCATGGCCAAGAAAGGATACCCTCTCCAGATCAGGTGGCTTTCCCGACGGAGGCGCACCTAAATTAGGAATCCATTCTCGAGCACATTGTATTTTCTACCTCACCGACTATCCCTGATCACATCATGAGATCTCACATTCCCTCAACACTTCTAACAACCATCCCCTTTACCTTTCACTAGCCATTTCCAACCAAGAGAGGTGACCCTCTCTACCTCAGGTGACTCCATTGTCGGAGGCGCACCTAAAGCATGGAACCATCACAACCACGATCACAAGAGTATCATTTCTCTCACCATTCCTTACTTATAACAAATGACCAGTAAAAGTGATAAGTGTACAAAAATATACTTTTATTCATATAAATTATTAGATAATTTAAGTTTAATTGAGTATGTTCATGACATTAATTCAAAATATTTTAATTTGCAAGTATTTAATTTAATTTAATTTATTTAATATTCTAGTTATTTTGGTTTATTTTAATTTCCTTTTCTTTTTCTTTTTCCTCTTTTTCTTTCTTTTCTTTCCTTTCTTTTCTCGTCTTTCATTCTGCAGGTGCGCCTCCCCAAGAGCCGCCACGTGTCTTCTGGCTTTGTTCACGTCCGTGCGATCTCCTCCCTCGTGTGCAAGATTGCTCAGGGTTATTTTTGGGCTGGGTTTGAGCCCATGATTCCTTTCTCTAGCTGGCCCGTGATTGCTGGCCATTGTCTCAAGCCCACAACCCTAGCTGCAGCTGATTGCCCAGCGAGTCTCCAGTTGATTTACCAGCCTGGGTGGCGGATCTGTTGCGCGCCAAAATTCTCTCTAGCATGTTGGACTTCATGGCTATATAAGCAGGGCTTCTCAAGAGAGCAAGTAACACTTAGCATTTGGCTAAGTTTTTAGTGTTGCTTTTCTTGTACTTTCTCTTATTCTTGCATTTTTCATCTTATGTTTCTTGTTAGAATTTTGTGAGTTGAATTACAAGTTAGGCTAGACAATTTGATGAGGCTAGTGACGAACTTATATGTCTAGTGATCCAATTTGAGTTTGATTTTTATTTGTTTTGTAAAAATTACATGTTTTAGCGAATTGAACCTCTTCATCTTATTTTTTATTCAAAATATTTTATATTAATCTTTTATATAAATCCAGTCATGCTTTCTTAATGATCACGTTCTATTTTTACAATATTTGTTTTATAAGTTGTCCTTTACTACAATTTGCTAAAAGCAGTACTTTATCGATTTTGGATAACTTATAACGATAAATCCGTTTGATTCGACATTGAGATTTAATAATACAACCGAAACACATTCCTTTATTTTTATTGGTTTTTAATTCCATATTTTCCGGTTGCTTGTTTGTGATGTAAAACTTGCAATTGAGTCATAAATTGAAGATTTGATTCAAATTGGAGAATGAAGCATGTAAAAGATTCACGACACCTTGCCTAATTTATTATTGAATTTTTCTCTACTTAAATCTTATCTTTTCATATTTTGTTTATTTTCTCTATCATAAAAATTCACAAAAAATATCTTCACTTTTATTATTTTATTTCCTTGTCTTTTGAACATTTATCTCTAATAATATTATTTGTTTTTTTTTTTTGTCGTATTCCTGTGAATACGACCTCCCGATATGTACTATAACCGACTTCTTTACAAGTGCATCTTTAGGCATTAATCAAGAGGATACCCTTTCTAATACACCATAACTTCTGGTGACAATTCCAATAGCAGAGAACCTTCGAAATAGGCATTCCCAAGTATACAACCACTTTGATTCCCTTCAATCCAACTCTAGTACATGTCACCATCAACCCCTTAAAACACAATTAGCAACCATTTGCTTCACCCTTCACTTACCTTACTCGGTCAAGAGAGGGAAGATCCTCTCTAACTAGATCATTCCGGTGACAGAGCAACACCTAAAGTACAGAGTCACCTTTAAGCACTCTACATTTTAGGCCTCACTCACTATTTATAACAAGACCATAGGTCCAAACCCGTATACTAAGCATCAAACAAACCTTCCATTCACCAAAAACATCTCTACACAAACCATTCATGCTCTTCTCCCACACCATATGGTCATCTCAAGATCTCCTTTATTGAGAAGTCTTCATCCACACATGGTCGGAATCACAACGGGTGTCGCCCTTGGAACCATCTTCCTCGGGGTCATCCGGGTTTAGCTTGTCCTTGCCTGGGCCAACATTATGGCTTGCAAGAGAGAGGACTACGGACACACCTACTGGTTGTTCGGGTGTTCGACCTTCCCAACATAGCTCGCAGTACCTCTGGCGGCACATTCCCTTGACGCCAACTAGACGCCAGCTGGACCAACCGAAAGAGGCCATGAACACCTATCCTCCATGTCAGCACGACCACTACAAAAGAGCCCCACCACATATCTATTTCTTTTATATATAAGAGGGATTCTACAAATTTTTATTTGCACTTAAATATTTTTTTTTTCCCCTCCAAGAAACCTCGTTTCGGGATCACATATATCGTTCTAATACCATTTTTTCAAAAAAAAAGTCCTATCTAGCTAAGCATATTTTATTATCATTTTAAGAAATTGCATTATTTCCTTTTTGCTTGTTTTAACATAGAACTAACTATGATCTTAGGGAAATGTAATAAAAAAAATCTAAAGGGCAGTTTTTGAACTTCTGTGGAAGGTGATGTCCGGTTTACCATGTAATCATGTAAGCCTCGTTAATTAATGATTGAATCACTATAAAACTTAGAGCTCTCTGTGTTTTGTATTTATTCTCCTCCAAGCATTTCTTTACTATTAACTTATTTCTCACAATGGCGGATCCCATGACGTGAGATTTAATTAGCTATAATTTGTATTCACATCTTTGTTACTTTTTTTTTTTTAATTTTTAAGTATAGTAAATATTTGCAGTTTTTTAACCCATCTTTTCTTACGCCTCTCTTACAAGATGTAAGCCAAAAAAAGTAAAATAAAAAATAAAAAAAAATTAGCACAACAAGAAATTCTCGTAACCAATGCACAACTACGAATAATATGACAACATAAGATTAAAAAAAAAATAGAAAAAAGACTAAAAATAAAAAAAAATTTAATAAATAAAAATTGATATACTATTTTTTTTTTCACTTTCCAAAATTTTATTTAAAGGAGAGAGAATATGATTTAGGCAGAATATTAGTTGAAATCATATGCTTCTTACGTGTGAAGCGCATAAATATTAAAATTGTTGAATATTTATTTATAAGCATAATTATTAAAATTACAATGATATGATATTTTTTTGACACATGTATATATGTTAGGCTATAAAAAAAAGTAAATACATATTTAAAAATATATTTTTAGAGGGGACAAAATTGATTAAGAAAGTAAATCTATTAAAAAAAAAGATTAAAAAGTTGAAGAAAAAAGAAAAATAAAAAGAAATAGAAGAAAATATCAAATCAAGAAAAAGTAAATAAAAAAAAAAAAAAAAACATCATCATAAAAAGACAAATAATTTGACCAGTAAACCTTTTTTTTTTAAACTTGTATCCATGTGGGTTGGTCATGTCCAGCTTTATAGGATGACGGGCCTTATAGTATGACGGGCTAAGGTGGTCCGGGGATATGTTTTAAATGCAAAATAACTGGAAAATATTAAAAAAAGACGCAATTTTTATGTGCTTGAAGCCTTTGAGGTAATTAGTTTAATTCATAATGTGTGTCCTAATTGGTCCTGATCATATTTGTGCAAAGATGTCTATTCAGATTGCCGTATACACCATGGCAGGTTAATCTTATAGAGTGGTTAAAGATGATGGTGGGCACAATAAGAGCTGAGGAGGTTGTGGATCCGAACCTGCTTTAAGTTAAAACCCGCAACTGGTGCTTTAAAACAAACATTCCCTTCTTGTTGCTCTTAGATGTGCTGATCCATCTGGATGTAGAAAATACGCCCAAAATGAGTCATGTTGTGCGAATGCTCCAAATTGAAGATTACCGGTTTTGCGAGGTGCTAATCTTGCTCTTCTTTATGGAACCTTTTTTTTTTCACAAAAAAAAAAAAAAATAAAAAAAGTAGAGAATTATAAAATATTGTATCGATCAAAATGAGCCATTAGGATTTAGCTGTTGTTTCAGGTTCCCAATAGTCCCAAACCCCCATCAATTGGGTTTGCAGCGAGAGATACAGAGATACATACAAAAGGCTCTTGTTGTTGTACAGACATGTCTTGGGGACAAAAGGGCTGTCTATTTCGTACATTGTCTTTCTCCTCTTGATGAATCATAAGCTTGGAGATGCACTCTTGTACTTCAAATTTGAGTCTCTTATCTCTTCGGTCTCCATTATATCGGCAAGAGTAAGTTTCCCACCACTGCCATGTTTCAAAACGAATCAAATTGTTTGCCAATCTCCAGGATGTCCGTCTCTGTTACCTTTCTCATCTCCTTAAGCTTGAATATTATGTATTCAGATTTGCTAAGCATGATAATCAATAGTAGGAAATCAATAAACATGCCTAATTTTGAACGTGAAAATCAAAAAAAAATATGTCGACGTTCGAAACATGCACATAGAGAGCTTGATGAACACAAAAGAGGAAACCTATATTGTGAACCTGAGGATCAAAAGCTACATCTAGAAGTGTTGATTGGTAAAAAGAGCTTTTATATTCTTTAAAAAAAACTTCGTCAAAGTCAAAAAACAAAAAAAAAAACAAAAAAAACAAAAAAAAAACAAAAAAAAGTGAGTTCCTGAAAAAGCTCTTTTAAATAGACTTCAAAATTTTAAGATTTATATCTTCAAAAAAAAAATTTTAAAATTTATATGATCAACTAAGCTTTTTTAAAAAAAACAAATTCTAAATACTTGGTGAAAAAGTATCGTGTTCTGCTCCTCTTTCTCTATTGACTATGCCCTAACTAGGAAGTTTATTCTAAAGCTAACATGAACCGAGTTTAATTAAGTAAATTCTCTCCATGATTGTTAATTCATCTCCAACATTGTCCTAACTTTCAAATGTTGTTTTGAACATCTGGACTACTAATTTGATCAATAATCTGAAGTCCTTTTAAGAAGCACCATTCAATAGAAAATAACAACCGAGGGAAGCAAATAGGAGAAAAGTTTTGAATCCCAAATATTACAAATGAGAAACATATATGCATACCTGATGTATCCATCATTGTCAAAATCTACTGCCACTAAATCGCCGACGGTAACCTTCCGGTGAAGCAACCAATCGGGCAAGACTACGATTCCTCTTGTCGATTCTCAACTCAGCTAGGTACAAGAAGGCCCTACCAAAAGCAAATGTGCTTACAAGCAACCAAACAATCGCAAAAATTCTTCCTTCTTTCGTAGTGAAAGATAATCGCCATAACCTACAGTTGTTACAGATGTAACACAGAAATAAAAACTATCAACCCAATTAAACTCCTCAAGAAAATGCACTGCAAACCGTCCCGATGGTTATACAACAAACGACAAACCGCTAAGGCCAAGACGACCTTCACCCTAAGCCTCATTCTTCCCTTTTCTTTGTCAAGAATATATGTTTCAAACATTGTGTTTAATCTGTTCTCGTCCATGGCGCTTAATAGTACTGATTCTTGCTGGTCACAAAGGTTCCGAACGAATCCGTTTAGCACTAAAATCAAACAATCCAAACCCCATCAAGATGAAGAAACAAGTGAAGAGCTTCGTGAATGTCGAGTCAGGAACATGTCACCATAGCCAGTGGTGCAAAAAGTTACCACTATAAAGTAAAGAGCATCGACCGTCTTGACTGTAACATATCCCTTGAAGCTTCCACTAATCAAGAAAGTTGCAAAACCGATTAGGATATAAAGAGTGACGCCGAAACATGATTCCAGGGCAAGAGAACTGCCTGGTTTACCGGATGAAAGGCTTGGATTGACGGGAATTCTCAGAAGAATTTCCACTTCGGGTGAAGGGAGTACTCAGCGAAATCGACGGCGCAGAGTGTGCTCGGGTGATTAGTTTCCTCTTCTTGTCTTTCTTTTGGTTGGCTAAGAGATTTGGGAATGAAGAATTCAGAGCAGTTTTTTCGCTCTTGGCGATAAAACGGGGCTCAGATTGCGGTCTTGAAGTAACGGCAATGTGTGAGAAATTCTTCAGTGATGGACTGCTTGACTCTCCTACTTCACTCCTGTTGTTAACAGGCAGAAGAGGTTCATCCATGGTGAATCCGCATTATAATGATGGTGAAGAAGTGTAATAAAAGTTAGAGATAGAGTGTTTTCTTGGAGAAGACGACATAGAAAATGGGAATTGGCTTGTGTTTTGACCTTGTGGGAAGGAAAAACGAAATCCAGCTTACTAGTCAAAGTGTAAAGACAGATACGAGTTCAGTTTTGATGTTTAGCTCCTACGAAGTGGTGGGTTTCTAACTGCCGCATGGTGGTGCTGGTATTGTTGACCCATTCGAAACTAATTAGAAACTTTTGACTTTTTTTTTTTTTTTTTTTTAACACAAGTAATTATATACACACATTTCTTACGAAACAGATCGACTACAAGAGTTTACAAAAATATGAATCAAATGTCCATTAATTCTAATGAGTTTTCTGTCAGTAATTATCTGTAAATTGTAACTACTCATTGGAAGCTAGAGTACCAATGCTTAAGCCTGATTTTTATTTTTTTTGGTTCATGAAATCTTTTTTTTTGGGTAAATTTTTAATCTAACGTTTGTCCCTTCTATGTATAAGAGAATCATCATCATGAGTTTTTGTACAATTATGTTACCTTTTCTGTTATTTGATATTATCAAAATGAGATTTAGCTCATATACCATCTTTTTTTATTTTTTTTTTGTTCCATTTATGCCACTATATCGATACCGATATCATGTCAATAAACTGTCAGAATCTTTCAATTAATGTGATATCATACGTTAATTGATGTTTGACCTTTTATAATTTCATTTTTTTTTTTTAGAATTTCATGTTTTTTTTCTTCTTGGTATCTCTAGTCTTAAAAGAATATTTCTCTTATAAAAAATATATAAAGCATCCCTTACTTAGAAACATAACAAAAGTAAACCATGTCCTCTCCAAGTTGATTTTTGAAAATACGAAGCTTGCCTTCATTAATATGTATTAGTTACTTAAATACATCTTAAACATTAGTTTAAAAAATAGATTTTAAAGCTAAAAAATTATAAATAAAAAAAAAATCCCACTTGAAAAAATTCCAAAAATCCCAATCAATTCTTGCAACACTTAAAACGTAGACGGTCTGACGGTGCTATACTTTTCAGTATGGCAATGATTTGGTGAAGGGATAACAACAGAGAAATTGATCTATTCTAGGCCAATACTATATAATTTTAAAATTATTGTTATGTATAATGAATATCATATTACATCTCAAGAGTTTAATGCGTTAAAAAAATTATGAAGATCTCCTGGCTATCCCTCGAAGTGGTCAATCAGCAGTTTTGTTTGATTTCCCATGTCTCACTTAACATTCCAAAAAGAAACTGTTTGTACGTAAAATGTTTTTGCTACACTTTTGAAACCTTTTTATTTCCCTTCTATTCTATTCTCTTCTCATCACAACCGTTTTCTTTTTATTTATTCCGCTTATAAAGAAAATGTCATTATTCATGGCTCTACTTTTTTCCCTCCTAATTAAATTAAAAGTGAGGGATTCAAAACTTTAAAACTGAAAAAGTCATATATGAATTTAATATTATGTTATGTCTGTACTACAAGTTTATAATCATTACAGTTTTATAATATAATAGAATATTATGTGAAGTAACGACTGAGAAAGTGGTTTTTGTAAATTGTATCACTTTAGAAACAAAAAAGTTCTGGTTGGATGCTGTTTTAGACAAAAGGGCAACAAACACATACATGTAATACCACACACACTAGTTTTCAAATTGATGCACTAGTTCATTTTAAAAATGTGCTAATAAATGAGGCTTCATCTCTCTAATTGCAAAAGTTTGCAAAGCAAATCTACAAGGAAAGGAACCAACCAAGCCCCCTTTCAGACTCCTCATATATGACGAAATATTGGTGAAAAGCATATAATTTCCTTGCATTTATTGTTCAAATGCAACTTTCTACAAGAAAACAAACCAAAAACAAATAATAATAAATAATAACATTAAAACAAAACAACACAAAACAGTATAAAGAAAAAGACAGACTTTGGTCGATATTAAGAAAACGGCAAAATTTTTGGTGAAACTAGCAATTTAAAAGAAGACGAACATACGTTTTGTAAACAATAAAAGTAATGCAAAAATGGCATAAGGTGCAAACGATGGCATTTTAACCAAAATAATTAAAATTTCCTCTAAATTTAGATTTTTTTTTAGATAAATTGTCTCCCACATTTTTAATTTTAATAAGTTATCCTTTGAACTTTTAATTATCGTAACTTTTTCCATTTATTTATCTAACCATTGAATTTAGGCTGGAAAGCCTATGTGTGTTTAATGTAAAAAATGAAAAATCTTATATCCGATTAAAAAAAAAAATGCAAATTTTGGGAGGTTTGTGTTTTTTTAAGGTTATTATGTTTTTTAAAATGTTTAAAATATTTTTCATAAACAACTAAAGCGTACTTTTGTCTTTCTGTCTTGTTTTTTTTCTTACATACACAGAATTTGGCTGGATACATTTGATGATGTCTAAAAACGTAAGAACAATTTGAGAAATAAATAAAACTAAGTGATCTCAATATATGATTAATTTTAATAACACATGAGCAAAATACACTGTAATATTCCAACACCTCCTTTTCAAATACACACACACACACTAGTATTGTGATGTGCCTAGCATTTGTATTTAGTTTTTTAAATTCCTATTAATTAAAAAGATAATAATTTACATTATTAATTTAAAAAATTATGGAGTATAAGCTGATTTGAAAGTATACCATAAAATATGTTCTGATTAAATATTTAATAATTTTATTGAATACTACATTTACAAGGGTCAAATAAATTACAAAAATTAAATTAAAGCAATGATTTATCTCAATTTGATTTAAGGCTAAAAAGCTTTTTAGCTTTTTATAAGCTGTGATTAAACCAATAAAGATGTATATGCATATTTCTTTTGAATAAATGAAATGATTTTCTTTTCTTTTTTTTGAAAAGCAATAAAACATAATTTTTAACAATCATGTACCGTTTATGAAAATCGTATTATAACAGAAAAATATGATAATTAATGGATTTTGATAAAAAAAAGCTTAACGATTGAGAATTGTACTTAATACTAATTTCTTTTCTTTTCTTTATTTATAGAAATAAAAAATAAATATTTACTTGGATGACAAGTCCAATTTCGGAAATTAGAAAATTTTTGTAAAAAGTGTTTTTCCCAACCTTTTTATCATTATCTTATTTTTGACCTTTTGGAAAAAGAAAATTATCTTTTGAAATCTTCTTAGGGAGAGGATGTGGATTGACCTGATTGTTTTACTTTGCCATAATGTCTCTTACCACTGTACATTATGGTGATTTCTACTTCAAGACCAATGGAGGAAGAGTTTTTGCGATTATGTGGTTGCTAATAAGCATGTTTATTTATTTTCGAAGACCATCTGCTATGTGTGTGAGGTTTTTGATTAGTTAGCTATATTGGGACACAAACAAGTATTTATCATACCAAGTCTAATTGGTTTTTAACTTAATTCACTAATAAGAATTATTTGATATATATAATGACTTATTGCAGGAGAGATAGTGGGTCATACAAAGAAAGCTGAAAATTTGATCAAAATGCTTCAAGAACAAAACTTGACAGTAGCAGATATTACAGACATGTTATCAAGTATCACTGCAAAAGATGAGGAGTTCAACAGACGAAAAGAATAATAAGCGATTGTTCAGAGATCTACGGATGTTGAAAGTCAGCTCTCAGAGACTCACGGATAGGACTATGCAAACTATCATGATGGGTGAAGAGTCACGGACTATACAAACTCGCGGATTGGTGGATGATTTTTTTGCTAATGGCTGGTGGGATGATTTGGTATAACTAGATATATACGCATATGATATGGTTTTGGTTGTTGCTAGATAGATAAAAGATCCCATATATCAAAATGCTTGAATTGTCCTTTGTATATGCTTATTTTGTTGGTGGATTATAATTAGTTTAGTCTGACTTGATAGTATAGTGGATTTTTCTATTGCCTTCTTTTCGGAAGGGGTGGCCTATGAGAAGGGCTATTTTGATGGCTCTGTGCACATTGTGAAACATCTGATGTGGGAAGTATCCTATTTACTTTATTATTAAAATCTAAATGTTTGTAACTATCAGGTATATATCCTGTTGATGTAGTCGAGAAAATAAGTTATAAATTTGACTCTGTATATCTGAACATATTACCATGGTTTATTATAATGTCTGCCACAAAGTGTATATCCTAGGAATCCAATCGGGAAAAAGGAAAACTAAGGTGTTACATATTTTGCGACAGTCTGATAGAGCAAAGTAATTTAGGAGTATTATTGTGCAATACTATATGTGAATAATGTACTATTGTATTGTTTACTTACGTCATCACTATTGAACTCTTGTTTTAAACCTTTTGCTCTCCCAATATCTATGAACTTGACTTGGTGCAAACTCGCATAATCAGAGAGAAGTTATATTTTATATCTGATACAAAATATACTAATTCCTTTTAATTAAATAAAACTTGGTTCTATGTAGGAGTTATATCTAATTCCTTTCCGCGCTCTCACAAGCAATGAAAGTGAATTTTCTAAAGGGAAGACTTTGTTTTCATTAGGCTGATATAACCTGCTGTTGTTTGAAGTAGAAGAATTGGATTTTGGTATAGTAATACATAGCTTAGTGTGAGGGTCCTTCTAATTTTTGATAATATCTGTATCCTTTTCCCAGTGGTGATAGTGCAGTTGGAGATTCACTTGAACTTTGGATTTCAGGTAGTTCCTCTCTGGCCAATAGAATATGTCCACCTGGCTTTCGAAGATGAAAGTGTTATCTCTTGGGCTCAATGAGTAAGCTACAAAGATACGGAACATATCTTTATAAAGAGTAATGTTATGACACCAGCTCTAATCTTAACTTTTTAAGTACCAATCATGTGTCATATATTCATTGTAGATACATCAATTAATGTGATAATACTTTAAACACTTACCAATAAAAAGAACGACGACTCATATGTCATATAAGTTGGTACTCAAAAGTTAAGATTAGAGTTGGTGTTCATAGTTTTTTTCCTTTCTAAACAGTAGCCTTCACTTCAATTTCACAACGATCATGTTTTGCTACTAGATTCATTGAATAATCTTAAAACTAAGATAAATGGCTTTTGATCTTGTGCTCACTCTGTAAACATTCGTACCAAAACACAAAACTTGAGATGTCTCTGTGTTGTGTCTCCAGCTATGATTCATCTACAATTTCTCTATCCACATCTACGAATTGCAAGATCCAAATATCAACTCCACAATCAGTTATTAGAATCGATGGACCCTCAAATCGTTCATTTTAATTGAAACCCTTCTTATTAAATGATCATGATACCTCCCAAAATCAAAATTCTTGATCAATATAGGAATAATTGTCACCATTTGTGTTCAATAAGATACCAATATAGATGATTCCATGATTGACTCACTTCATACTAATTCTTTTGATAACAAATTCAACACTATATATATATATATATATATATATATATATAGTAACTTAAAAGACTTATAAAAAGTCATTTTTTGGACAAACTGGTAAGTTTACTTAATTAAATATTTGTTTAAATTTTATTGAAATTTGACAGAAGTAATCTTGTGCTCTCTTGTAGTTCTAGAGCATATCCGAACCGAGAGAATAAAATTAGTTAAAGTTAGATAACTGCAAGAATGTGAAGTGATGTTTGGCTTTAGCAAGTGTAACAATGGTTGATCAGAAAGGTGGTATATTGATCTCAAACAAAGCCTCCGATGAGAATATTTTAGCTTCAGATTAATGCTAAGAAAACCTCGATTCCAAAACATACAAGAGTTTGGGCAAAATCCACCGAAGATACATATGTGTTCTGACTTTGGAAGATGTAGAACCTGACAACGAGTGAACATCGAAAGTCACTATATTAATCCGACTCGGGCACAACTAGGAACTGTTATACAGATAAAATCGAAAGAATATTAAACGTCGATCTAACAAGAACGTGAATGTCAAACAACAGGAATGTCAAACAACCGGAATGTCGGGATGCTCATAATGTCTTTTCGGTCTTGTCCTTTCTCCCTGCAAGAATCATTGAAATCTGGAGGCCTCTACTGAATGCTTGGTTGAAGAGCAAGCGCGTTTGGAACTCCGAAACAAATGGGAACCATGACAGGATGGCGGTGGGCATGAAAATTATCAGTCCCATAATGTATTCATATGCTCTTGCTAGCTCCGTTATTGACTCCCAAAGTCCTATGTGCTTCAGCAATGCCCTGGATGCTTGCCCAATCTAGAGAAACCACGAAGATCGTAGGTTCAGAATATCAATGTATTAGCAAAACTAAGGGCCAAAGCTAAAATTAGATTTCTAGGTTTTGATAACTAGCATTTTGCCTACTAACGTTGGTAGCGAAGGTTGACTATTAAACTCGAACTAGTATCAAATTAAACAAAAAGTTCAAAACTAACTTAACGAGGACCACCCACTGAACCCGAATAGAAAAGGAAAGAAGGGAAACAGCATGAGAGGTGTTAAACTTACAAGAATAATGGCCCAGCCTGTTGGCAAGAAGGCAAGGATGGCAGCAAATAAATCTGATATAGTAAGGCCGCAGACTACAAACAAGACCGTCATGACCGACATGAAACTAAGAAACAAAAGTGCTTTGAGAATTCTGAACATGAGCTGCATGTCGGTGCCAAATCTCCGTCTGCTCATGGATACCATCTGGGAAAAATATGGTAAAACATAAGAAGATACCGATGTAATATATACGTACACAAAAAGCTGATAAGTCAACTGGACTGTGGTAAATAGTTTGAGTTGGTCTAAGTGAGCATCTCAAAGTAGAAATATTTCTTTTGTAATTGTCAGTTCCGTTTGCTTACCTTTAAGAAGAGAAGAGCAGTTACCATAACTCCCCAAGAAAGTTCATAAACCTAGAAGAATTTAGAGTGGAAGCTTGTGAGATGCCTTAAACATAAACATATAGATAGACAACCAAGAGAAGGAATGCTACTGGAAAATACCAGAAAACTCTTGCTATGATGAGCTATATCAAGGTGGTAGACGATTCCATATTGGTAGATAAAGAAGCGAAAGGCCAGTAAAATCTCGAGCACTTTCCTCGTATATTTGTGTGTTTGATGTGCTCATGTTCTTCATCCCGCCATGATTCCCAACTTTTATCAGGCGAGATCCCAATACCACCACGATTTCCCATCCATCTCTTCCAATCCGTCCAATCATCCACAGTTTTTTGCCAGTCAAAGCCAGAGGGATTGAACACAAAAGGAGCAAACAACCAGGAAGCAACCAGAAACCACATGGAAAAAGTGATGAACAAATAGAGTCTCAAGCTACGATAAGATTTCCCGTAAACTTCATACACAATCAACAAGATTGAGAGCTCCAACCCTTTAACAAAGTGACTGCGAGAATAGAGCCTGTAGTTATCAGCAAACTTTGCATGAAAAACGACAAACCCACGGCCAATAGCTCTGTATTTAGAACCTCCATGCAAGATTGTTCTCCCATAATAGTGTACTTTGGTTCCTAGTAGGAATGTGAAGAAAACAGATGCCATCTGCAGTAGCATAATGATTAAATCACCCAAAGCTGTACGGAACCCTTTCTAAGGCCAATTTCCATGATCATTGGCAGCACCAGCAACAAGCCTAATTGGAAAACAGACTGGGTAGCCAAGCTTCTTCAAGAGCCTTAATCTGATGTATAGTAGGGTTCTCTAGGATCTCCTTTTCTATTCCACTCATAACCATGTAAAGCCGTCCATATAAGAACAGATATACAGTCAGCACCGTTACCTGGGACAATATAACGTCACATTTGGTTGTTAATTTTTGATCCACTTCCACTGAAGAAAGCAAGAATGAATCAAGTTAACCATAACAAAAAGGACAGTTCAAAGATGGAAATTGATTTACAAAAATCTTGTTGAGGTTATTAAAGGAGGGATCTGAAGGTTTGAATGTTCCAAATCTTTCAGTCAAACACCTAAGTACTTCCATTGTACTTTGTAAGTGTTAGCAGATCAGCTATTTTGTGGAAATATCTCTATGATTTATTCTCCATTTATTTCTGTGATTATTTCCCTTATTTCTTTCCTTAGTCACGTTTATGCTATTTTTTGGTATGCTTATGTATTACAGCCTATATGAGGCTGATTTCTGTACCCTAAGAATTATGGTGGAATAAAGTATTTTTTCTGATATTCTTGTAGGGTTTTTTCCCTTGCTGCGTGTTCCTCCTTGTGTGTTTATCTTCATGGTATCAGAGACAGGACATTTGTCAGTTTGCTAAACAAACTGATGTCTCTCCATTATAGACTAGGACATCCTAGTTTTAATTATTTAAAGCTCATGTTTCCAACTTTGTTCAGAAATAATGAAAAATTCCATTGTGAAATTTGTCAGTTTGCTAAACAAACTCGTGTTCGTTATTCTCCTGTTTTATCCCGTGCTTCAAAGCCCTTTATTCTCATTCACAGTGATCTATGGGGTCCATCTCGTGTCTTAAGTCTCAAAAATCAAAAATGGTTTATTACCTTCACTGATGATTGTACTCGAACGTGCTGGGTTTATTTGTTGAGAGAAAAAACAGAGGTGAAAGAGGTTTTTAAACAGTTTCATTCCATGAAAAAACACAGTTTAATGAGACCATTAGAGTGTTTAGGAGTGATAATGGCACGGAATATTTCAATTCGGTTATGGGTGAGTGTATGTCTAGCCTTGGGATTATACATCAGAGTTCTTGTGTGAATACCCCCAACAAAATGGAGTGTCTGAAAGAAAAAATAGACACATCTTGGAAGTAGCCCGTGCACTATTATTCACTGCTAAATTACCGAAAAAATTTTGGGGGGATGCTGTTCTTACAGCAATTTTTTTGATAAACCGTTTACCCTCTAGAGTTCTCAGTTTTAAAAGTCCTCTTGAAACCTTAGACAAGGCTTACCCAGACTTGAACTTTAAAGATCACTTACCCCTTAAAACGTTTGGTTGCACAGTTTTTGTTCACAATAAAGCACCAACTAGAGGGAAACTGGACCCACGGGCCTTTAAATGTGTTTTTTTGGGTTATTCCTCAACACAAAAGGGGTACAAGTGCTATTCACTTGAAAACGGGAAATATTATGTGTCTAGGGATGTTACTTTTTTTGAGCATGATTTTCCGTTTCCAGAACAAAATTCCCTTCAGGGGGAGTATTTTAGGGATGAAGGGAATTTGTGGGAGAGCCAGAATCGAGTGAGTCCAGAACAACCCAATGCTGACAGTTATGGGAAACAATCATTTTTTGTTTTGGGACTACTCATGGGATTGTGTCCCTATAAAAAAATGATTTTGGAAACCCATCAGAGAGTAATCCGAGCCCTAGTTCTGATCATGATCCAAACACACCTCTTGAGTCATCCGAAAAGCAACCACCTGAAACCAGTACCCACTTACCCGAACCCGAGACACAAACAGCTCCCCTTCATGTTCCAGATAAGGGAAACTTGCAGTTTTTTGATCTCACATACTCGCGCAGGAAGGTTCATGAAATAGTCGAAGGACAGAAAGACTTGCATGACAATCATCCAGCCCCTCTAATCGGTCTTGATGGAGGTGTGAATGATCTGGACGTTCCCATTGCAGTAAGAAAAGGGGTGAGGAAGTGTACTGAACACCCAATTTCTAACTTTGTTGGATACGTCACTTGTCTTTGTCTGTCAGGACTTTGGTTTCCAATCTGTCCAGCGTGGAAATACCAAGTAGAATTGAAGAAGCAATGAAGGTACCCGAATGGAAGGAAGCTGTGATGGAAGAAATGAGGGCACTTGAAAAGAATAAGACTTGGATCATTGTTAACAAGCCGAGTGGCAAAGTTCCTGTGGGATGTAAATGGGTGTTTATTGTTAAGTACAAGTCAGATGGATCTGTTGACAGGTTCAAGGCTAGACTGGTTGCTAAAGGTTATTCTCAGACCTACGGTATAGATTATCAA